>CM045575.1:15182236-15637580 GCA_024721215.1 Cheumatopsyche charites
CTAGAAATGTTTAAGCAGATAAATAATTTTTGCGATAAACGTTTAACGAGAAAAACAAACGACTACGAATAGTGACGTTCGTCAACATTAACAAATCTCAATATGCGGCTGGTGTATTTTATTGATTGTTTAACGATCGAATGTAATTTACTTAATCGAGATTGGATGTGATTGTGAATTGACAATATCGATTTAATTAAGATTGATTTTAATACATAAAAAAATTGATTACATTAAAAAAAATCATTAGCATTTTTTTTTAATAAATACAACAAAAAAAATACTTTTTTAACCCAGCTACTCCCTGAATACATACTTATAGCAAACGTTTGAAAGAATTTTGTAATTTTATACGTAGTTAAAAGTTTTAATGTATATTTATTCGAGACGACACTATTAAGGTGAGTCTTTAACTACTGTATGTTAGACAGATTGGAAAGATTTTCAGAAATCTTGTCGGAATCCAGTTAGAATTTGAAAATACTAATCTTAAAATGAAAATACCGGCGAGATCATACACCTGATTGAATTCTAACAAAATAAATCAAAATCGCTCATCTACTACCTCGACAGTCTAACTGAACTGTCAAATCGACACAACACTAGACCTAACCTAAATTAACTAAAATTAAAATACGATCTAATATACGTTGACTCGTGTAGAAGAATACGCGAGTGCGTATCGAAAAAATATTTTAAAAAACGTTATATACTTAATTCGCGTATAACGTTTCCCTTTTAGTTTCTGACTAGATTCTGACGAGAATTTAAAGACGAAACGATTCGCGTTCATACTTTCTATCGCCGATCAGTTAAATTAGATTAGATTTAGTCAAAAAAGCCTGACAAGAAATTCGTTCGAAAATAAATAAAAAATGTGAGGAAAACAATAGTTTTATCGCAAAATTGGGCGAATCGAATCCCGCGACAGAAAGCGAAAGTGACGTTTGGAGACATAACCTAAACCGAACGATGGCGACGTCGAGCGCGAGGGCGAATCCGTCGGAGCGACGAAGATTTCGATGCGAACGGAAGGAAACGCGAAGATCTCAATGGAGGAGGAATAAGTAGGAAGTGAGTAGGAAGTGAGTGAGAAGTGAGTGAAAAGTACCTGCGTCTTGGTGACGACGTGCGTGGCCAGCTTGACGAGGGCGAAGTTGCCCTTGCCGATGGTGTTGTGCAGCTGGTAGTAGCCGACGCGCACGAGCCGCTCCAGGGGCGGAGGCGGCGCCCCTCCTCCCGCGGGGGGCGACATGGAGAGGGGCGCGGGGCGGGGGCCGGGGCAGACGCGAAGGCTCCGCGACTCCGGCTCCGGCCCGCCGCGGATCCGATGCGCGAATGCGAATGCGAACGCGAACGCGAACGTGCGCTTCGCCGACGCGCCGCGAGATCGCGGGGCGCCACCCGTTATGTCAAACTGGAATCGACCCTCGAACGACCGGACTCCAATAATACAGTTACCCACATTTTATTCACAATCAAAATAAATAATATAGAGAGAGACAGACAATTTCAAAACTCTTCCTAACACCAAAACTCGAAATTCATTATGAATCGAAAGAACAAAAATACAGTACATCAAATTATCGTACCTACTGCATTGCGCTGACATTTTTTATTTGACCGAAAACTTCTCAAAGCACATAGTCGGTAAAACTACGGTGGAACAATTTGAAAAAAAAAATCGATCTATTTTACATCAAACCTTCAAACGGGCCCTAAATTATTATTTAATACATACTTATTTTAATGATGAAAAGTTCCACGTTCAGATTTTCTCGTGAAACGTGTTGAATTTCTAATCGTGAAAACGGCCGGTCGCCGAAGGGTCACCGTTCGGCCCGTGCGCGTCTTTCGTCTCCGTCGCGCGCTCGACGAGCGCACGCGAACGAAAGGGACGGCGACACTATTGACATAAGTACGTCTCTTCCCAACGGGGCACGGCACTGACGTCAGTGCTGACGTCATACGCGCCAAATTTAAAATCAATTCGGTACAGTGCGTCCATACAGCACGAGTCGTCGCCGATCTCACGGATAACTGTATTCTTGCGGTTTTTGTAAATCTGAATTAGGGCATCCGTCGAGTTTTTCTTCTAAAATCGTTTCCTTTTCCGTTGGGCGAGTTTTCTATAAAAATACGATCGTACTTATAAAGTGAATTCTTTCAATCGAACGGTTCGGTCGAGTGTACTCTCGTGACGTCACAGAGGAAACGCAAACTCTTTTTGCACGACCATGACTACTTTCATTGATGTCTACCTGTAGAAATTCAATTTTAATATTAATGCGAACAGTCCATAATTTACTTTAATATGTATATGGAAAGAATAAAAAAAATCTATTTCAACTTTAATCCTTTATTATTTATTTATTGTACAATGATGTCATAAGAATATACAATATTCTAAATTTATAATAGCTAAAGATTTTAAAAATAGTCAAAAGAAGGTACGAACGTACCTTTATCCTTCTAAAACTAGCGCTCTACATAAACAACTATTTGTGAATGTCTATTGCAAATGCTTTTATAACAATCGGGTCAACACAACCCTCACATTACCAACAATTTAATGTTGATCTAACGATAAAATAAAAATATGTAGGTATTTGATTATAAAAAAATGGTGTTATCGATTACATATTCATAAAGAAATATACAAATAAAATACTATTGCTCGATCTTAACTCCTGGAATTAAATTCATATTGCAAAAAATATTATATGAAAAAGTGAATTCATTAATATTAAAACTATCTAGATGACAAAGACTTCAATATCATGCTTTTGAAACAACTTCATGGCAGCAGCGCTCAGAAAAAACTGATCTTGTAAGTTATTTTCTATGAATTATATTATATATCTACTAACAAATGAAACTTTATAACTAATCAACATATGAGCTGTATTTTTTTAACAATTCTTCTAATTTTATTGTAACGACTTCATCCTGAAATATAAAAAAAAACATGTTAAATATGTGATGATAAATAAAAATTAGTTTTGTTTTATTATACTCACATCTGAAGTCCTGTTCGGAATGCTTTTGCAGTCTTTCAACCATGCTACACCTTCTTTATACATACTTTTAGCAATATAACATTCAGCTAACAATAACCTTCATTAAAAAAAAATGTAATTTCATTAAATTGAAATTAAAACATTGAGAAAACTCTCAACTTACTTATTTTCTTTCCATGGAATTGCATGTAATTCTTCTGCTTTTTTGAAATCTACTATTGCATCATCATAAGTCACTTGTGGTAGTTCTCCGAACAATGCAGATGCTGCCTTTTTTTCAAACCATGATAAACTCGCAATCTAAAATACCATTAACTAATCATAAATCACAACATAATTTGATTCAATTAAATTTTATCCATTAATATTTATACTTCGACTATAAATCGACCTCGCAAATGATATAAGCTACCATCATTTGGATTAATTTCTAATGCTGAATTAGTGTGTTTGTAAAATGTCTGTCCATCTTTTATTTTATCAGAAGTACCTAGAAAGAAAATAATTCACAAAATAAAATCTAAATACTTATATGTATCAATAATAAATAAAGCATATATCTAGTAACCTTGATACTCATTTCTCATTCCAATAAGTATAGCATACCATTTATGAGTATTATAATTGTTAGAATCTAATGAAATTGCTTTTTCGCCATAGTTTATACCTGAAAACCACAATATTTTTTTCATCTGCATACGTTCAAAACTAAGCATTCATATTTACCTTCATAAATGATATCCTTTCTCCTTTCATGATCATTAGTTTTTTTAAAAACATTTGCCATACGCTGACAATACTTTGAAAGTCTCCATAAAACTTCAGCATAGTTTGAATCAGACAAAATATCTCGACTGTTGTATAAAGTTATTAAAATTTCATAGGCACTTTTCATATCTTCATCAGCGCCATCAAATAAAAGCGAATCAATTTCTTCCAAAGACTAGTCAAAATATTAATATATAAATATTAAATAATACAACCGAATTAAACTTTAAAATAAATTTTACCTTGATAAAAGGATCTTTTTTCTCTTTGACTCCTCCATTAGATTGAGGAACGTCTTCTGTCAATGTGATATCGTCATCGTCTCCAGCGTCCGTAGAAAAATCAAAATACTCTTCACTCGAACTGTCGAATTCTGTTTCAGCGATAGATTTAAAATCCACTTCAGTGCTAGCAGTAGACAAAATACTTCGAGCACCTCTGCGTTTCTTGCGTTTCTCTTTATTTTTTTCTAAACTGTAAAACACATATATGTATTTAAAATTTTAATTGTAATACAGAAAAATTTTATTTTTTATCATATTCAAAAGCAACAAACAATGAATCAAATTTAATCTGTGGTACGATTCCATTATAGATAACAGAAAACTTACGCAAACATTTAATTAAAATTATCATAAAAAATATACCTTTTTCTATATTCTTCCCGTAATGTTTCTAACTCTTCTTGAAGGAAAGTTACTCGCGACATCAAGTTTTGATCATTTTCTCCTTAAAAAGACCATAAATTCACACATTATCTTTCAAGAATATTTTAATATGCGTTAAGATAATTCTAAATACAACTAATGAACAGTATCAAAAAATATGATGTAGACCAGCATCATTTAAATAGTTATAACACGCACTTGCTCTATGAGAATGTCGATTGTTCCTAACATTATTGATCAAATAGAGAGAAGCAGCTCCGATAATCCCTGCGACAACAGCCGTCGATACCAGTATAATACTGTTCACTTGTGACATTGTGCAAACTCTTGTGAATTGTGCAAGAACTTGTATAACGAACGAATTAACGTATATCGTCTGAATGGAGTCAAACGAAGTGCATTTTGACTCCACTATACGACGAATTCTCGAAAATAACCGACTCGTATTCGGGTCAAAGTGCGCCGATGTTTTGTCACAGTTTACCGCTTGAACCAGTTGAACCACGAAAGTGACAGATGAGCGAAACAATACTGCCAACCGACGGTCAAACGTCAAGTGCACCATGCTGGCCATATAATAAGGGAGTTTATGGACTCATACAGCTTGATGGTGAAAATGGGAAGTATGATCGTTTATTTTGTTTTTTGCCTTGAAAATCGTATTTTCAAAAAATACTGTCAAACTAAAATCAATTTAATTTCAAGTGTATAGACACTTATTTCAAAAACACGATATTCCGAAATGTAGTTAGAGTTAGAGGCAAAAAATCAAAAGGACGGATCAGTCTCCCACATCAGATAAGTCTCTCCACATTCTCGTTATAAAAAACGTAATAAGTCCATGTGTCTTTGTATAGGTATATGAAAATATGATAATGATAAGTAAAACGTTTGTTTCTTTTTACTATGCACATAGGTACTTGCTTTATTTCAAATCTTTTTGTGCATTCATAATTCGAATTTCGTTCACAAATATGTTTGTAAAAAATAAAATGAAACATACTTTAAACACACCTGAAAATAAATATTTATATTGACAACATTTGTATTATTTATTTGAAGAAATGGTAAATAAAGCCATTGTGGAATCATTCTTATTAGAATCTGGCATTTGCAAAATTTCAATACTCTCTTCGTTCGATGAATCCTTTTCTATCATAATTGAATCTGTATCTTTTGAATGAATTTCTTCCTTTGTGTTTTTATCCTTAGAAACACTTCTTGGTATTTGAGGCAATGGAAATGTACCTGAGTCATAATTATTGAATTATTATTTTTTTCATTTTGTTCTATTCAAAATATACCCACCCTATTCTAATAAAAAATTACCTATCACTCCTTGTAACTTATAATTAGTTTCATTTTTAGCAGATTTATCTTTAGTATTTGATTTGGTTTTATTTTGGCTTTTTGCAATAGTCCACAGTGGCGGAGCCAAATTGTTTATGTCTCTTTTGATCGGTTCCAACAATCCATTCCTCGCTCTACAACTTGCCCTTACCAAAAACGGATTGTTCAAATCTTTAATATAATTTGGATCTTCTTTATAAGAAGTATCATTCTGAACTTCTTCGGTAAATATTGCCGATCCATTTGAATTCTGTTGCACTTCAATTTTATCACTATTACGTAATCTATCATTATTTGAATCATTTGGAACAAATCGATTCTCTAAGCTATCTGATTCATTATTTGTACAACTATCTTTCTCTAACGTAGCACTTTCTGTGCTATGTTGAGTAGAAACAGACAGTTTTGGTCCAACATTGTTCACATTTAAAGATTCTGGAATATTTCCGCTGATATGGCTCACAGTACTGCCATTGGTCAAGGGTTTAGAATTATGATATGGACTGAGCATATGTAAAGCTGGTGCAGTAGGTATATATTGATGCACACTTCCAAGCAACTCTTCAGTTCTTCTGAAAATATAATGTGTTAATATAGAAATGTACCTAATAATGTATTTTTTAATGATGAATTAGCATTTACCTAGTCAAAGGTATAATTACAGATTGAGGAATACCCATGCTATGATTAGCAGATGTATAAATATTGTGACTAAAATGATCCATTGTTGAATTTCCTGCAACCATCCCAGTAATTTCCATCACTCCTATTTGTGTAGTACGCACATGATAAGGAAAATTTTTATTAGCAAATACCGGCAATGTTAACAGCTGAAATATGTTTCATTACAATTGAGTACTCTATCTATTTTTTTCGTAATTAAGTTTAATTTTGATGAAATACTAACTAAGAAAGTGATGTGACCACAAAATGTAATGAACATCAACACAGCAATAACGACACTTTCTCTGACCCATTTATCAATGTAATTATTTGCTGTTAATATAAACAAAGGTCCAGCATAAAACCACATTGTTCCACATAAAGAAAATGGATAGTAAAAAACGCCCTAAATATATTAATATATTATATATTTTATATTAACTGTATATTTATTTATGATAGGTACATAAGAATTTGATCCTCAACTTACTTTTTCTGGATACTTTTTGATTGTATATACCAAAGCATAGACAAACATAAACCAAGCACAAATCCTCAACACTATCAATCCATAACCAGCGGGACTTTCATACAAATACAGTACTTCTCCAGGATCAAATTCCTCAAAAAATGTTTTAAATTTGAAACAAAATGATTTTCTAAATATCTTGAAATTATTATTTTATATGTATACTTGTGCTTGATAAATGAAAAGAGTTGTGAACGTAATAAAATAGCAGCATATGAAAACAGTCAGTTTCACGGTATATCCAACTTTTAATCTCGCTCTAGTTATGGTGTAGCCTTTTGCCATGAGTACGAGTAATAATAAATACGAAATTTCTGATAATCCACACAATAGTTGACCTGTATTAATGAAAAAGTTTATAAAAACAAATAAATAAGTTAGGTATTCAACTTTTTTTTTAATATAGGTAGGTACTTACCGAAAATTTTTGTACTCTCGGAGCCCCTTCCGTTCATTGCATATTTAACATATGCCATACTTTGAAATAAAATTCCAGCTTCTTGAAGTGCAACTGATAACACAAACAATTTATAAGTAGAGTGTAACATTTGTCTTGTTTTCAATTCTACGGTACACATGACTATTGCGAAAACTATAAGCACATATGCAAAGCAAAATGCCATTAAAATCGGTAGTACATCTAAATCGTAAAAAATAAAACTAAATTGAATAATACTGTTTTCACTTTCATATAACTATGAATATTTGTTTTATCTCACAGAATTCATCCGCTGAAAAGTGTTCATGCCAATAATCTCCAGGTGGACCATTCGTCATCAAAAACTTATATTTTATATCAAGTCCCTGTAAAGAAAATACATTCACTATTATCTTCACTTACGATTTCATATAATTTTTAGTGAAAATAATATAAAAGCACTTACTTTACTTTCACCGCAGTTACTTATAGCAATAAACCACCAACGTTCTCGTACAGATCGAAACCTTCTCATGTTGCGACAAACCACAACAAATTTTGTATTTCTATGAGTATACGAGTCTGTCCCTGAAGGCCTAGGAGGATCAGGATTGAATTTTTTCGATGACCCCTTTCTATAATTTCCCAGAGCACTCCGTTTCTTAATATTTGAATGATTGTTCTAACAAAAGGTAATAAGGTTTCAGGTCACTACAATAATTAATATTACCTATATCTTTATGTCAAAAACATTAATGATTCACAATATCAACCTTGTCAGTGGGGTCAAATAACTGTTCCACATCTTGTAAATTAATTATGATATCAGAATCATTTTTATTGCTGTGTTCTTTAGAAGGCAATAAGTTTTCTTGAAAATTCTCCAACACTTCAAATTCATCCTGATTGTTTGAACTTGATGAATTATTGATATCAATAATATTTTCTGTTATTAACTCTATATCTGTAGATAAAAATTCACCAGGTGTTGTTATTAAAAATTGATCATAATATCTTGGATCTTCTGTGCTGATATTTTTATCATGATCCATCTTATTTGTTTTAGTAGGTTTGGTTATCGGCCGCTTCGTCGTAGTTTTGACTTTGTTTGGGTTCATTGTTGGACTAATAAGAAAAAAATTATCCAAATCCAAAATACGAAAATAAATATTAAAATTAATAATCTCATAAAATACCTTTTATTGGGAAAATCTTGCTCGATTGGTTTCATTATGCATCCAGAAAAATCATTTTCAGGATACCAATGCGATAGAGGAACTATTTGATTTTGTCCTACTCTATTTAAAACGGTTTCCCTTTCTAGACAAGTCTGAAAATTTAACAAACACACTAGTGACTAAAATCAAACTATAATACCTATACCTACAAAAAATATGTTATTCCAAAATTATACTTTATTACTGTGATAAACACTTGGCCACTGACTTTCATCGTCATAGTATAAAAGCAAATTCGGTATACCAATATCTCTACTGAATTCTATTTGGTATTCAAATTGACCTTCATATGAAAGGAAACAAAACCTTGCCAAAAAAGCCCAATTCTGCAAATCACAATATTAATTATACCTATTATGCACTGTAACAAAATCATATTTCCTATCAATAATAAATTCATCACCCGCGTTGTTTGTAAATGCCCTTCAACCCATTTTGAACAAGTTAGTTGAAAACCACACGAGATTAAAATATATAAAAACAAAAACTTGAGTATTAAAAAATAATTATTCATTTTTTATCGTTTAAATACAGCATTTTCAATTAGAATTTTTTTTTTTTACAAACACATATTTACTACCCGATTCGATATTTATAACCTAAGAAGTTTTGTCTCGTGAATCTATACACAAATAAAATGTTTTCAGAAAGGAGTATCAGCAGTTTTTATAAATATTTTAGCTTGTGAAAAAATAATCAGAAACAGACACTATTGATACGTCTATAAAATATGAATGTTGCCATGACAATTAGGATACAACAAACCATTTAATGATAAACACAATAAATAGATGATTCTGTACGATATTCCTTCTTCAAAATACATATGTACTTATATATTTCTATGATATACCTTTCAATAGTTTTCATCATTGTGAATATAAAAATTTCTGTTATATGCTTCCATTTATGAAAGTTCATTGAAACTTCACGAGTATTTTTACTCTAATTCAAATTCGCTAAAATTAAACACAAATCATTTCTCAATATATTTATTTCGATTACAGTAAAGAAACATACAACATAAAATCTCTTTAAAGGATATACAATAACATGTGTTTACATACCTACTTAACGAAAAAATAACGAACCCAGTAGCGATATTCGAAACTCATATGTGATGAGTTTTACTTGTGAACACTTTGGACCCTCTTTTGATCTTATACATTTCGTTTGAGTCAAAACGAAAAACTCGAAATTGCAACTTTGATTACATACATAATAAATTTCATATGAACATATGAATCACTAAATAAAATTTCCTTACAGCCTCTATTTTCCATCGAAATACGCATGCATTACACCAAATTTGTGAAATTGCTTAAATTATGACATTATTTCATTTAAAATTGGAAGATTTGGTTAGATTGAGGTCAATTCAACCATACTTCTCAACTTTGGTTAATACTTTATCTATGACAGAACTGAAATATATTGATAATGTTAAATATTATTCAATAAACATTAATATTATTATATTACATAAGATTATAATAAATAATCAAATTTACTTGATATAATTTATCATCAAATGCAATTTTCACAAATTTGAATAACCATAAGCATATGTTTAAAAAATACCATACATACAAACTTGAAAATCCTACACATTCTATTCAGTACAATTTTTTGATAAATGCACATTTTTTCACATTTATGGACATATATTTTCATATCAACCAATATCTATTTAAACTAAAAAAGAAAAAAAAATGCAGTTTTAGCATGAATAAAGGTATCATATTTTTCAATATTTAATTATGATTGCTATCAACATCAAATTTGATATTGCATTCGGCTGACATATAGAAGTAATATTAATGTTCGCAATATAGAATACCTCATGGAAAAAAATGTAGATATGTACATTATAAAACAAAATTTTAACATTCTTTTATTAAATAAAATATTGTTTTGCTTAGCAAACTCAAATGATACAAAATAACAGTGATAGGTAATATAATAATTGGAATAATTCTTAATATATAGATTGAATAAATGAATTATGTATATAATATATGAAAATATATGAAAAATATACACTTTTGTTTGTTTATTGACACTCCTGAAGAGCTAATATCGACCTTCTGAAAAGTTCTTGCTGTGCTCGAGCATGTTTTATTTCCAATTCAGCTAATTCTACCAAACTGAAAAGGAAAAAAAACATCTTACAGTAACAGATTATACAATACAATAAATAATAACAATAAAAATCTGAGCAATAAAACACCTTTTTTTGAAAGCGTGAACCCTTCTTGCCTGGAAATCGACCAACTCTTCCCTTCCACGAGCAGACATTGCTTCAAATCGGGCACAAGCGTTAGATTGAGCTTGCTCTGCCTGTTGTAACCATGAAAAATGTATAAACATTATTAAAAAAGATATATAAATATTTTTGTAATATAACTTGATATATGAATTGAAAATATCGCTAATGAACTATGATCATCGTTATTATACCTCTTGCACTTCCAATGGCTATTGAAAAGCATGATTTCAGAAAGTTAATAAAAATATATTAGTGAATTTATTAAGTTAAATAAAAAATAAAAACTTCACTCACAGCATGAACATCCTTATTTTTAGCACGAGCTTTTTCCAAACTTCTATTAGCACCTTCATATGCTTGAAGACATCTAAAAATTTCCATCATACATTTACCTCTAATTTTTTGAACAAACTAAATATTTTCAACTCACCTTAATCTTCTAACTAAAAGGCACTTTGCAGCATGTGAATCTCTTTGGTAATACCGAAAAGTATCAGCTAATTTTAAATCCTGATCTGTAGCAACTCTGCCTTCGATTTTCTAAATAACAAACGACAAAAGGTTTAAAGATCACTTCAAAAATAGGTAAAACTTGAAAAAAAGTCAATACCCTGCATTTTTCAAACGTTTCTGAGACTTTAGTTAAAAATCTCTCCATCGGTGGCTGCTCAAGTGTGGCCAAATGTAAAATACAACTGGAAAGTTTGATGTATGAATCTGCCACTTCTGTCAATTTAAAAATTAAAATTCTGTTATGTTTATGTGAAAATTTATGAAAAAATATAATAAATGATAAACCTTTGTGTTTGCTAGTCATCTTATCAGCTCTCTGTGTAGCCTCTTTCAAATTATTATGATACTCTGATAGGAATGTCATTTCTTGTTCAAAGAAATCATTCACGTCCCTAACTGTGGCACTCAAATATATTTCATCTGTTGTGTTACCCAAAGATTTCACCTTTAAAAAAATTCAACACATCAAATATCCATATAATAATTGAATAGCGTACAAATTTTTACAAAACTCACAAGTCCTCCGAGAATATCCAATTTCCTTCTGGGTTTGGCACATAAATCTTGATCATACTCCAAAAACACTCTTAAATGTGAATCATTACGGAAAACAGGATGAGCAGCGAGTCTGGTCAAAAATACTTCATGCATAGCTACAGTTTTTTTGAATGTCGCTAAATATTCACTGAAAAATATAACGAGATTAGATCAAATAAATTAGAGACAATACGGGAAATATGAAAGACTATTCACTCTTCGAGTTCTTCTTTCATTTTAAGGAATTCTCCTCTGGTTAAAGCACCTTCACCTTCACCTAATCTTTGCAATTTTTCTCGACTTGCATCAAAATCTGGACGCGGTGGAGCTGGCGGTATCTAAAATTCATAATTCATAAATTCATTTTAAATATCAATTCATTGACAGTTGATTCGTGCTATGAGAAAAATTATAACAATAAATCCAGCATATTGCTCATTTTCTTCAAATCTATCATGAAGCCATATGAATTCTTCATGTTGTCTGACAACGAAAAAGTCAGATTTTTGGAATTCAGGCAGAGATGTACGTGTATGAACGGTAAATTTCACCTTATCTTTTTCACTTAAAGCATCCGATATATCTACCTGAAATGTCAATAAATAACACATATACAAAACAGTCCGTGATACTCTTATTTTGGAAATAAACAAGTACTAAATACAAATATTTACCAGCAAACTATTATCAGTCAACGAAACAAGTTCACTCTTGCCACCTTTATTCGAAACTCTAGTTTCGTTAGCTTGATTCGTAGTGTTCACTTGAGATGCACTTTCATCTATGGTTTCCTGAAAATCAAAACATATTCTACTAACGTTTATTTGCACAAAACCACAAATACGATTATATTCAATGTCTGTGTTATTAAATTCAGATAAAAAGCCTTAAGGGCACAAATTAAAAATTGCAAATCGAATATTTGTACATTAGAATTTGACAAGGCAATCAAAATTACAATGTATCGTATTTGTACATGAACCACAGAAAATTAAATAGGGAAAATGATCAGTACAATAACATTGATTGTAAATCATGTCTGATGATTGAGAATATGGAATACTATGCAGAAAATGGTTTTGGAAACGAAAATCTTACCATTTTGCTGGCAAAATATCGATGAGATTATATAATTTCGAAAATATAATTTAACAACACTTTGCAAAGACGTGATGAAGAAGCCGATCAGAAAACCAGACGCTGACACTGCACACGTCAAACGTCAAATAAAATAACGACGATTTTTATGGCCATTGTGAAAACTTTTACTTTTATGCAACAATACGATCGGAATTGATAAAAATGTAGTTAATCCCACTCGCTACCTAACAATTTTATAATGCGCGACGAACGACCATTATGTGTCCAGAGCTTTATAAAATTATTCTTTTTTTTTAAACAAATTAATATAGAATATGGACGGATTATTTGCTGTCAAAACTAATTTGAACGTCATATGAAAACAACGGAATTTCATTTGTATGTATTTCTACCTATGCACAAACCTTCAACAGTTCGTTAAATCAATTAATTTGTTTTGAAATAATCTGTCGGAATTTCAACAATCGAGTGAAAAACCGCTAGAAACTCACAATGGACGATTACAGAAAGAATAGAAGCGATTGTAATTATTCAGAATCAAAACAATGATGTACGTATTCAGATATTTATTTATTTTTAAATTTTATACTTTCTTTCAGCTGACTTCGAAGTGACTGGGATATCTAGGAGCGGTCGTGTTCGAAAAAAAAGTTCAAAACTGATGGACTTTGAGTCCCCGGATGATATTGACTCAAAGCCGCGCAAGTTACCACCGTCCAGACCCTCTATTCAGCCTCAATCTACTCATAGAAGCTTCATTCATAATTCTGATCCTGATCCCGATCCTGATGTCGATGTAGATCCGGACCAGGATCCTGATTCCGATATTGATGTACAAAATGATAATAAAAGTGACGCCGAAGAAATGGAAGGTGGGTCAAGTGATTCGGATTACTATGATCCTACTCAAGATAATCAAGACAGGTTTGTATTTTAATTTATATCTTGTGACTTTGAGATCAGATTTAAACTGCCCCATACACATGAATTTCACAGTATGGATTCAATGGATTCAGAAGATAATGCCCTTTCCGATATTGAAAACAATTTCAATACGTCCAGTGATCAAAGAAATAAGCATCTTTCACGACCTGCAAATTCATTGTATTTAACAGAAAGATCTCACAAACGTAAGCCTACTACCGATATAAGAGATAAATTCAAAATACAGCGTCCAGATAGAAGTATGTATTTATTTTCTGATTTATATATTTTTTTCGCATTTTTTTTACCTTTATTGCATTTATTTACCATTTTGTTTGAAAAGGTGTTAGTAGAAAACCCAATTCGTCATTTACCCCGAACAATTTCAACCCTTCACTTCGACACAGATCGAGTTCTAGGAATCGACATTCTAGTAGCAAAAGTTCTCCTATTTGCAGCTCGGTAAATTTTTATTGAATTTTATTCATTGAAGCAACAATATGTGAATTAAATTTCTTATTTTTCACTTATATTCCAGCTTACTACCGCTCTGGGTGGTAGTATCCAGAACAGTGCAAGCGGAATGTACATAGAAGTTGGTGCTCATCTTCGTCTTTTAGGTGAAAGTCTCGCCATAATCGGAGAAAGATTGAAAGAACATGAAGTATGTTTCATCTGTTTCAAGATATATCATAAAATGAAAATAGTTACAGTAGTGTTTTTCTTTTTAGGGTCAAATAGCTGTTTCAGGTTCAGTATCTGTGCTCTTGGATACTCTTTTATGCTCCTTGGCACCATTAATATGTTTGACTGCTCATTTGCCTTCTATATCACCACCATTGACTCTACTTCACGATACTTTAGATAATATTGCATACATAATGCCAGGATTGTAATTTGTGTATTCCCATTCATAAAATTTACGAAAAATTTGCTAAAAATGTACCTAGGTACTACAAATCATCATAATTCTGTATTTGAAATTATACATTAAAATATTTTTGAGATCTCAAATAACATATTTTTCTTTTATATTGAGATATTTAAAATCTCTATTCTCAATCTGTTTATGGAATTAGGGAAATAAGAACAATCAATAAATTAGTCACTGTAACTTTTAAATATTTTACACTAAAAATGTACAAATTTCAAAAATAAAAACAGTCAACCAGGAGGCCATTTCATTTGTCTTCCACCTAATATGTGAACATGAAGATGATAAACGCTTTGAGCTCCATCTTTTCCATTATTTATAACAATCCTGTATCCACCCGGAGATGTTTTCTTGGCTAAGGTCTTTGCAGTCAACAACAGATGTCCGAGGATCTATTATTTTTCAATAACATGATCAAATAATGAATGAAAAATATACATAATATAGCAAAATATAAACCTGAGAATCGGCAGATTGACAGTCATCGAGCATGGAAATCTTACGTTTAGGCACAACTAGAAGATGAACTGGCGCCTGAGGAGCAACATCCTCGAATGCGACGCACTCAGAATCCTCAAACACAATTTGGGCGGGAATCTCTTTGCGGATAATCCTTTCAAATATAGTTGGGGCGTCATTTGACGGCCTCGCTTTCCTTGCAGCTTCTTCTTCAGCTCCAGTACTCAAAGAGCGACTACTCCTTGACAGGAAAACTACAGAGGAGCGCCAACCCTTCCGAATAACGTTCAGCATCTTCAGTTTTCTCTGAAAACCCTACAAATTATGATTATAAGGTTATTGTTGTCAATTGTGTTAATCAGAAGTTCACATATAGGTACAACCTTAGTAAAACTACAATTTATTTTATTTAGGTTTCTCAAAAATAAGTGATCTAAATATTTATCAATTTTGTGACGTTAATTGATCTAAATATAAGTACTTGTTATGAAAATTAAAATATGTCACCGATAGCCTGAACTTTGAGGTTATGTTTGCCAAATGACAGCTGTCAAAATCGAAAACTCGTGACGTTTGTAAAGGTTATGTTTTACTCTTATAATCAAGATGAATACACCATTCACATGTCCAGGTTTATGTTTTCGATGTAATCTGAGAGTAAACGGTCAACGTAATCCTCAATTATACAGTAATTTATATCAATTATAATAAATAAACGCAATTTTAAATCATATACATTATTAATCTTGTTGTTTGTGCAGAAACAGAATATTCTGATAAGAAGGATATCAAGAAATCTAGAGTCAGCGTTTGTATTTGCTGCTTAGGATTGTTACAACCTGAATTCTGGTCACCGCTGCTCGATTCAATTAAGAATCAATTAGCTTTAACGGAGTATGTTTCATTTTGTTCACCAATTTATATTCATTCTATTTCTTAGTGTATAAAGGAATAATAAACCATTTTAGATATGATAGTGATACTTTTGCATGTGGTCTTTCATATCCTGCCAGTGTTCTGATCCGAGAACATTCAGTTGATTTATACATGAAAGAGAGCAATTCAAACTATCTAAGTGGTGAGTATTCATTTTAAATCAATTATTCGTTTTTTTGAATCAGTACCTATAAGATGAATATTTTGTTTTCAAATCAGGTAATTTAGTGCCTTTAAAACAAGCATGGAAATGGTCCTTTGGAGAAGAAATGTCCAATGTGATTTCAAAGTCTTTAGATTCCGGAGCAATTTCTCAGTTTTTAATTACGCTTCACACAATATACAAAGATGATACTTCAGTTTGTATTTTTATTCGAAATTACATTCAGTAAAATTCTGTAAATTATTTGATTTTAATGTTTTCAGGAACTAGAATCGTTAAAAGAAATGTGTCCACAAGTATTCATAGAAAGGCTAAAGTGTCATAAAAAGTATAGAGGAGAAGACTATTCACGTGTGAGTATAGAAAATATGCTGTTAAAAGTTGAAGCGTCTACTTTTAAAAAATTTTACAAGTGCCCTCCAAATGACCCGAAAGAGGCAATTGAGTGTAAAATGGTTGAATGCATTCATAATCCAATTTATTTGGGGGGAAGGTAATTTGATTTATCATTCATTTTCATTTTGTTTTTGTTTTAAGCATTTTTATCATTATTATTCACTAATTTAGATATATCAAATTTTCACGAGAATTGAGTCAAACACCTTGGATTGTTGATGGCAAAAGAATTATGGAAGGTTCAATACAAGAAATCATATTTCAACCTATAGCTGAATTTTACAAGTAATTATAATTTGGAATCATGGATTCAGTTTTTTGACTTTTCATTGTCAATGTGTTCATTTTCAAGAATAGCACCTAACACCATTGAAAATCAACTAAAATTCATATCTTCTGGAAGAGAAGACGTTGATGTTAGGTGTCTCGGGGAAGGTAGACCGTTTGCTGTAGAAATAAATAATCCCACAGTAACGAAATTTTCTACAGAGCAATTAGAAAATTTGGCAAAATCGATGAGCATTTATTCTGATTTCTTAAACATTAAATGCCTACAATTGATTTCTAGGTTTTTATAACTCTAAATTACTCCATGACCTGATAATTATCATTGAAAATCAAGTGTTTATTTCAGAAACGATTTACAATTCTTGAAAATGGGAGAAGAAACAAAAACAAAATCTTATGAAGCTCTTTGTGTTGTGCTAAATAGCGAAAATCATAAAAGTTCTCCTGTTGTGCAACAAAACGATTTAGATTTAATAAATTCATTTAGTAATACAGAAGATAAATCTGGCACAGTAATATTGCAAAAAACACCATTAAGAGTTCTACACAGAAGGCCATTATTAACTAGAAAGCGAACAATACACAACATGAAAGCATCACTAATCCAGGGTGAACATTTTCTCAATCATATTATAAAAATGACGAAACAATTATATATGAGACGTGTTCCCAGAGACCAATAAAGACAGATTTATATAATTAGAAAGATCTTTTGTAAAGATCATTAATTATTATCAGAATAATTTCTGTGTGAAAAAAGTTACATCTAAAAAAACATTACTCCGATTGCCTGGTAAATCCTATCTAAAGTTCGTTTCATGAGTGAGTACTTCAGTGCGTGCCTAGATTTCAACATGAATATGCAACTTTATGTTAATTATTCTATTTCTTTCTGAAAAATGACCCTATAATGCTTTAAGATGACTTTATTTACTACTTTTTAAATGAAAAAGATTCAAAAGAAAATTTTTTCATAATTACTGATATAAACTATATTTTTTTATTTTTTCTACACAAAAATTGAGATTTGCCTCCATAATATTCAGTCACAAAAAGGCCAACAAAATATAGTTCATAATTATTGGTTTCTGGGTGCGACTTGACCATCGCCCTTTACTAGAAATTTATATCCATATTCATGCCATCTAGTATCTAAACATTCATATTTTATTTCAGGTAAACCTGATATGTTTACGCTTCTTCTTACCACACAAGCTGGAACTTATATCAAGGAATTTGTTCATGGCGATTTCGGAAGAACAGTACCTAATTTAGCACAAATATTAGGAACTAAAGTGGACATTTTAGCATTGGATGTGAAATCAGTTGATCTTGAATGGCCGAGAAACGAGCATTAATATTTTTTTATAATTCCACCTAATGATAAATAAATATTTTGATACATAGGTATATTAGTCTTTTGAGATAAGTTTTCTTTAATGATTTAGATATAATTTTAATGAAACAACAAAATTCTATGAAATATGTTTATTAGTAACGTAAGTAAATACAAATAATCAGTAGTATACAAACATGGAATGCCGTTATTAAACAATACAACAAAACAATCTTATACCTATAATTTTCCATATACAAGGTCAATATGTGACTAAAAAAAACTTCAGTTATTATATTAGACCGAATTCTCTAAGGCACATTACATACTAAAATTTCAATCCAAACGAACATTGGTTTTAATGACTACAATTCAAAGAGCAACTGCCTTAGTCGTACAAAATTTGAGTCATTGAAAAAAATTTAGTATCTAATTATTCAAATAAGATTGGAACACAGAAAAACTTCCAAAATTTTCAAATTGATAAAACACAAAATGTGTACAATGAAACTCTTAATAAAAGTCCATAAGTTTTTTTTGTATTTATTGATATTTTGAGATTTTTCTGTAGCTTTCTTCACCAAAGATGTAATTATTAATCGACTGCAACCTTTTTATATACATATCACAAATTTTCTCACCGTTTTTTTTCCAACTAGATTTACACACGAGACATCCTGTCGGACATAACAATAAACTAAATGTATAATTCAATTTCACATTGAAAAGTTATATATCCTGCTCTGCCACCGATATCATATAAATGTCTTAAAATTATGAATATCAATAAAACTTCCATCTATGATTCGTATATTATTCAAAATTATATGTATATGTATCACCTTGTTATTGTTTAGATAAATCTACTTAATGACAATGCAAAACCGAGTGTCTTTTACATCTTATTGAAAACATTGTCAGTGAGTATAATGTATATTCATATTAAACTATTTTTAGCTTGAATTAAAGAAAATACATGAAGATAGAGATAAATAAATTGTAAAACTATCATTAATACATATAAGTTACGAGATCAAGTTAATCGCGAAAATATCTATGATACATAATTCTTCAACCTACGTTTAATGATTCAGTATTTAATAGAGTAAAAATTACAAATTGAACGTCTTCGTTTAATAATTTGATTTTTCCAATTTTCAACCTCTAATTTATCAATGATTCAATGCAATATCCATCAGTTTATCCGCAGAGTAAAACTAAAAACTGAATCTAACGAATATTCAAAAGCATCAACTAAAAATTGAAACGTTCCCTTTTTCATCATTAAAATACTTTATTTAAATCATTAATATATACTAACAACATATAAACTCATTTAATAATTTTAACTGATACATAGTACTTTATGTGGTATATGAAAGTAAAAATTACTATTTTCATTATATTTGAAAAAAAAATAGTAAAAGCAACCCACAGGATGTGTAACTATTTAATTTTGCAATATACACAATACTCATGTTTTCATAATTACAAATTACTGCTAAATATATAAAATAGGAAACTACACCATCAACTGGGCAGAAACGGCCAAAAAAGATGCGGTAACAATGTTACAATTCTCACTATAATCGGCCAATGTGTGAAATTGGAAACTGATTAAAGTCAAATGATAAAAACTCAAAATGTTCATGATCAAAATGAATCCTCTTCTGAACTGAACAAATGCATGATAACATTTAACACTTGAAGTTTAATAATATAACTAAACATAATAAATACCGATGTTTCGAATATCCAGAAAATTCAATGTTTTATATTTCTATTGCTACAATAATTCCGAGTGTGAGCGTACCCTTATTGGTCTTCTTGCATAATCTAAAGTGCACCAATATCATAACACAGATTTGTCATTATTTTTCCTCCATTTTCTTTCTAGAAATTCATATTGCTATTAGACCTGCCAAATTTATTGGATCGAGTTTGGCGTCTAGCAAAGATGTTTGGAGACACTCTTTTGCTGCTGGAACTAGACAGAGTTTGCTTAGGTGAAAGTCGCCCGCATGTCGAGCGAGTTTTCGCTTTCAACGTTTTTTTAGCTGAAATATCGTTGGTGTTGTTGTTATTATTCTCCTGAATCCTCGGGGTCTCTTGCAATTTTCTTATAATTCTGAACAGAAATATAAATTGATAAATATTCGTATCAAATAGTTTATATTTTAACATGCATAAAACTAATCAACTTCAAATACCTTCTAGATTGTTCATTTTCTCTTGTGCAAATCTCAAGTTTTTTGTTTGCAATATCTAGTTTTAACTTCGTTGCTTTGAGTTCTCTTCTTAAATCTGCATTGCTTTTCTCACTTTTACAAACGAGCGGATGATTAAGTATTTCTGCAGCTGAGGGTCTTTTGGTAGGGTCGGGATCAATCATACACTAAAATTATAATCAAAATATAAAACCAGTTATCTTGGCATCAATATTAAGCATATAATATATATTTAAGAAAAGTAACAGACTTTGATCAAATGGTTTAAATCGGTGCTACAATTTGATAGATCTATGATCTTTCCATTTCTAATATCTTGCCATTCTGGGCCGTTTTTAGGTAATGGACCTCCTCCACCAGCTTCATATACAGTTAACCCTGAAAATTATGTATTAATTGAGCCAAAATGTTTTAAATGTTATTTTACGTTAAATAACGATAAGCTACCTAATGCAAATATATCAGCTTTTGTTAAATTTGAAAAATTATCTTGCAATACTTCCATAGATAAATATCGACAATCGCCTTCTTCAAGTTGTGGAGACGTAACAAATGTAACATGCCCAAGATCACCTAAAAAAAAATTGTATGAATTTTCAGTTCAGCTAATCTCAATTTTAGGAAAATGGAATAATGAAATGGGCAAAATGGTACCCAAACACAATAGATATGATTGCAGTAACTTTAAGAGCTGGTCTTTTCACCTCTGGTTAAAAATCAAAATGAATTTAAACTACACGCAGTCCTCGAACTATGATCTGTCAAAATAGCCACGGACAGATAAACATGCTACAATTCATACAACGTTGCATACATCCGTCTGTCACCCAGGTTTTGATAGTTCGCAGTTAGGGGACAGACTATAATTGACTAATTGCATATCTATCTATTCACAAAAATTCAATAGTAGAATGGACGAGCTCTGATTTAGTTATGCCTTCTTTGCCATATCGACATATAAATAATTACTATTGGAGCGGGTACCACAATCCATAAATATTTTCCTGTCTTTAATAATAAAACATACCTATTTTATAAACTGCATCATTTAATTGCGCCGATTGATCTTCATGCTCATCAAAGCCATCGTCTGCAGAATCATGATGATTTTCTAAATCATCATCGTTGAGGGGATTCGTTGATTCATGAGATATGAAAATATTTCCTGGCTTGATATCCATATGTACCAACGACAGTGAATGAATGTATCTGACAAAAAAAAATCCAAAATTTTTAATACTGAAATACATTTGATTTTACAAAAAAAAACTATTTCACGAGTGTTACTTGAGTCCGTTGGCCACATGAGCTAATAAAACCAACATTTGTGGTTCCGTGAGTGGACCTTTGGTTAACAGATCTTGAAGAGAACCACCGTCACAGTATTCATTTTGAATTATCATATGATGATCTTCTGTCCATGCCGAATAATATCTACATAAAACCATACAATGCAAAATCTATATGGATATCTTAAAGCAATCAAAGAAATAATCTAATTTGTGTTACCTGACAATGTTTGAATGTTTGCCTAAAACAGCATGTGCGTGAACTTCGTTGATAGCCATTTTCTCACCCTGACTTCCGGTGACTGGATGTAAAGACTTTTTCAATGCGTAAACACAGCCGTCCATTTTGTTCATGCAACGATATACACTGCCGAAGGAGCCGCAACCTAACATTTCCATTTCTACAAACTCTTTATAATATCTCGGTATGTTGGATTCCTTGAAAAGAAGAAAGATGATAATCATCAAACGTTTCAGCGAAGGATATTTGAAAATAGATTGCGGTGAACGACACTAACTCTTAATTTTTTAGTGGGTTGTTCTGATATATCAGAATCTATGGACATGTCCAAAGGAGAAGATATATTCATAGAGTCATCGTTAGAGGGAACAGCTAGCGTTTTAGAGATCGTCCTCTTCTTTTTATTTTGAAGAATTGCTAAAAATAACAAAAATTATAATCTTTTTCTTTGCCTTAAAGTAGGTTCAAATGAAAATTTATAGATTGAATCAGTACCTTTAGGAGTGAAAGGATTAACGTTGACTTCCTGCCATACAGAAGTTCTGCCCGAATCGGA
The DNA here is from genome assembly GCA_024721215.1 of Cheumatopsyche charites. Taxonomy (NCBI): domain Eukaryota; kingdom Metazoa; phylum Arthropoda; class Insecta; order Trichoptera; family Hydropsychidae; genus Cheumatopsyche; species Cheumatopsyche charites. The sequence goes on from CM045575.1 coordinate 15,205,061, forward strand.
AACGGAGCCTCCATCCTCGATACTTATCCAAGACGAATCGCTGACGAGATCTTGAAGGGATCGGTCGGCGCCGGAGAGTCTAGTCTGACCGCCGTACAAAAATCTCGGAGGTTGCAAGCGAGATCTACATTTGTTGGGAGTCGGCGTGACGCATTTGCTCAGAATCGTTTTGGGAGTGGCCGGACTGTCGAACAATCTAAATAAATGGCAAAATAGTTTAAAATGTGGACAAAAATGAAAATTTATAAGATCAAAAGAATTTCGATTTATTTTACAAATTAAGTATCGTACGCTCGGACAAAAAAGTAACTGAATTTTTTATTTTAAAAGTCTGCATAAAAATAACATTAAAATTAGTGATTTGGCCACCTAACTTCAAATAAAAAAACAATTATAGCTCTATCGATTGAAGAGCTCGTTTCGTTTAGTTTCAAAGTTTGAGTGCAGTTAACGAAAAACCCATTAGTTTATTCGCTTGTGAAATTTAAGATGATCACGAGTGATATTTTACGTGCACGATTCATAAACGTAGTTCGAGAAAAATCGAGAATAATTAAAATTCATATAAGGTCGTGAACCGTCTAAACGGGGGTGGACGCAGACAAACATGCTTACGTCTGCCTCCGATCTGAAGATGATGACGGTTCACAATAGAATTTGATGTAATTTATAACAATGACGCTACCGATAAGGAACGATCACTCGACATGGTAATTTCGCTGAGACTTTCCGGTGAAAATAAGAGTCAACGATCGACCTAGATATTAGAGTGTCGAGTATGTTCGTAACGGCTTCGAACGCACCTGAGAGCTCGCACCCTCTTGTAAGGGGGACTCGGCGGAGCCCCGAACAGCCTCCTGGACGCGAAGTTGTTGGCGGAACAACCGGAACCGAAACCGGAACCCGAACCCGAACCGGAAACGAACTCGTCGTCGCTCTCCGCGTCCATGTCGAAGTGGAGCCTCTGCACGACGGAGGCTCTCGGTCGTCGGTCGTCACCGTCATCGCTCGCCATCCGTCTCCGTCTCCGTCTTCGTCGCCGTCACTTTCTTCGGCCGCCTGCCACTTTACCAACGGTCGCCGCGAACCGGGGTTGCCATGCGTCAGCGCCGCGTCGCCTTCGATCGCGTCTCTCGGTCCGAAGTCAGGGTTTTCGCGCGCTTTTTTGCCGTTTTCTCGCCTAGATCGAGATCTACGATCTCTTTCGATCGATCCGCGAATTTTTCAGAGTCGTTTTCGATTTTGAAAAACGATCGGTTTCGAGTTTTTGTCGAGCGGTCACATCGAGGCCCAAACTTGTCATTATTCGATCAGTTGACGCGTTCATTTTGCGCGTTTCCGATTTATAATTTTCTAGGTAAATATTTAACGCAATAAAACATAGCACCCGTGCAATTTAGCGACCGTTTTTCGAATTCTTTTATTTTTATCCAGTTTACGATCGAAACAACCCAGATTTCATTCGTTTGACAGTCGAAGAAATAAAAATAGAGTCGTCTCCACCTAGAGTCGACGATGACGAAGGTGATAAGTATGCTCCGAAGTCCTCGATCTTCACTCCTCCATCCTAGTAGAAAATGTGGAAAACGACGAAAATACCACAGGACATCGAGAATGTGAACGAACGTATTCTCCGACCGATACTGTGCTGCCGGTACCTTCGTTCTGCGAGGCATTCAAATTTGAATACGTAGATACATCTGTGGAATCTAATAACAGTCGCTCGACCGTTCTTTTGATTATAAAAAACGAAAGCAAAAACCCTTCGGTTATTCCATTGAAAAATAATGGACAGAATAATATGAACAAAATTAAGTTAACGTGTGAGAAGGAAGTCGCCGTTAACCTCACAAAACTTCGTTCATGTATGTTTTGTATCTCGAGCATTTCAACGAATAATCGTAGTAACTATTCAAAGAAAAATTTAGAAGAAACCTCACATAAATGTCTCGTATGTATCTGTACCTTCAGAACGTTAAAATTGCTTCAAATTAACACAACACATATAACTTAAACTTCGTTTTTGAAAGTTTGAAACTATTTTTTTACACTATTTTCTAAAAAGGGGTTAAAGATAAAAAACAAAGGGATATCCAGCATTTCAGAACGATCGAGTCCTCATAATACACGACAGTAAATGATTAACGAGTTCGATCGAACTAGCTTTTCAATTAGGGAAAATTAATTATCTCTGTACGCGTATCTGTTTTAGAAATTTGAAATCCATCGCCAATGATGCAATCTAACGGTAAAAATTATTAGATAAGTTCGTACTCCACTCTTGAGGTGATATTTTTTTAACTAGGTATCGGTCAGATTATCCGAAAATTAATACGTAGGTATGTAGGATATTGATAAAATTATATCGTCGCATGTAAACGTTTGTGTCGATTTTCATATCCAAATTTATTTTCATATGTAGGTACGTCGCTTCTTAGTGCGCGTCTTCTTTATAAGCAGCGTGTTTACCGTCGACTGTCAAAATCTGAGAAGCCGGTTTTCCGTCGAAAATGCTGTTCTTCTCGTTCTTCAAATCGCTGGTGGGCAAAGACGTGGTCGTCGAGCTGAAGAACGAGCTGAGCATCTGCGGCACGCTGCACTCGGTGGACCAGTACCTGAACATCAAGCTGACGGACATCAACGTGGCAGGCGTGGGAGGCGCGGGCTCGGGCTCCGCGTGTCCCCACATGGCCGCGGTGCGCAATTGCTTCATCCGCGGCTCCGTCGTCAGGTACGTGCAGCTGCCCGCCGACGAAGTGGACACTCACCTGCTTCAGGACGCGGCCAGGAAGGAGGCCGTGTCGGCACGGTGATCGATCCGGTGAGCTTTCCTCGCTCTACTCCGACTACTTAATTACTTATCAACTATCATCGCTTATTTTTATCTTTTCAGATAGACGCAGATACTTCTACTCCATTCTACCTAATATGATCTTTACGTTGTTAATTATAAGATAATGCTTTAATTTATAAATAAATGTATTATACGAGCGCCGCCTTTTAATTTTGTCCCTTTAAAACTCGAGCCGAAGACGCATTCGCAGACATAATTTACGATAATCGTATTTGTGTCGAGGCGAGCGGCGTAAAATAGGGTAACATAGAGTCTATCTACCGGTTTTCTTTCTTCTCCGCAAACGGCCGTTCGGCGGACGTCAAGCTAAATGGTCAAAACGAGAGTGCACCATCATCGATCGTCACCGTTTGAAATAGACATAAGAGACCGAATATCAAACGTCACGTCAAGGATTAGAGACGACGGCCGACGGCTTCTCATTGTACTATGAAACGACACACAAATTTGCACGCCGCCAGGTCATATAGACTCCGCTCAATCTGCTCTATGCGTCCCTAGCTTCTATTGCACTTTTCAGAAATGGATCGATTAAATACATTCCACCCCACAAACTGTTTATGTCTACATTCCATTGTGATGTGAAACGCTTCGCGCATCTTTATCTATAATTTGCATTCGAGAAAATATTTCAATGCATACTGTTTCTTAAAAATGAATTTGATTTTTAAAAATATCCTATTTGCATCATATCACCAATTTAATAGTTTCAAGTGGGTAACTATTCTGTCACATAAATCATGAACATACTCATAACAATTGACGTCATACAAATTAATTGCATTCGTTTGCAAGGTTGAACACTCATATTCTGTTATATTGCACATCACACACGTACATGTAAGTTCCATAACGCTATTTATTTAATCATAATTTTCATTTCTCGGACTTGCCGTATTCCAGACGAGAATTCCATTTATTATTAGATCTTTGATATTTTTCACAAATGTTGGTTTTTTTTTTTTTTAATATTAATTTTTATTTCCACAAACTCAGTTTCGGAAATTCTTATTTTATATTGATCTATGATTTATTTACTTTTAATTGTCAATTAACAAAAGGTTGGCGATATTTTTATTTCAAATTATCGAATTATAATTTTCACAAATTCAAATGTGTAAGTTTATTTTTAAATACATATGATAACCTATGTTTCTGGGCTAACTTTATCTAAATACACACATATGTATACTTATGTATGCATACAGGTATGTACTTATTTTCTGACTATTTCACTAAAAAATGAAGTGATTTAAATAATATTAACATTAAATATACCTACTCACCTAAATCCATGATGTTTAACGAAACTGATTAGAAAATTCAAAATGATTGAAACGTCGAGTCCCCATCTGAATCACTCAAGATACTTTTTCAACAACAGTTATTTAAATAACTCACAGTTAGATGTTTTGAAAGAGTTATATAAGTTTATACAGTTATATATGTTTTCACACAAGTTGATTTGATAAGATAAATCGAAATGTATAAATATTGTTGTAAATCCACTATATTCTCAGTTCGCAACTATGGAAGCACTCGTGTTCGACAAAAACTCTGGTGTTTTGAAGTATGAAGGTAAAAAAGCTTTACCAAAGTTAATAAACGATAATGATGTTCTAGTCAGGGTGGAATATTCAGGAATATGTGGAACAGATCTACATATAATTGAGGTATTTTTTTTTTTTTTTCTAAACGAAATTGCGAAAAATTCTGAAACGAAAGTATGATAATTATCATTGACACTGTTAATTTTTCTACAGGGTGCTTTTCCATGCAACGATAAATATCCATTTTCTATGGGGCATGAATTTTGCGGAGTGATTGAATCTGCAGGACCTACATCACATTTTAAACCAGGCCAAAGAGTCGTGGTAGATCCAAATAGGTAAATACAACCATAAACTAATTCCCTTGAGAATGTTTCATCAAATTCTCTATGATGATATAAAATACAAACATTGTAGTGGATGTGGTGTATGCAAATCTTGCCACGTCGGTCGTTACCATCTTTGTGAACTCGGGGGTATCAATTCTACCATCGGCATATATCGAGATGGAGGTTGGGCTCAATACTGCAGAGTTCCTGATACTCAAATTTTCATTTTACCAGATGAAATATCTTTCAAAGAAGGTTATCATACAATGATTTAATTTGTATTATTTGAATGGACTGTACCTATATTTATGTGATTTCAATTTCAGCCGCTTTGTGTGAACCACTCTCATGCTTAGCTCACGGTTGGGATAGAGCTGGTCAAATTCCAATAGGCGATGACATTCTTATTTTAGGAGCAGGCATAATTGGTAAAACATATTGATTTATAGAGATAAAAAACTATATTTACATAAATAATTCACATACTAGGCAATTTATGGGCAACACTTTTCCATCTGCAAGGTCACAAAAATGTGACTGTATCTGAACTCAACCCGAAAAGACTAACAATGTCCCAAAATATGCGTCAGTATCATCATTTAATTGTATTTAATATTCTCGACAATTTAATGAATATACCTATGTATTCTAAATGCAGAATATGGCTTCAACTATTTAACTCCAAATGATGTGAAAAAAAATGGAAAATTATTCGATGTCATTGTAGATTGTACTGGAGTTGCAAAAGTATTAGAAGATTCTATGGGACTATTGAAAAGATCTGGCAGATATGTCGTTTTTGGTTGTTCTAATCCCAAAGATACCGCTAAGTAATAAATATACCAATTTCTCATTTTAAAAAATTTAATCAATCCATCACTTACTTATTATTTCATTTGCAGAATTAATCCATTTGAAATCTACATGAAGGAAGCCACTATTATCGGTGTAAATATCAACCCATTTACGTTTCCAAAAGCAATTGAATTATTGCGATCGTTGGGAAAAAAGTAGTTCTAATATCTAATTATGAGTTGTGACTGCTAAATTTATTATATTTTTACACATGTATTTTGTTTCTTTTATAGATACATTGATTATGAACTTTTGGGAATCGGAGAATTCAAATTGTCTCAGTATGAAGATGCAATAAAGCAGCTGAAAGCCGGTGTTTTATCTAAAGCTGTTTTTAAGCTATGATTTATTTTAGATAATGATCTTTATTTCAACGAAAGATCATGTAAACAAAACTGTTATAAGTTGAATGTAAATAATGATAAACCATCATGTTTATAGATATGCATTATTAACGTTTCTGGTATATACATAGATAACAAATAAAAAATAGTTTTATTTGTAATGTAAACCTGATATTTGTTTTTAATATGATAGGTTCATAAATAAACATTGTTGAATTATACATTTTTTTACTTAAAATTTTCAATAATCTAACCTTTTTTTAAATTTTTCAATCATAATACAATAATTATAGTGATATTGATTCTAATCTATGTAGTTATATATCTAAAAATTCATATAATTTTGAATCGGTACCGTGAAATGCCATAAATGAGTACGGTATTGTGACCAAGCACAAAACTTTTGAAAAAGCTTAAAATTTCACTTTGAAAGTTGGGGAACAACAGGAATCAATCCGTTTTTCGGTGTGTTGCTCCGTTCTCATTTTACTCTAAAAAAAAGTTATTCTCATACAAAAATTCGGGTTTGGGTTGTATTTAACGAAAAACATTCAAACATCATCACAAAACCGAGCTAATATTTTCAACATGGAAAAATTTCAGCCTAAATTTTATAGAAAATAGTTATGTACCAACATATACCTATAAGACAACTTCAAACTTTTTTCGAATGTTAAGTGCTTCATCACATAATATTCTCATTTACAGTATCTCATGGAAATGCAAGTTGATACGTAAATATTTCATGTTCAATACAATATGGCAAATTCATATAGGTAGATAAGTACATTATTGTGTACTTTAAATACTATGCATTATATTATTATTATATTATATATATGCAACAAAATTGCATTATGTATGTATATTAAATCAAATTGAAATTTATATTCTAAGGTAACAATTCTATCATTTATAATATGCATAGATCGAAATTTCCGCATGTACAAGGTATGAACCAAAAATAGGGTTAATGATTTTTTATCTCATTGTCAGCAACTACTGAAGATACCTACATTCTTTTTGGTGTACCTATTACATTTATTAGTCTAATCCGTAATAAACTGGATAAGGAAATGAATTTAATAGGAATTAAATGTAATTTAACATATACACAATACCTACTTTATTTACAATCGAACTTTTCACTGAATATTTTGATCAAACCCTGTGGAATCATTTAATTTTTATTATGAATTTGTTTAGATGTTTCTAATTGGTAGGTAGATACATAATAATTTCAACAGCTAAAATATGTAGGTAGGTATAAATGAATATTAACAAAATTATGACAAAACTATTATCTTTCAGCATCATGGAAGCAATAGTTTATAACAACAATTCAATCTCCATATCTTATGATAGTGAAAAGCAAATACCAAATTTATTGAGAAGCAATGATGTTTTGGTTAATGTTAAATATTCTGGAATAAGTAATACTGATCTACTTATTATTGAGGTATTTTACAAATAACTAACTGAATATGCAATTCTTTATCAATTTATCCATAAATTGATTGATCATATTTATTTAGGGAGATTGGGAATGCAACGATGTACGTCCTTTTGTTTTAGGTCAAGAATTTTGTGGTGTAATCGAATCAGTAGGACCGACGGCACGTTTTAGAAAAGGTCAAAGAGTTGCAGTCGATCCTTACAGGTATGCAACCATCACATATCATCAAAATAAGTTATTCATTTTGAAAATTTCTTAAAATACAGCGGATGTGGTATTTGCAATTTTTGTCGCAATGGTCACTATCACCATTGCGAATCTGAAGATATCAACACTCTTGGTCTGTTCCAAGACGGAGGCTGGGCCCAGTATTGCCGAGTGCCCGATACTCAAATTTTTGTGTTACCAGATGAAGTGCTTTTCAAACAAGGTTTTTGTTAGCATATTTCTTATAATAATTATTAATTTGACACATATTAAATGTATAGGTATTTGATTTATTGTCAGCGGTATTATGTAAACCACTTTCGTGTATCATTCATGGTTGGGACAGAGCTGGTGAAATTGCTATCGGTGCAGATATTCTTATTATAAGTGCAGATATAACTGGTATGATGAATTATCAATTTTAGCAAATTCTTTGACAAATTATGAAAAATCTTGTGTTTTCTTTCAGGAAATCTTTGGTCTTTATATCTTCATATTCGAGGACATAAAAATGTTACAGTTTTCGATTACAACTCTAAACGAATAGAAATGTCTCGGAACACAGGTTCAGTCTTTGTATTTTTTTATTTAAATATTTAATTATGTGTAAGATAAATAGCTATAACTTAGTCACAGTATGAAACTTCGTCAGGTTTTCCTGAAATTAAATAAATCAAGCAATCTCTCATATGTTAATTGTATATCTAAATATAAAACGATTTAAACACTTTTGTCCCACATTTTGAACAAAAAACATTGAAGCATTGCTTGATCTATCCAGTTTTAAAAACACATGACAAAATTTCATCCACAAAATTAACTTGACAATGTTATAACCCTTTACCTTATCGTATTCCAATACAGATTTTATTCAATTTCATTATAGGATTGAGTTATGAGTATTGCACATCGAATCATGTTAAAGTTCTCGATAAAACATTTGATGTTATTATAGACTGTACAGGATATAGTAAAACATTAGAAGATGGTATAGTGCTACTCAAAAAATTCGGTAAATATATTGTTTTCGGGCATGAAAATCCAGTCGATTGCACTATGTAAGAACAAAAATTTATTTCTTTCTTTGAAACGAACTTATGTTTAATCGTTCTCATTTATCAATTTTGTATTGTATATTTAGGTTGAACATGTATGATGTTTTTAAAAAGGAATTAGCCATTATTGGAGTGAATAAAAATCCCTTTTCTTTTCCGCAAGCAATTGAGATATTAAAATCTATGGGCCATAAGTAAATTTTCAAGCTTTGTTTACTTTGACTATATTTATTTCCAATAAACTTGATGATGAATTTTATTCTCACTATAGATACATCAATTATGAACGTTTAGGCATCAAAGAGTTCAATTTAAACGAGTATCCAACAGCTATACATGAAATGAATACTGGTTTAATACAGAAAGGGATTTTCAAATTATAAATGAACTGAAATTGTTCAAAAAAGAATTTTTCGAATGCATTTTGAGAAAAGAATAAGGTGAACGGCTATAACTTTGTCAGATTAATTTCGTTAATATTACATATATCAGACAAGTCAACCTAAAATTGGATGAATTGAGGAATCTCAATTTTATTCAGTTCAAAATGTCAAAGGTGTTTAATTGTTTAATATTGAGAAAAATAGTCAATATATGCAGGATTGTTGGATTTATTTAACCCACCAAGGATGTAAAAATTAAAAAAGAAGAAGTTCTGAGCCATATTCCCATCATAAATGTCTTTTGCGTTAAGTAAAAATAAAAAAAATCACACCATGGTTTCTTATAGAAGCTCTCTTAAATCAGTTTTAAGCAATAATTACAATGTACAGGGAGAAATTAATCAAAATGTCGGAAAATATGCAATAGAAATTACTGTTATCAAATAGTCACGATGATCCTTGGTAGGTTAATTTTAGGAAGGCCTGACAAAATTGCATACAATGCCGAAGTTATAGCTGTTTACTTTATGATTGAGTTGAATGAGCTGTTACATACACCCAACTCTCGTTTTACAGATTTTTTTTCACGGTTTCAAAAAATGGAAAAAATTTTTTTACACAATTTATTTGGTTTAACACGGTTTGTTTGAACTGTATAATGAATATCGCGAAATAAAAAATGTCACTTTTTTTACACGGTTTTTGCTGGTCCCTATTCACCATGTAAAACGAGAGTTGGGTGTACATATATTAATCTAAGGGATTATATTATATGTATATTATAATATGCACATACCTACTATAAATTGAAATAAAAACACATTTTATGATTATTTTTTTATTCGATCATTTACAAAAATACAATTAAAAAATTGATTTAAAAAGGCCAGTAATACAATGACTTGTCATCAAATGTCAAAATATTTTTTTATTCTATTATTTATTGAGAGATTCTTGTACTAATATCAAAAGCCTACACTATAAATCACTACACACCTATATACAAATAAAACAATATCGAAATCAATAAACAGTAATTGACAAGATACGCTGATTGTGTAAAATTATTGCATCAATGGATTAAATAATATCAGAAATAATTTAAAGAATAAAATTCATGATGAAAAACACACATTTGTGATATAGATATCTAAAATCATAAAAAAATTTGAAATAATTCAGAAATAAACAAAATTCATAATATTATCAACATTGTTACAAAAAACAGTTCATTAAAAACCTATCTTACTTATATTTGAATGAAGAAAAAAAAAACATTAACATACACAAAGTTTTGTGAAAATGGTTAGTTAACTTACAAAAAAAAAAAAATTGCATATGAGTGAAAATTCATTCAAAATAATTAACTTACGGAATTGAATTGTGTATTTTTTGACATAATAAATAAGCTTGGATGTATAACATTACTTAACTGAAGCTGTGTATTTAAATAGTTAATTGTGTGGAATGTGTTCAGTGCTTGTACTATTCAATATCAATTGATTTTTTCCATATGGAATCCTAAGAGTATATTATAATATCAATGTAAAGTATTTATAAAAAAACTGATGTATAAAAAATATCATTACATATGGACGAAAAAGTAAACTGCAAAAAGATGCAAAATTCAGTCTCAAATTTAATAAAAATTCACAACAGATAGAAAAACCTGATTTTTTCAACCTATTTTTTCAACTTATTTGTAAAACGAACTGTGAAGAACATAATTTCATGGAATGTCTCGAACAGAATCAGTATGGAACGATATTGAATTGCTTTCAATGAAATATCACAATCCATTTCTTAGGACGAATACTGATATGTTTGATATTTTACATTAAACCACAAAACATTAAAAAATAGCAAAATCACACTACTTTTAACAATGAAATAGAAAAAAATGTGCAAAGGTCAATGTCCGTTTTCTATAGAAAATTAACCCAAGCCCGGCGCTAACGAAACCTAGCTTAAATTATAGATATAATTGACTAAATAAAAAGTGCATAAGAGGCATTTTCAAAATCGATTGTTAAATGTGTAAAAAACGTATTTAAAGTTTTGAAGAGCGAGAGATATTTATGAGGTGTGACAAAGTGTGAGCGAGACAGCAGTCGCGACACTCAAAGTCAGCCGCACACATGTAACACGCCTGTAATAAGTTTGTCGGTTTACCAATACACCGGCACAAGTCGTATTTACGAAGTCTTGCAGAATATGGTCAAAAAAGAACAAATAACTTGAAACTGGTGGTCTCTGCTTACAATTATCATTTCGAAAAAGAAGTACTTTAAATACTTTTAAACCGCAAAAGCTAATTTTATTGATCATTTTTTTAATATGACCCTTGTAAAAATTCAAAATGCAATTTTACGCGCTTAGCCATCGATTTTGATTATGCTTCCTATGCACTGATTATTTACCCAATTATACCTATCATATGAGATAGATATCATTTTTGCTGGATTGGGTTTTTTTTAGCATTGTTTTTGCTTGATGTAAATTGCTTTGTACAAATTGGCGAAAAACCAATCTAAAGAATCCCTACTTACATTTATGTTGGATCTTATTTTATGTATTTATAAATACAAAATAGCAGTCGTATATAAAAATGAGATGAAAACGATCAGATCATTTGTTTGACATGTAGATGCTGAACCAAAGTAATGTTTGTAATCGGCTGAATCCCACTGTAGACCCGGATAATTAATATCCGGAATTCCCGTTTCTGCAATTAATAAGAAAACTATAGATTGAAAACATTCTCAAAAAATAAACAACTTTTGTAATTAAAAGTATATGAAATTTCATGAAGTTTTTCCATTGAATGCAACAAAATACACAAAAACGAAAAAAATACAATTCATTCCAAAACATTACAAAAGTATCAAAGAAATTACGTACAAATGTAAGTAAAAAAGTAATTACCTATAATCTTGATTATATAGGCGATACAATAAGAATACAGCAATCAAGCCAAGTCCCAGGGTGGACATCTGTGGTATCAATGATGCTGCTGCTCCATACCGAGCTTGACCACAGGCAGGAGGGCAAACGGGAATAATTGATTCTGTTTTTTTTTCGTGAATGAAATGGGATTCGTAAATGATAGGATGTGTATGGTGAAGAAGAATCGAAAATTAAATTTCAATTGCATTGGGATGGCAAATATTCCAGGAAGGAAAAAGTGCAGACAAAAAAAAAAATTTAATATACGAAAAAATAGTCAAATCAGGCATGTACATACATACTAAACAATCAAAATGTATTGAAATTATCAAAATGAAAGCGTAAGAAAAACATCATTAATCATTGATGCTGTTTCATTGATTCTATTTGACAACTCTAGAAGCCAACTGCGGTAAACAACATTTTTTTTCGAAATTGAGTTAAGTGCAAAAATTATGTCTAGACATGTTCATGAATTTGGTGGGAAAAAAGTATAAACAATTTCCAAACTTATGCTGTAATATATCGTAAAATAACTCTTTCCTCTCCTAATAAATGTAGAAATATGCTAAACTTTGAGTGCATTTTTTTCAAAATCACCATCACTACACATACCACAGTTGGATTTTATGCACATCATTTAGGGCTGGCTAAATTAATTTAGACTACATACAGTCCTAGCTTGTAGTTGGAAAACTGCGTGTAGTTAAAAATAATTTTCCACTCACCTTAGTATTTTACAATGTGATTTACTAAAATATTTTTTGTTTCAAAATGTCAAAATGAAAAATATTCAAGTCTTATCAACTTAGAATCTATGAAACATAAGTAATTCAGATTTGAAGAAGTACAAAATTCATTAAAGCTTCAACATAATCAAGCAGTAAAAATATGGCAATATCTATGAAACATACTCATTCAAATTTTACTTTCATAAAAAAAAAACTGATTTTAATACAAAATTAGTTTGATTTTCAATACAAGTTAATGCTAATATCATTCTTAAATATTTTATGTCAATTCGAAGCCATTTATCAATAAATCATTAATTCTACAAAAAATATAATTTAATGAAACAAATCATTATACTGTAAAACATAAAAACTAATCACATCCACAGATTATAATACTTAAAATACCGAAATTATAAAAATAATCAAAATGGTTTCTAAGTTCAAAATATATATTCATATATTTTGAAGAAACATAATTAATAAGATTATGTTGATGATGAATTGATGATTAAATGTTACAACAAAACAACATATACTGACCGAAAAGCTCAACTTGAGCTTCACTCGATCCGAGTTTGTTAGCAGCTTTGCATGTATACAAACCAAACTGTTTCTTTTCAATGGTAATTATACGGATGGTTGTGTCAGTGAATTCATCAGCAGTAGCAAAATGGGATATACTGTAGAAAATTACAATGATGATCATAAATTGTCAACTAAACTTGAAAAGAAGTAAACACAAACCTGTAATGTTGATTGTTCGAAAGTTGCACTTCATCTTTGACCCATGTGATTGCAGGAGGTGGATACGCTTCGACATGACATTCCAAATCCATATCGTATTGCAAAGCCTTAAATTTTCGTTCAAATAAATTTTACTCGTATAATGATAGATACTTTCAAATCATTGCCCATTACTATTAAAATTGTAAATTTAAAGTTCATCGAAATGGACAGTGATTCTCAACCAGTATTGTGTGATATATAAAATCAATGTGTAAAAAATTTAAATACTTGTCCAAGACGAGGTCTAGGTACTGTAATAACTGGTGCAAATTCAACTTCCACAGCGACATTTCTCCTGGCACCTTTTCCAACACCATTTTCAGCAACGCAATAATAAGTTCCTCTGTCTTCTTTTTTGACCGAATCTATTTTCATGATGCTTCCTCTGATATTATAATAAAAAATATATAATTTTGAGACACAAGCAACATATGAAAGAATCTGTATAAGTTATAACCTATGAATGGAACCTCCGGTGGGCAAAATAGCATTGTTTTCTCTACGCCAAGAAATTGTTGGTGGTGGAAATCCTCCAGCATAACATTCCATATGAGCATCTGAAATAATAAATTTGATTTGTAGATACTGTATTGAAATAATAAGCTTTCACATTTGAAAAATTAAAAACTAGAAAACCTAGTGAGTAAAATGTATAAAAATGAAAAAGAAAAACTCAAACATACTTTGCCCTTCATTTACAACAATAGATCGAGTAGAATTATCAGAGATGATTGGAGGTCTTCTGACTTGAAGTTCAACTTCGGCCGATATTCTGTTAGTAGTCGAAATCAATATTTCGCATTTATACCATCCAGCATCAGTTTCTTGTATGTCTTTGATCTATGAATAATAAATTATTAAAAGAACAAACAATAGAAATAACATTAATTACGGTAAATAAATATTTACTTACTTGAAGTGTTATCGTTGAAGAGGCTTTGTCCAAACGGAGTGAAAAACGAGAATCTTTCACAATCAAAGAAGTTCCAGTTGAAATGGGAAGATAATCTTGATTTCTAGCAGCGGCAGATTTAACCTAATCATAAATAGGGAAACAAAAAAATAAAATATTATAACAAAACAACTTATAATGAATGAGTTAAGTATACCCATAAAACAGAGTAGTCTTGTGCATATTGAATTGAACATTCTAATTCAACAGTTCCTCCAATATCTTTAACTTGTTCCTGTGTAATGTATGAAATAGTAGGAGTTCGCTGACACAACCCTGGATTGAAACATACAAATTACTTAAAAATATATCAAATAAGCTACAAAACATACGTGTAAAATGTTAGATATAATAAAAAGAAACAACAATATGACTCACAAATACTAACGAAAAAGATGAATCAGATTTTCAATTGAACACAACGCTACAAATTGAACAACAATGAATTATGGTAAATGCAACAATGAACTTTCAGTCGAAAGGGAAGTAACTCATACAAAATTGAGCTAAGAATGAAAATCGTTTGCTATTTACTAACTGGATGTATAACAGTAAAATGCACAAGTTACCAGTAGTAACTTAATGGTGTATTTATACAGGGTGGACCAGCGGGTTCATATACAAAATGAAAGTATAGTAAATTTCCTACAATTTATTCTAAATATTTTTTTTCGTAAAATCAATAGTTTTGGCGTAAGAGTGCCTTCACTGTGTAATTCGCCGGTTAAGAATAACTTTTTTTGTATTATTTGATAAGCTGACATGTTGCTGAAGTTTTTGAAAAAAGTTTGAACCCAAGATACATCCATTTTGTATTGTTAAGATTTTTTTGAAAATTTAACTCCGTTCAATGTAAAACTAAAATTTTCACTTTCGACCCTTTTTTCAATAACTTATCATAAATAATGTTATGCAATTGATACATGAAATGAAATAGTGACTCGATGCAATTATGTTAGCGAAAAAATAAATGAAATAACGTTAGTATTAATAATAGTCCACTCTGTATAATCAGATTGAATAGTGCTATAATTGATAGAATCTTTTTAGAAGTAATTTAAGAAATGTATACCAGGAGTGAAGACACAACAGACGAGGATCAAAGCAAAGAGGCTGACTCTGGTTTCCATCTTGTACAAGACGGGAAACGAGCCCAGGTTGTCGCTTTTCATTCTGATGAGATTCAAATTTGATTATCTACAGAATAAGCTGTATAAACAACATTTAATAATATATATCACAAAGAATAATAATAATATGAGCAAATAACTGACGATTAAGAATTGAAAAACGAAAGAACCTCCAACAGATATTTGTCGGAGACGCCAAACAGTGAGCAATCGAACGACGCCCCGCCCCACCGCCGCGCCCACCGCTCATAACGCTACACATAACGACCGTGAACTCATTTTCGAATACAATATATTTCATTTTATTTGCTCAAATGTCTACTCGCCTACTCACCTAATTTATTGAGAAACGCTTATTGATTTTCTACGGGTCTATCTACTACCTGAGCGGTTAATCTTTCCTTTCTTTCCGTGGTCATAGCCGTCATTATGATAGGTTGATATAACCTCAAAAATCGTTCGACTGTCAAATGACAGCTGACGTTTGAGGTTGCGCAATTCGCCGACCGCTTAATGCCGGTTCAATGTATTTTTCTTTTTAATATTCATCCTTTTCTCGGTGAATTGTAAAGATTTCTGGTTAAATTACGCTTATATAACAATTTAGCAGATATGCTATTGTCAGAGTTTTTCGTTAAAAAGTTTAACAATTTCATGTTGCAAACGAGAAACCGTCATACTTACGTGATTTCACCAGATTTCGTAAACATCGATGCGTTTATCTCGAATTTATTCACATTTTCAGATGTGGCCCGTTATCTTTCAATTCATAAGAAGTAAAGCCCCCATTCTCACGTTGCCATTTGCAGCACTCGTCGGAATCATCGGCTACAACCTGGAAAATATACTTTCTGATAAATACACACCTTATAATAGTAATGACGTTTATCATTGTTATTTACAATTCCTACTGAATTAATTCGATGGCTGTTATTTTGGCTTTTCAGAAGCCGTTCAAGAACAAAGAATGGACAGAAAAACAGATGACAATTATCTAAAAGATCCAACGAATGTGAAAAAGCTTGTTTATCAAGAAAATGTACTCGGAAAAAATTTATCCCCTTCCCTTCAATCACAGAAACCTCAATAAAAAAAAAAACGTATTTGTTGTCACATGAAATGTTTTTCTTTTTAATCATTAGATAAAAAATTTTAGCGCTGAAATAATTAATTTGATCTCAATTTATTTTTTTGCAAACAAATCAAACGAAAATATCGATAGCTCATATTTTTATTTTGTACAATAAAATGTATATTCATATTTCATAACCATGTATTTAACATTCAATGTTTTATCTTACGATTAACCAGTGTTTCAATTAAGAAATGAACTCTAAATACTGAAATAAAATAAAATATAAAATAGCAAGATTTCTATCATTGTTAAAAAAAAAAAATTATAATGAACGTGTATCTACTAATTCAATAAAATAAAACATTGAAAACACTTCATTATAAAAATAAATTGATATCATGAATTAATATGAAACAATATTGGCTAATTTTTCAAAAAGTTTATTTGACGATATATCATAGTATATTATATACACATACATATGTATTAATCAATAAGCAAATACTCAACACGTGCCAACTTTCACATTCGAAACTCAAATAAATGTATGAATTAAAACAATTTATATAAACTTTTCGAACAAATTATGGTAAATAAATTACACAATAACTAGAATATAAAAAATATATATGAATTACATATCTCTTTACCATTACTCAATTATCAAATAGCTATTTAGAAGAAAAATAAAAGATGCATATAGATCAAATTATAAATGCCACTCTTGATGATGATGATGATGATAATTGTTTTTACTATGATGCTAGACTTGCACAATTTACAGTAGATTACCCTATGGAAGTAGTTATAAGTTCGGCTACTTCTGTGCTTGGCGACCGTGTCGTCAGTTGCATCGTTACTCCATCACTCAAGGCAAGTCTAGATCTAACGAGAATATCGAATCCTCCTCTAAAGTAGCCAGCACACAACAAGGTGTGAACGGATGCTCCATCGGCCACTCTTTCCGACCCCTCGGCCGGCATTAGGCCTAGGAACTGAATTATGTTTTTAACGGCCTCTTGCAAAGTGGGTACAGTGGTCAAAGCATAAGTATCTTCAAATTCAACGTATCCTTCTGAATTTGAATTTTCCCAAGCTGAATTGAAATTAATTTTCTTCACTCTTTGTATCTGATCGCTGACGGTCACTTCTAAATCTTCTAATATATATTCATCCGAATACCCATCGTCAGAATCTGGTATTCCAGTGTTGGGATCACAATCTTTGACAATAAACTTGAGAGTGACTCCAAAGACTCCCGCGCTCGACGCAACATCGTCTGGAAATTGTAATATGGAAAATACTGTACCTTTTTGATTATATGGCAATTTATCACACGAAATTTCCCTTAGATGCCTATAACCGTCGGGCATTTCTAATCTAACTCGAACCTCTTCTAATAACTGATCGTTCATAGTATTCAAACAGTCGAACTGTAATATGAGATGATTCGCATAAACATGTTTGATACATCTGACGGTATATTCCGTCTCGGATTCAGTCAACTCGACGGGTTCACACGTCTTAAACAAGGCACCACATAAAGATATTCCCGGAATGGCGTTCAATTTCTCCGCATAAGCTTCCTCCTTTGATTTTTGTTGCGGTTTCGGTAGATTAGCGGACGTAATGAGCATACCTTCCATGCCGTTTCTTTGGGTCACTTCTTCGGCTTGAGATTTCGGCGCGGCTATAGGAACGGTCTTAATATCGAACGGTACGTTGGGATCGTTTTGTAGATGTTCTTTCAAAGACCTCTCTAAAGCCGGAATGGATATTTGTGGAATCTCTATAACAAAATTGTTTATCAGCGATTTTTCTTCACTTTCTAATATTGAACTGTAATATGTCGCCCTATCTCTGACTTCATCGTCGGAATCCATTTGACACCTAGCGAGCAACACTTTGATATTCGGCAACAAATCTGGACACGTCGCTCCGAATTGAGACATCGCAGCCACTGCGGCGGCTCTAATATTGGCATTCTCTAATATGACTCTGTTGTATATGAAACGAATATATCTCGAGGGTTGTTTAGTTCTCGGTCCTTCTTTACCGAGTAAATGTAAAATTCTCACGGCGAGAGAAGTGTGTTCGCAATCTTCGATGAATTCACAAAGATGAGCGAGACCGGTCTCCTTGGCGTCCGAGTTTTCTTCTATGATCGTAATTATCGTGTCGGCGATCGAAGCTTTGTACTCCAGACCGCCTTCGTCTCTGAGCATACTGGACAAGAAGCTCATGAGAACGGAATGCTTCCTCGGGAATTTGAGGCACAGCGCTCTTATCGCTTGAATGACGACAATTTTGAATTCGTCGGATATTTCGGATACGAAAGTGGCGATCTGCTTCATCAGCCGGTCGACGGAACTCTCCGCGCCGGTCTTCAACAGAGTCGTGATGGCCAACGTGGCTATCGATCTGTTGGAGTCGGTGATCAAGTTTTCGAGGTCCAAATTGCACGCGGTGACTACGGCCGGATGAGTCATCGCGACCTTGTTCAGGGTCCTGACGGCGGCGAACCTGAGCGTCGGCTTCCTGGAGCAGCAGAACAGCTGCAAAACGCTGACGGCGGGGGCCAATTCGTGGCTGGTCGTCTTCTTCCAGTTGACGATCGCGTGGGCCGCTTCGTACATGACCATCTCGGATTTGTGTCGCAGGCAAGCTTTGACGAAGTCGAGGAACTCGGACGTGGTGCCGCCTGCGATACGAAACAAAACATATTAGATAGCGATCGTGAGGTGTGACCTAGAGTAAACGAGCGTATATGTGACCGTTGGCTTCCTCTTCGTCGAGCAGTTTACAAACGATCCGGATGAGCATGCAGATGGCGTACGGCGACCTGAGAGCCATTCTGATCAATTTGGCCACCAGTTTGGTGACGGCCAACCTGTCCGATTTGCGTATGTGGTAGAGCACCCCCAAGGCGTGGTATTGCACCATGATGTTGTCGGAGTTGATGGCTTCCTGCGAAAGTAGTGCGCGTTAATTGCACGATCGTGAATCGAAAGAGAACGCGTTACGTACCTGGGCCTCGTTGGCCCACCTGCGCACGAGGTCGGCCGCGTTTCTGGGCGGGGGAGCGTTCGCGAGGTGGAGCGCGGAGACGAGCGCCGCGCTGCCGACCGCCGGGCTCCGGTCGACGATCGCCTGCTTCATGTAGCGCTCGATCGCGTTCAGCATGCCCGAGTCGGTGACGCGACACAGCGTGCGGATCGCGGCCGCGCGGTGCCCGTCTTCCGACCCGGTCATGTCCTTGGTCAGCGACGAGGTGACGACGATCACGTCCTCGGCGGAGCTGCTCAGCTCGCCGATCGCCAAGTAGACGAGCCGGCGAAGCGCCGCGTCGCCGCACTGAAACAGCTTCGTGACCGCGAAGAAGGCGTCGGTGGCCTCGCGCGTCGACAGCGCCTCGCCGCCGTTCAGCAGCACGAGGAGCCGCGTCAGCGTCGCGCAACACCTGCGCGGCTCCACGGGCGACTCGTGGAAGCGGCGCGCCTCCTGCAGCACGCCGCTGCGGTCGAAGCCCGCGCCCGCGCCGCCCTCGCCCAGCGCCCCGAGCGCGCCGAGCACCCCCTCCTCGTCTTCCTTCTTGTCGCGGCGCCCGCTCATCGCTCCGCGACCGAAAACACCCCACGAAACGCTGCCGATTGTCAAACGTCGGACGCGACACGTCGCCGACGACCGAAACGGCGCAGGCGAGCGCTTTTCGCCGCCCCCACCCTTCGAAAAACTTTCAAAACTTTCTACGCTTTCCTTCGAACGACTGAAAAAAATAAAAAAAAATAACAAACGACGCGTCAACGAGACGGAACGAAACGAAAAAGTGCGCTCGATCCACGCAGATCGGTACGCGTTATGGTCGTCCGTCGCGTCGTCTACGGTCGCCGTCAAAATATGAGAAAACGTCAAAGACGAAAGTCGAAATGCCATCGGAGGAGACGGCCCCGGCCAAGGCGCTGTCCGAATGTCTCGATTCGAGAAACGGAAACGTCGCGCTGTTCTTGCGAGACGTGTTCGAATTTCTAGCCTCGAGGTATGCTTTTTCGCGAGCGTTACATTTTTTTCTCGATTATCAGAGCGAAAATCGATTTGCAGAACCAACTTTTATCAAGTGTCCACTTCCGACGAACTGGGGTACCCTCCGGGCGCCGTCGAAAAATTGGTCATAGAAACCTTCAGACGGTGCGATCCGTACAAATATCGCAGAGAAAATATTTTCTTGCCGGCCACCGTAGCCGAAGAAGTAGAAATCTTCTCCTGCTCGGATCAAGATATCGACGCGTTCTCCGTTGAAATTTTGAACGAATCGGAAAATAATGAAAACATCGCAGAAACCGCATGCGAAGCGATATCAATTGACCATTTCGCCGATGAAAAAAATGACGATTTGATCGAAAATATTAGCATCGAATCTCTCAAAATCGATAATAATATTGTCGCCGAGCAAAATCCAGAGTCGAACGTAGCGAAGGAATTCACAGGTGCGTCTCGAATCGAACCGAATATTGATAAGAATAAAAGCACATCTACGTCGAAAATCAAACAAACCGAAGAAACCAAAATAGAAAACAGCGAATCTTTCAACGGTGCCGTAAGAGATACTTTTAGATGGTCGCAAAATATTTGCGAACTAGGTTCGATATTCTCACATATTTCAATGTTACTTATAAAATTGTTATATTTTAATCGACGTTAGTTAATATTTCAGATATCACAGTAATTTTGCCGGAAGGTATAACTTCTAAACAGTTGAAAGTGAACATAACTTCCGATTTTATAAATGTTTTTTATACAAAAGACAACAATAGAACGCATCTCATCAACGACAAACTGACGCAGAAGATCAAACCGGCCGAAACGCTTTGGGTGATGAGCGAAGGACGCGTCAGAATACACTTAGGTTCGAACTCTAATAATCATTTTAAATATTTCTATCCATTTTGCAAGTTTTCAATTTGAACTCTCAATGCAGAAAAGCAGAACGAAAGGTGGTGGGATTCGCTCATAATCGGCGAACCTAAACTCGACACCTCCACTCTGAATTGCTCCCGACCCTTGCATGAACTTCCCGAAGAACACCTGGCCAAAGTTAGAGAAGTGCAATGGAATCATATGCAAAGGATGGCCGGTTTGCCGACCTCGGAAGATATTCAAAAAGGGGATATATTGAAAAAAGCATGGAACCTTCCCGGATCGCCGTTTGCAAACCAGCCGTTCGATCCGAACATGTTAAATTCGTAACAACGTGAAATAAATAAAACAATACGATAACAACATTTTTTTTTCACTTTAATTTGTGCATATTTCTTACAATAACAACAACAGGAAATACTTGGTAATATAATATTACTTAAGAATATTTCGTAAATTTGCATTATCATTGACTATGAAAACTATGCGGACGGCATGCATGCATTTAAGTTCACGACGTCCATATAGTTAAAGCAATCGTTAAGTTTTCATTTGACACAAGCTATTTTATGCACCATGTAATATATGTATATTGAATACATCACAATTTTAAATGAGTATGGAATTATACACTAATTACTTTTATTTTAAATAAATAAATTAAGTTAAAAGCTTTGACCACGATAACAAAAATAATCAGACTATAGTAATACAAGAATCGTACCGAATATTAAGTAATGGACAAAATCACTTCAATGTTTTTAAGGCCTCACAAAATTACCAACAACCGCTTGTGACGAAACGCAAATTTGACAAAGATGTTCAATGATTTTTTGATTTGCCTTTTCATCGCTTAACCGTAGAATAAAAATATATCATCAGAAGCCTGCGTAACAATTTCATTTACACCAAGTATATTGTTCATGGGAAAAAAAATACAATTTTGGTTAATCTAGCATGATTTGATATTTATGAAAATATAAAAGAAGAAATTGAACATACAAATGTATAATACATATATAATTCTAATGCACAATGAATTTTGCAGTGTTAAGTGCAGTAGATAGGTATATATATATATATTTTATAATTTGTTAAATTGCTATGTCAGTCTGCAGACCCCTTTACGATTCTAAAATTATATATCTATGTATGATATCGTAAGCAATAAAAATATGAATTTTATACATTATATTATACAACCGTTCACAACATAAATAAGCGTGTACATAAATAGTTTTTGGATTAAAGATGATTCAATTGGAGAATCCCTAATGTAACTAAGGAGGTATCGTACATTGAAATTTAAAAAAAACATGAGATTCTATTGTACATTACAATCCACAAAGGCACTTTTGCAATTCTTACAAAGTATTTTTTTGCAGTTTATGTTACTTACAATAATTATTTATCACACCTTATGAGATTTATAATTTACTCGATCTGGATATGACAGGAAACTGATTATTTTAAACACATTATTGCACCCATGATGAAAATTAACAATAAGCAGAGTAATAAAAAATCCAAAATACTCACACAATCTGAAAAATTGAAATAAAAAACAAACCTAAAATATTTCTGAAACCTCCTTAGAACACATCGGAAAAATCTATCCATGAAAAAATTATCACCAAAACACACCAAATCAACTTTTAATATGAAGCATATATCGCCAATTGTTTTTGTTTTCCTTTTTATAAGAAACACTTCTATCATACAAAAATACAATCATATTCATATTGACCAATTTTCTCTTCATTTTAAGCATGAGAAATTTTAACCGTGAGTAAGTATACTTTTTATTTATTTTTGATGAAAAGCAATAGAATAGAAGAATATAATGAATATATTGTCAAAACAACATATAAATTGATATTGCTATTTTCTATATATAGTATAATTTCTTCATTAAAACAAAATGATTCAAATGAAAAAAATACGAAAAATCCTAACTTTGGTGATTACTTTGATAAATTAAAATTGCAAAAATTTTGATAACATGTTTATGATTTCAATATTTTCAATCTAAAGCCACCTTCAATAAAGCTATATAAAATATCAAGATCTAGATCAATCATAAAATTGAAAAAAAAATCAATAATAGACTGAAACGGCATTGCATTGCAATGTTACATTTCTATATATTTTCAGTTGTTATCATATAAATATTTTTTTGGAAAGGCCGAAGCCAAGTTAAGACTATAAAGAAGGTTCGAATTTTAAGCCAGCTTTTGTCAAGGCAGCACGATAAGAATCTAAAGAGGAACGAAGAGTTAAGCAAAAGCCTCTGCTTGCCGGAATGAGCGGATACTCAGGCGCTTGAAGATCATATGAAGCTGTATCATTCAAGACAGTGTCTGGCGTCAGAGGACTTTCAGGGTGACGGGCGTTGTGTTCTTCTGACATGAGCATCCAACGAGTGAGTCTAGTGCACAGACTGTTAGCATGAAGTGTTTGATGTTTAAAAATTTCACTTTTGAAAATTTCGGGTGGGTGACCGATCATTTTGGTCAAAGACTGAACTAATTTCAGCAAGACCATTTCGTTATACATACGAGAATTTTCTCTACCTTGCTGCGATCCTGAAAGTGATTAAAAACATTGTATTTTATTTTCTTCATATCTAATTGTAAGATCATTCATATTTACCCTTTTGTTTTTCAAACCCTGCTTCATTAAAATATGGTTCAGCACATAAAATAAGACCTTGCAACGAAACTATGACTTGCAATAATGAGCTATCTTTTCCCCAAACTTCTACACCCCGTCCTGACCATGTACCCAGGAGTGAGACGCAAACCTAAATACAAAAATATTAATAATATCGAATCAAATGTTTATCCATCATATAATACACACCTTTCCATCTTCATATAAGTTGGGATTAAGTCTATCTGAACAATATGAAATATAATGACATAAAGGTGGAGCTCGGGGGTATTCTCCGCCCAATTGAACATCGAATAAGAATAGACCGTCTTCATAAGGTGTTTTAGCAGGACCTGCTATCATTATTGATAATAAATCCATTCGATCTTCATATCCTTTTACCCACACCTGAAATTTTTAGTTATTAATAATATTGAACAAACAAAATTAATTTGATTTGAATAAATAATTACTCCTGGCGGCAAATCTGATTTGAGGAGTTTAATTTCCCTGCTAACAGCTTGATGAAAGATTCGAGGCTCACTGGGTTGCAGTAATGATAATCGGAATCGATGTGACATAGGAGCACATTCCAAAATTGTAAAACCTTCGCCTAAATCATTCTCCACATTCAATGGTGCTTTTTGATCATCTAAAATGAAATATTTTTCAAACATTTTTTTTAAAACACCAAGAAAAACATGAATAAGTAAATAATTTTTAACATACCTATCTTGCTTTCAGAAGAATCTTGAGCGTCTTCATTTAAAAGTGAACTCATTTTAGCTTCATTTTCATCAACATGTACTTCTAAATTGTCACTAGAATTTTTATTTGTATTGTCTTCATCTTTTTCATCAGTCATTGTAACAACTAAAGCATCAAATTGTCTGAAAGTTCCCGATGAATATATACATATAATAATCACTGAATTAAGTAGGTAATTAGGAAAGTATAGAATATAAAGTTGTATTCAATGCTGGATCATTGATAAATAACAGTCAATTTTTTTTAATTTAGAAAATGTTATTTGAATAAATATCAAGTTATCTTTAAAATTTACAAAAAATACAATAATAATAGTATTCATCAGAATGGAAAAAATATTAACAAACTGTTAAAGGTGGAACATGCAACAATTCCAGAATATGTATGTATATATATAATATTATAATATATAAAGTTACATATGACACTTTATATCTACAAAATTTGTAATCGCTAAGTAAGTTTCAAAAATAAGACATGCATTTTTATACAAATAACTTAAATGCATTCTTTAAACTGCACTTTCAAATAACTTGAATTGAATAATCAAAGACAAAGTACCAAAACATATTTTACGGTGAGATGACAAATGTATGGGTGTCAATAACTAATATGTATAATGATCAATTTGATATTCTTGAGCTGTTAAATCTACCAGCAAACAACAATGGGAACAGTGAAAATCGATTGATTCTTTCTGTATTTTTGTAGTTATTCAATTACATATTAACGGTTTTGATTATATAATTTAAAAAGAATCAATGCATTCACTGAAAAATAACAGATATAAGCTACGAAAATAAAAGAAAATGCTCACACAGAAAAGCGGTATGGCAATTTGGCCCCTGTAGCATTTTTTTCATTCATTAATCTGTTAAGGAATGGTACGTACAATGAATTTCTCCTCCTGAAATTGAAAAATAAAAAAATAGCTACATGCAAAAATTTCAACAAAGACCAAATCCATGCAAAACATAAATGGCCTAAGAATATTAGCTGAAATAGAAAGTTTCAATACAAAGAAACATTTCCATATTTATCCATTTACTTTTTCAGTTGCACAAAAAAGTTTATCACAAAATTAACGTTTAAAATTTAAACACGATTTGATTCATTGTTTTCAAACAAATACTGAAATTTTGATGTTTTAACTATAAATTTTATAATCGTTTAGCAAATAAGATAATGGTGAATAAATTTACAAATTGTATAAGTGTAGAGTAAAACTACAAAATTATAAGTTTTACATGCAAATTTTCAATGATAATGAAGGCTTTAGAAAAGTGCACTTTGATGCAGATCTCAAAAAATATCTAGCACGAACATAAAAAAGTGTACTAATCTTCAAATGAATTCACCATGTGTTCAATAATTATCAAATAATCGAAAATGTTAATACAATATTCAGATGATGAATGATTTCAAGAGTGGTCGTTGGCACTGACCTGCTGACTTCGGCACAAGCTTTCATTAGCTGAATGGTAATCAGAGAGCAAAGCTTCAAACAAACGTTGCGATTTGATAACGGATTATCTGAAGATGAGCTGACAGTTTGAAGGGCTTAAAAATTGAAACAGTATATATGTAATTAAAGCTAAAATTATACCTTAAGTGCATTAATTAGATTTGAAATACCTTCTTTTGAAGATTTGGGAGTATTTAAAAGTTTAGAATTTAAGTCACTGTTTGTAGAAATATTATGCAAATCACAGTTAGAAGACACTTGTGTATTAGTTGTAGAATTAGATATTGACAACGACTGACTCTCCATTCCAGAGTCCTCACTTTTATTTTTATCTACGTTGCAATCAGAACCTTTTTCAATCGCCATCACAGCTAATCTTAAGTCTCCCATAATATCAGTAGGTGTAACATAATTGCTGAGAGAGCCTTCACTAGAGGGTGATAACATCTTCACATCTATGGATGGCTTTTTTAGATTGCAATTTCCATCAGTACTTGAACATAAAGATGTCTTTTCAACATTATCAGTATTTGCTAGATTGGACTCAGAAGCTTCTTGAGAATGAACAGCTCTGTCATCAATATCTTTATTTGATTCTAAATTACTAATATCTACATCGGGTATTGAAGTATTTTTTACAGCCTTTTCTGAGATCGATAAATTGCTTTTTTCACTTTTATTTAAACTAGTATTTTTTTTCTCTGTCATTACATCTGAAATTAATAAGTGAAATGATATTGAAAAAAACATAATAAAATGTATTTAATACTGTAACATTTCATACAAACCATTGTCGATACTATCTTTTCTATCAAAATCATCCTTCGAAAACAATCTTAGCACCTGATTTTGAGCACGACGGACACCAGCACCTCCACTCGGAGACTCTCGATTCCCACCACGCTCACGAACTCTTTCAAGCAAACCCTGATATTGAAATTATAAATAATAATAATAATTAATACATACATATAATACACAGCATGAAAAAACACATTGTATGAAGATGAAATAAAAGCCATTTCAACCATAAAAACTTGTATTTCATTGAAAAATCTACCTGAAAATGATCTTCGTGGAAAAATGAAGTGCCCATCAATCTATCCAAAAATCTGCAATCTTTATAGAGAGCTAAAAGTTTTCTCATTATCTGGAAAAAAATAGTGATTATCAAAATCATTGAAACCACGAAAAAAATATTTTGAAAAAATTACTCACTTCATGGCTTTGAAGAGAAGGATTTTGGGATAAAATTTCTTCCATTCTAGCCATGGCATGTAAACCCCTCTCTATATGAATAGCAGCTCTTGGCTCTAATCCTTTAGGAACCTTTGGCAACTCTCCTGAAAATAATAAAAACGAAAAAAATGAAAATGTTTCTTCGAAAATGAATATATAATTAAATATTTATTTTACCTTTTGCTGAATTTGATGAACTAACTAAAGGAGCATCCGGATCGACATCTGGTAGCAAAAGACCATCGTCCGCTTTGCCACCTTCCTTAATTTTCTTTTCCTTTAGTAAATAAGCACATGAATCCCCAGCTGATGATTGTGTTTCCCATGAATCTTCTGAACTACTTCCTTCGTCAGCCCAAATATCACCTTCATCAGAATCATATTCACCTACTTTATATAGATCTTGTGGCCAGCACATACTAGTGTGTCCGTCTACCCAATAAACATTTACTTGACCAGAAGGAAAATTGTCCATCACCTGTGTGATAACCATTCATTATCATTCATCCAGATCCAAATAAAAAAAAATATACCTAACAGTTAAAATAAAAATGTATTAAATACCTGTCCAGCAGTACAAGATGCTTCACTTCCAGTAAAATTTGCAACTCTAATAACAACGGTTCCAGGTCGATATTGAAAATCGGGATGATCTTTCAAATCATATACGCTTACTTCAGTTTCAGATACAAATTGTGGACTAGATACAAAAATGTAATACATAGATAAAAATTATACTACGAATGAAAAAAAAAACATAAAATTGAATACTTACACTGGATCCTGACAATTAGTATAGGTTCGAAACCATTTGACTATAGCAGTTCGTCCATAATGATCGACTTTTTGTACTACTCCATAATCTCTATGAGAAGACGATGCTTCAAGATTTTCACCACTTATAACAAAATCACCGGGAAAACATTCTTTTCCATCTAAGTGATGAATAGGATATAAATCTGTTGTAGGTATCCCAAATTCAATAGTACCATCTTGCCAAATGACATTAGCTTTACTTTTAGTGCAAAGAGTTTCAACAACTACTCTATCTCCGGGCTTCGGTTGGAGTGTCACTGAATTTTTTCTAGCGGTTTTCTTTAATCTCTTTCCTTTCAGAAATTTTGTTACCAAAAGTGGAGATTTTTTACCTCTGCCTGATGTCATTGAATTATTGGTACTTGATGAGCATTGTGATGACCATGTTGCACAACTATCAGTGTCAGTTCCATCGCCTGAACTAGTATCACACCAACTATCCGAATCTATTATCAAATAATCATCATAATGATCGTTATAATCTGATAATCTATGTTCGCCATTGAATATAGCAGGACTACTGCTTCTAGATCGATTTGAACTAGATACTTTGGTCTTTCGAAATTTCTTCTGTTTCTCAGATCGCTCTACATTATCTGAACAAGATCGATCGGATGACGTATTTTTCCCATTACAAGCATTATCAGGTACGTCAAGATGAGACCCTTCATCGCTACGTTGAGGTGAAATCGAAAATTTAGAATTCAAATCTCTTTTTTCATCTTCAATCGAGAGCATATTAGAATCATCATCTTTTAAGTTAAGACACTCTTTACTGTCATCAACGATTACAATATCGACATCCATTTTGGATAATAAATTTTGAGCATCATCTCTTATGCTTTCGGATCCTGTATCCTTGGAATTCACAGAAAACTGACTTTTATTATCGTGGTTATTTTGAGTCTGTAAATTATGCGCACAAATTATTTTTCCATCTCTAGTATAGGCAGAATGCCTTCTTTTTGACTTTGATGGTATTCTAAAAGAATGATTAGTAGCACTAGCTGCATTGAATTCTTGGTTTTGCACATCACCGGGTTCTTTTGATTCAATTTCTTTAGATTTACTAGAACATCGCATTCGAGTTTGTTTTCGTAGTGCTCTATAAATTTTATCTGCAAAAAAAAATATTGAGTTAAAATAATACGTAAAAATATCAAAATAAACAGAAAAAAATAAATACTTTGAGTCTTTTTCCATTGAGCTTTGGTACAAAATGTATCATCTGCCGTTAAAGTCAAAAAGTTTTTAGCACCAACTTGAAGAGTACACGGTTCAAACAGATTAAGAAGTTTCAGACGGCGAAGATCATCGCCTTCTACGAGATATCGAGGTTGGACCGGCGGACCGGCTCCAGCTTGTTCGCCCAAAGCTCGACATTGCCAAAGAACGCCTACACTTTCAGTTTCGACACACTCTACCGTAAACTGAAAAGACATTTTGTTAATTTTACTATCATCACAAAGTGAAGAAACTAATTGTAAGACGAAACAACAATCGGTACCTTGTGCTCTCTCATTTTATGTTTTCTGACCGCTTCCATTTCTTTCGTAGTGTGCAACCATACGGCGCGATCCAACGAACCCAAAGGTCCCACGACCGTCTGTCCGGGATAAAATTCGTTGGCCGCTTGACCGTCGATGCCGTTACATCTGGCTCCTCTGCGTCTTCGTTGGACACAATCTTCTAACATACAATGATTCACATCCGAAAATACCAGTTTGGAACCGTCGCTCGAAGATAGGCGTAATTTACTGTGCACAATCTAAAGGGGCGATACGACGAGCTTGTGAAAAAATAATCGATGAGAAAAATTCAAAACGAACTAAAATATCACCTTAGTGGTTCCGACCCAGGAATCCAAGCAGACAGCCAGATCGGCGGTGAACTCTTCCAAAGGCTGCAGCCTCTCGCTCGGCACGGCCGGCAGCACGAGATTTGCACCGACCACCTGAACCGCTCCCGTCACGACGATGTCGCGACAGTAACCTCGTTGAGTATCTTTTCCTTTTATCATGCGCCGGACGACGTCTCCGGGCATCAGAGTGCGATCCGCAAGGCCGACCTGATCGAATGAAATATCATAAATACACCAAAAATAACATTTAGATACTTATTTTGTAAACAAATAAGATCGCAGAATTATATATGAGGACCTTACAAGTCGAGGGATGGAAGTCTGCGGCGATGAATATTATACGAGGGAACGTTTCGTTTCCGGTCAGACTCTAAATGGAAATCGTCGCCTTTTCTACCCTGGCGTTTGCATTTGGAGTGAGTGACCTTTCTTACAAGACGGACAAAAATGTTCCCATATATGATCCATCCAGAAAATGAGTAAAAATAAAAGCATGAGCAAATTTAAGATAAGACAAGTTCATCGTTAAATTCACATTACGATTGAAAAATTATAGGAATGTTCTCGAACAATTTTAAGATATTTGTCGATCTCTGAGCGGTTTGACCTTTTTTAAAGTGGAGAAAAGGACAAGTTCAAGTAATACAAATATGTTCCTCTCGATCTTCTAATATCCTCGTATATACTCAATCGTAGGAAGAAAGAACATGCGGTGGGAAGGATAGAGGGAGAAATGGGGTGCTTACGGATCTATCGGAGACGACCCTCTCCCTTCCGGAGGGATGCCAGACGACCCTGAGGTCCCCCTTCTGCAGCCTCTCGCCGTCGGTGTCGCTGGAGCTGCCCTCGCAATTGTCGAGCACCAGGCCGAAGGAGACCTGCCCCCGGCCGTTGACTCGGTACACCTCGTCCTCGAAGAAGAAGCCGTGGTCGCCGGGGGGTGCGCGGTGCGGGGCGAAGGGGCTCGCGGTCACGCTAGCCCCTCCCCCTCCCCCTCCCCCGCCCCCGCCCCCGACGGCGACCGCCCCTCCCCCGACCTCCGCGCGGCTGCCGCGACGGCCCGACATGCGCGCGCCGGGGACTCCGCGACTCCGCGATTCCGGAACTCCGGAACTCCGGCCTCCGGGAATCCGGTCCGGCTCCGGAACGTTCGGCCGCGCCTGCGCGCTCCGCTCCCGCAGGTCGGCCAACCGCTCTCGGATTCGAATTTTATTTCTGGACTCCGCACGAACGCTCCGGAAAGGTGTCTCGATCGCTTTCGCACAAACACCAGCTGACGGATAGACGGAGTTTTGAGTGCGCGTGCGCACAGCGACGTTCAGCGCTAGCTTCAAATTTTTAAGTGAATAAATTTTAAAAATACAAATTCACATCAAGTCCTTAATGAAAATCTAAAAACATAACAAGAAACGCATATTTTTCACATCTCTTTCGTTCAATAGATCACCATTCGTCACTTAGGTACGATTAGATCCCGTACACGTGACGACGTTTTACGCGCGTTTCGATAGCGCGCTCAAAGTTCCCTATCGAAACGCGCGTAAAACGCCAGTCATGTAAAACGGAGATATATCCGTTCTGCAAGGTATGAACTCGAACAAAAAAATAAAAATCTCTAATTTTGATTTAATAAATCGATTTCTCACCGTTAACAAAGGCTGCCCGAAAATGACAAATGAATTCACGAACGGTGAAATCAAAAAAAATCATAAATAAATTTTACTTTTTTTCATAATTTAAGCTTTCAATAGATAGATAAAATATATGACGACTGAAAATACCAAGGGATACATGTTATACGGTACCCCTATATAAAATGTAGGTATTCCTCGGCCTTTTTGGTCATCATATAGGTTGAATAATGTGAAACTTTCATATATTACAAAAATATTCGATAAACATACATAGAAAAATACTAGATTTAAATTACTACCTATTTGCTTGTAATGAATGTTCATGTGCGTATGTAGTATAATGTACGTGCGATTACGATTGCTCAAGTAACCGCACAATTATTAATTATTCAGTTCAAATGTTGTAAATAAGACCTAGCTAATTACTTTTTTTTTTGAATTTAGAAAATTTTGAACCGATACAAATAGGTACATAAATAATTCGATTAGAATTCGCATGTATATAGTTACATATTTATTCTATTGAGTTCATATGGTTTTTTCAGCTGAAATCTGCAAATATTGGCATAATTCATGCGCGCCGTGAACGTTCGAAGAATTGTTGCATTAAAAATTCACATTCATCGACAATTTTAAAACTGTTTCACACAAATAAAAACAATTCGCAATTAATTACGGGGAAAAGTTTATAGAGCAACAATAACATTCAAAGTCCTTATCGAAAATTCCGATGATAAAGCGAATTGTGGTTAATCGAGCTCCGTTAATATACCTATGTACCTACCACTAGTGTAATTTTTGATAATCGTTTACAATTTTAATCGTTAGTTGTAGAAAAAAAAATAATTAGAATTTACATTGCGCATAATAGTAACGACATAACTATGCGAGACGCATGTGCAGAACAAAACATGGAACGTCAAATTTTACAGCGATCAATATTCTTATCGGGATTCGGTGGCATTTCGGTCGTTTGTGAATTTAACCTTTCCATGTTTTGAGATATTGTACCTCCTTTTGCGAAATGTAACTCTCCTCACCACCGTTCTCAACCGAAACCGAAAATGCCTATTGGCAACATATTCAAGCGCGCCTCGCATTATATACTCGGCGGAGAACCGGAAGGTAAACAATTCGACGACTACGTGGACAATGAAATCCTCTTCTGCAAGAACAACGTCTGCGTCCATCCGCCGACCCTCGTCCGCCAGGAGTACGACGTGATCCACTATCCTGGATATCTGACCGTCAACACGAAGATATTCACCGATCAGCACAACAATGTGAAGCGACCCACTCTCTATCTCAACTGGATACCCAACTCCACTCTGAAGAGATGCCCATCCACCGTGGAGAAAAGCTCGTCTATAGACATCAAGAATCTCATTCCAGACGAGAGGATTATGGATAACAGGTTCAGCTTTTCGGAAACGTATAAAAACATGAAGAACATCGAATCTTCAGCTAATAGGAAGTACGACAGTAACGGATTTTCAGACGCTTCAGAGTCTGCGAGCCTCAGTTCTAATTCTGATAAACTCAGTTTCCACTCGAACGAATTGTCCAAATCCAACGAAAGTTCTAATGCTGAAAAATGCGATAGGGCTAAGGAGACTGTCGAAATCGATTCTGAAATTCAACCTCTACTCTCTGAAGATGCTAAAGTGAGTGGACCTGAAAAATGCACCAGATCCCATTCCATGACCTCCGTTAATATCACGATAGCCAATCCTACCATCGAAAATGTCGACCTCACTCCAGATGGACAAATTTCAGAAAGATTTGTGAGATCTCTATCTCTCAGCTCGTGCGATGAAAGCAACCCGAACTGGATGTTGACTCCTGAATTCCTAGCGCTGAAACACAATCTCACGTTTCCTGAAAGTGTAACTGCTTCTCCAATCGTACATAGAAAATCTCCACCAAAGTGCAGAAGGTACGTGTTTAAATTTTTATCGACTTTCCATTAACATTTAACCTACACGTTAAATTTTCCAATGTAGGTACATATGTATAACCCATCGATACGCAAACAAATGTAATTTAATTCTTACCTATTATAATCGGAAACCGTAATTCATACGATTTTATTTTTATCAAAATATGTCAATGATTTTACCTAAAGGTAGATACATAGCTACTTACCCTTAATTTTGGATGAAATTTGAATTATTCGAAAATTTTCGCTGAAAAAACTTCAATCTGAAAATTCTCGATATATACATACTAGCTACAAGTATATACCTATGTATGTAACTAAATGTAGATAGACATATTTTTGGAATCCTAAGTAAAATCTTACGGATTTTTTATTATCTACCTAATTCATATTCGTATCGAAAATAAACAGGATTTTAAAGTTAAATATTTCAAGTGTAATGAGTTAGGTATATGTGATTATTTCAGATTTTCAGTAGATCTCAGTCAGATGAGATCACTAAGGTTGTTTTTCAACGACGAGAGTTGTACTTGTGGACAACTGGTAGTAGCATCTCGAGAATCCCAATACAAAATCTTACATTTCCACCATGGCGGTTTGGATCACTTAGCACAGGTTCTACATCAATGGCACTCACTTTTGCATAATATAAGACTGACGCCAGGTACTCCAACTAGTTTTCAAATCATTATGAAACCTTTTCAAATCTTGATATTCATTTTAATCGACTGTTATCAGGATGTGACGAACCTAACTTGCCTTACCGTCATTTCATGGTATGCAGACCCGAAGTGCAAAAGTCTGAACTGCATCCTGAAGAAGGACAAGTCTTGAAGATATCTACCGACGTCTTCTTCGGATCATTGCTGAACATCGACGGTCAGCTGGAAGACGATCTCACTCTGAGAAAAGGGGTTTTCTTCGGGGGATTAGAAAAGGATCTTCGTTCTTTCGTTTGGCCTATGCTTTTGCATTGTTTCCCGACTAACTCCACATATAAAGAACGAGAGGCTTTCGCGGAAATTCGACGCAAAGAATATTACGAATATAACAAGAAGAGAACAAAGTTCATGACTTTAGAAGAACAAGCCAACTTCTGGAAATCAGTTCAGTGTGTTGTGGAAAAAGATGTAGTTCGCACTGACCGTGGAAATCCATACTATGCAGGAGAAGATAATCCAAATATTGAAATCATGAAAAATATCCTTTTAAATTATGCTATATTTAATCCTAGATTAGGGTGAGTTAATAAATATTTCATATTGCATTTTACAATTGAAAATACCGTTCAATATATGCACATACATTTTCAGATATACACAAGGAATGAGTGATTTACTTGCTCCTGTGCTTTGTGAAATTAAAGATGAATCAGAAACGTTTTGGTGCTTTGTTGGTCTTATGCAACGAACTATTTTCGTTTGTACGCCTACTGACAACGATATGGATATAAATTTGGTATATATAAAAACAATTTCAATTATTATTTCACTACTTTTAATTTCAATTTAAAATGCCTAATTATGTCATTTGAATTTTCAGAGTTATTTGAGGGAACTAATTCGTGTGATGGTTCCTCATTTTTACAATCACTTGAAAAAACATACTGATGCGTTAGAATTGCTGTTTTGTCACAGATGGATATTACTGTGAGACTTTCAACCATATTCAATAAAATAAATCGCCAATTGATTTAATTTTTGCATTTTATGAAATCGCAGATGCTTCAAAAGAGAGTTCACTGAAGCGGTAGCCTTGAGGATGTGGGAAGCGTGCTGGGCTAACTATCAAACTGATTATTTCCATTTGTTTTTGTGTTTGGCTATTATTGCTGTGTATGCAGATGATGTGATTGCTCAAGATTTGAGAACAGACGAAATGCTCTTATATTTTAGCTCATTGGGTAAAAACAATGTAATATTATTAATGGAAAGCCTTAATAACAATAAAAAAAAGCTAAATTTTAAATCTCATCTTTTCAGTACTTTTGTTAACTAACCATAGAGTTACAGTCAGTCCTCCGACAACGAACTGTCGAAAATCCACAGAACAGAGACGAATATTTCGACAGTTCATAGTTGGAAGACTTGACTGTAAAACTGCCATCCACTGAGAAGTGAAATGGACTCCAATAGAGACATACCTATATGTACGAGGGAGATGGCTATTAGGCTATCTCCCTTTTACCGTGTAAGTGTCTGTATCGGAGCCTGCTCCGCTTATCAATGGACAGTAGGCATAACTCTATGGTTAGTTAACTAAAAAAAAAAAAGACTGACCTTAAAACTTTAAATGTATTTCTCATATTTGAACTATGATCTTAAAGCTTTTCATAATAAAAAAAATGTTAAATAGTAATTTTAATCAATCTACACTGTTTTTTAGCAATGTACATGGATGGACAGTTAATTTTACGCAAAGCAAGAGGTTTACTGCATCAATTCAGACAATTGATCAGGATTCCTTGTTCATTAGCAAATTTATGCCAACGTTGCGGACCAGGCATTTGGGATTCGACTCATCAACCCAGTATTGAATGCATAGGCCACATGAACGGAGTGAACTGCGAGTATACTGTTCAATGAAAGTTATAAATGACGTATCTACACTTCAGTTGAATTTTAAGATATATAATTTTTCAATTTAAATATTTATATAGAATGTAAAACAGCACAAATATATTCATTGAATGATGATTATTGATGTAAAATATTTAAAGTGTATTTAATTAAAAAAATGTAATTGTATATTATCAGAATACTTTTACATTCTTGATACTCCTTTCATTAAATTGGCTTTTTGATTCATCGTATAACATAATTTGAAATATATAAAACAAATTTCCAATCAAGATTTAATTCATTTCATTTAATTCATTAAATGATAAAATGCAACCATATATGTAAATATTGAAAACAATCTCATTCATGAAAATTCCTGTTTAATATAATATAAAAGGAAATCTTTATACACACACCTCAAAAAATACAATTCTTAATATCAAAATTAAATGAAAAATATAATATGTATTAGTACAAATGAGATTAAATAAAGTATATAAAAGATTATTAAAATTCAATATGTACCTATATTACATACATTGTTAAACCAAAGTTGATAAACTCTCGATTATTTAAATCTTCCATCCATATATGGAATGAAATTTTTAAAACAATCAATTTGTGAACCAATTGTGTTCTGGTATTATTGTTAATATATTTGTTATTACCCAATATGCTACTTTACTGAAATGAAAAATATTATGTTGAATTGTAATAAAAATAAAATGTTATAATCGATACAATATGCTCTAAAAATATGAATCTTGCAAGAAAAATTATACATACCTACCTATTAGTTTTGCTTCTGTGTATTACAATCTGTTTATGCGAATTGTGTGAATATACACAATAGTTAAATAAATGAGTATTCTAGAAAATCATGGCTATGCATTAATAAAGAAAATAATAAAATGACAAAAATATGATTCAAACTTATTTTGACATATTGAAAAATTGTATTCTTAAAAAAAATAAATGCTTTTGTAACTTGTAAAAGGAATGTGCTATTTTCAAAAAAAAAAAGTTATAATTATAAAATATATTTGAATGTACATTTCAAGATTACATCTATCTGATGGCAATTATTCAATGACTTTCAATGAACACAAATGCATGTATGTACATATCTATATTTTGCGACTTCAAAAAATATGTATAGGTACCTACAATATCATTGTTGGAATATAAAATATTCTTATTGTGTTTCCTATGTTTTATATATCTACACTCAGAGTTTAATAACAGTAAAGTTTTTTTCTTAAAAATACGTCAAAATGGAAGATGCTTAATTTTTCTAGATAACTATACTTAGATGGGCAACCTCACAAGTCTAAAAAGCTAAATTCTATTCAGTTATTTTAATAACCCTATCAGTTATTCGAAAGATAATTATGAGAAATCCTTGTTGGAATATATTTTAGACTAAACACTGACTAATATGAAACTTGATACCAGTTCGAAATTTCCAAACACGATATTATTTTGTGCCAAATTAAATTTTATTTAAAATTGTTAAGTCACCCACCACCAGTATATCTAACATTCATTATACAAAATATATTACATTTTCTATTATAGTCATTCAAAATATATCACAGCTATTTTCAGAGAACGAAAAATAGGATTTTAGAAAGTCATAAGTACTAAGTAATAATATTCATCAGAAACTTATTTTAAAATACCGCCAAATGCTAAAAGGAAAATACATTTATTCTATATTTGAGCGATATTGACTACATAGGTATATTGTCAAATTATTATGCAACAATTTAAATATAATCTTGGATGAGAATCATAATAATTATATCAATTGAACCGAGTGTTTTTGTACCATATTCAGCGAAACCATAATTACACAAATCACTGCCCATGCTAAAACAAAAAGAGCCCAGATTGTATGCTTAAAAGGACTTTGATAAGGATTTCTGATGTTAGATGTGAAAATTTCACTACAAGCTTTCCTAGCATTCAAAACTAAAAATGTAGGAATAACATATTGTATACCGGCACCTGCGTAAGATCCGGTAAAGCTCACCAACACTGATATATCTTCAAAAAACATGGTTATCAATATAGGAGGAATAACTGTAACTATTGGGAAGATTATTCGTCTCAAAAAAAAATTATATGAATGTAACTGAGACATATCTAAGAATAGACCTTGTATTGTATTCCTCAAAGTTATAGCCATTATTGGAAAACTTGTAGATAATGTAAATACAGGAAAAAATGCTAAGAAATATTCTAAAATTTTCATAAATATGGTATCACTACTTCCTTTAGTGGGTATGAAATTTAAAGTGTACAGATCCTCCAACTTTTCGAATGCAAATATCCCAGTTAGAGCAAGTAATAGATAAAATAGACATATTAGAATAAAATCCAGTGGCAGAAAATAACCCAGCTTCTTTTTAGATGTTATAGGTGCTATCATTCCAGGTAACGAATGATGACACATAAAAGAATAAACACACGCACCAAACAATGCAGGCACTCCAGCCATATCGAATACGGGAGGTTTCCCTTTAATACCGTTTGTGATCAATGATCTAACGGCCAGTGAAATCATGACGATGAAAGCTGAAAACAAAATAAATATTAAATATTAGAATTGAGATCACGTACCAATATATAAAATTATTCAAATATTTAATAATAGAATGTTACCTAGCCATCTCATGAAAGTTGTCTTTATCTGAAGATATTTAGTCTTTTGGACATTGAAAAACACAAATGGTCCTATTATCAAAAGGAAGGTCAATAATGCAGTACGATAGCATTCGATTCTTGAAAATGATGCATTTTCTGATGTCTGATTAAAACAAGAATTGTCATCAGGAAAACTGTTTCTTGTATGGTTAGAATCTTGCAAACTGCAATTAATATGAAATAAATATAATCGGAATAACTAATTATCAACAATCAAACATCATATCGATAAAACAATTTTTAATTATTTTCAATTTAATATCTAAATAAGTTATTAATGGTTGAAATAATGATAATATAACAATTAAACTAAATTACCATATGACATCCATAATCGATTTAGCAATTGCCGCTGAGTATATGCTCAAGTCACCAAAGAGATATATGATCATCGTCAAGTAAAATGCTGCTTTTCCAACAGGTGAAAAAAATAAGGAAGCCATCTGCCCAAGTTCAACACGTTGATCGAGATTATAGTACCTCGAAGACGTAGTATATAGTAATCTTTCTTCTTCATTACTTCCAGAATCAGTAACTCTCCGTTCGCGATTCATGGGTGTATTTTCATCGACACTGTCGTCAGTTTCAGCTGCATCCTGAATAGACTAGGAAAAAAGCGAATTTAATTTCAATAATTTTTATACATGTAAAATAATCTGAAATACTTACTACGGGCACATTTGTTATTCCCGAATTTCTCCATTTTAATATGGCATTAGCACAAGCCATACATTCTACAATATACGTAGTGTTTATAAAACTCATAAATGCTAAAAATATAATAGAAATTGTCCCTAGAAGCCATCCTGCTTTGGAAAATGCTGCCGGTAATGTAAGAGCACCGGTTCCGACGATTATATTAAATATGAAAATGAGTCCCACCTGTAAGAAAATTATAAATGTATATTCTAACAATGAAAAATGTTGCAAAATTTCACAGATGTGACAATTAAGCAGATAGCACCAATAATAATATATGAATAGGCAGAAAATGGGGTTAGGTTAGGATAAGCATTTCATTAGATTTCAACCGTTAAACGGGAAATCTTCGCACTAGTGTGATTCCACCAGAGAAATATATATCCTTAGGCTTATTTTGGGTTTTTATTCGATGATGAAAAAAATGATTATTTTTAAACATACCAGCAAGGAATATCTAGTATCACCCTGAGAGGGCATTGTACTATCAATGTGTCAGCTATTGTTGTTTCTAAGTAAAACTTGACAGTGACGTTCTTCTTTATACATTCATCACTACTTATTGAATGAATCGAATATTACACTGAAAATATGACAGAAATCTCTCACAAATGTTTATTTGTTATTTTTAGATAGCTATTCTTTGTGTGAACTGTTTATTGAATTGTAGAACACTTGCTTTATCAGCAATGACAGTTCAAAAATTGTGTTGCCAATTGGAAAAATAAATTTCGGGTCAATCTTTCCACTGTTTATTACTAGATTCCCTTTTGTTTTTCGCCTCTAATTTCGTTTTGAAAGATCGGATTTTGAAAAAAAACATGTCCAATCACTTAGAATTTAATTGAGTTTGATTGATTGATCAAGTCACCCTATGTTCCCCTAAAAATTTTGTGTCAGAAAAAATGATAAATGGTCGTATTTCGAAACGCTTAGATTGTTGGAAAATTTTGAATTTTCACAGAACGCACTCACCGAAGATGTCTGAAAATGAAAACGTTTCGTTTGCTGAAAGCGAAAATCGAAATGCTGAAACCCAAGACCGTATGTTCGTCAGCTCATGCAGCAGCGATGCTTCAAATCAACTTTCACACCAGAATTCTCAAAATGTTTTTCAACTTCAAAGTATTATTTTTTTATCACATTTTATATGCATATGTAAATAACCTTATGTGTATTGTATGAAATAACTTTTCAAGGAGCATCAACGTTTACAAACAATAATAATTCTGATTCAAACATAGAACCTAATGATATTATAATTCAAGAGAATAATTCTGCAAATCTTAATGACGATGTTGATATGGATTACAATGAGGTAGATATATTAATTGTAGAAAATTCTTACCAAATAATTCATTAACATTATTAAAAAAATATTTTTAAGGTAATATTAAGTGTTTTCTGGCGCAACAGTAAATTTGCAGCAGCTTATTACAATTTAGAAACATCTGAGGTATGAAAAAATGTAATTTGAGAAAAATATATATAGAAATTCATTATAATCAATTTTCAGATAAATGTTTTAAACGAAGTAATCGATATCAAACCAGAACATAAAATGTTGATAACCTTGTACAAACAAATTCGTCCTATTATTATATTGACAGATTCTCGTACAACGAAAACTTTTCTCGATGTTTTGAAAACATTAACATCTTCTGAACAAACTTCATGTTCTATGAACACAAGTGAAACACCAAAACCAAAAACATCCATAGAATTTCTTCCAACCAAAGAATATAGTATGCATTTATAAAATAATATTTTAAATATAAAAACTCATTTATGTTTAAATTTTTAGGTTTCGAATCGTGCAAAAGACAAATCTATCTAGTGAAACTTCCTGGCGAATCTGAAAACAGTTCGGAAAGTAATCATGAACTGTTATTACACTCTATCATAAACTTTCGCTATTCTCTCACTGTACATGCTACAGGAGCTTTGATTAAATATTTAGATAAAACATGGAGTACTCTCAATATAAATTCTTGCTCAACGCCATTATATCTAGGAATCAATGTGATTTCTTTGTAAGTACATTGAAATCTACATAGTTTGTTAAGGACTGGTCTTTTCACCACTTTAGTTACAGTCAGTCCTTCAACTAAGGAACTATCTGCGAAACAGAGATAGATTTTTGATGGTTTGTAGCTGGAAGACTGATTGTAACTCTATCATAAGTTGATTAAAGCAGTGAAAAGACCAGGCCTAAATCAAACATTAAAAATTTTGCAGGAAAAATACTGTTTATATGGACGATGAAAGTTGCAAAGCCTTGCAAGTCTTCAATAAACTTCCTCATCCCAGTTGCTTCAAACAAGGAATGGCTCAAAGTTCAAAAGAAGGGCTGAGTCTTTTTGGTATATTTAATAAATGCAGTTCGAAAATTGGAATGCAGTTTTTAAGGTGTCATTGCTTAATATATCTACCTATGTAGTTTTTATCCTCGTAATGTACTATATTTTCATTCATTTAATTCCAAAAAAATAGATTGATGCTTCAAAATCCTTCTAACAATATTGAAATTTTAAAACGAAGGCAAGATACAATAAGTTTTTGTATTAAATCTGGGAATGAAGAAATTGTAAAAAATATCACATGTTTTCTTAGATACATAAAAAATGTCAACGTAAGTTTAATAAATAATATCAATTATGGAACATTGATTAAAAGATCCGATTTCAGGGCATCATCACAAGAATTAAATCTTTAAGAGCAGCACCATATGAATGGAAGTTATTATTCAATGTAAGTATTTTATCGAGCAATGAAATATTAAATAATCTTATTCAATGTGATAATATTCATTTAATTCAGACATTGTATAATGCTATATTGATCTGTGAAATGTGTGAAAAATATAAAGGACAGTCACAATTGATCGATGAACTAGGTTCTAGGAATAACGATAACTTATTTCAGGTATGTATATTCAAATGAAAATAAATTCACTGTGTATTTTTTATTGAAAAAAAACTATTGTTCATTTTTAAGGTAGCACATCACATGAATCGTGTAATTGATTTTGATTTGACAATAAGTCAAAATAGATTTACTGTGAAAACAGGAATAGATCCAGAATTAGACAGAAGTATGTAAATTTAAACCAAATATTTAATTCTTTCATTGTTCTAATAAATCAAAACCCTTTTAATTTCCAGAAAAACAAATAATGATGGGTTTACACGATTTGATGTCTTCAATTGCGAAATTTGAACTGAAAAAACTTCCTGTTTTCATTGAAGAATGCACAATGGTATATTTGCCTAATCTTGGTTATTTATTAGGAGTAAAAACTTGGAAAGAAAATTTGACTAAACATGAAAAAAATTTACTCAATTTGAAGTTCATGGTTTGAAATTAAATTCAAAATATTTCTATATCTTTCACTATAATACGTATATCCAAATCATGATAATGTTCATTTTTCAGTTTCAAAATCAAGATTACATTTATTACAAAAGTGCCGGATGTGATGGTTAGTATTTTTTTCATAAATACCTACACGAAGTTGTTTTTATCTATGAAATATACTGTTTCTTCAGAATTAGATTCACTTATCGGAGACACACATCCAGAAATATTAGCTCACGAGATGCGAATAATGATGAGATTAACACAGTTTATATTGAAAAATTTAAACTCCCTTTCAACTGTTGTTAAACTGTGTTCAGAATTAGATTGGTGTGAATATATATTTTATAAATATAAAATTTAAAAAACAGCTGATGCATTTCATAAAATTTCAGTTTAATAAGCATCGGAAAAGTGTGCAAGGAATACGACTATATAAAACCGAATCTAGTAAATCAAAAAATTATCGATATTAAAAGAGGAAGACATCCCCTACAAGAATTATGCGTGAACACTTATGTTTCAAACGACATATATTCAGGAATCGATAAGAATTTAGTCACATTATTAACAGGTCCCAATTCTTGTGGAAAATCCATCTACTTGAAACAAGTTGCGCTTATTGTATACATGGCACACATCGGTTGCTTTGTGCCTGCGGAATCAGCAACAATTGGTTTAATTGATCAAATATACACGAGGATTCAAACAATTGAAGATATTTCTACGAGGATGTCAGCTTTTTTAATCGACATAAGACAAGTTCTGATGAAATTAATAACATTGATTTAAATAAATATTAGATACTATCACAATTCTTATCAATTTTCAGATATCAAA
This sequence comes from Cheumatopsyche charites, assembly GCA_024721215.1. Classification (NCBI taxonomy): domain Eukaryota; kingdom Metazoa; phylum Arthropoda; class Insecta; order Trichoptera; family Hydropsychidae; genus Cheumatopsyche; species Cheumatopsyche charites. Next base: position 15,249,171 of record CM045575.1, read on the forward strand.
TGCTATTCGTGGTTCAACATCATCTTCATTGATAATAATCGATGAATTTGGAAAAGGAACGGCCGAAGTTGATGGTTTGGGGTTACTGGCTGCTTGCATAAATAATTTTGTCTTTCGAAAAGCTGAATGCCCTCATGTGTTTGTTTCAACACATTTTCATAATTTGATTCAAAATCTGCAGGCATCTACTTTTGTGAAAACAATGGTTGACAATTTGCACATATGTATGCATATAGTCACTTTACACAACATTGATGAATTTATTAATTTATCTTCAATTTTCAGTCTTTGGAATATATTTTTCAAAATGACACATTAGTATTTTTGTATAAGCTAACTGAAGATATAACGAAGAAAAGTTTTGCTATTGAAGTTGCACAAAATTCTGGAATTGATAAAAAGATATGTGATAGAGCAAAGCATGTCTTAAAAAACTACATGGTAAATTCAGAGAATCATAAAGTAATCTGGTAACTTTTACTATTTTCACTGACAATGAACTTAAAAAATGTATGTTTCAGAATTATTACCCAAAAGCTGATTTATCTCTTAAAAGATACAAAGATCAATATATGTATAAAAATCAAACATAATTTAAGAGATATTCTTTAATTTAATACTTATTAAAAATAAATATAAAACATATTAACAACTAATTGATGGAATGTTAGAAACATAAAATTCAAGTTTTGTTATGAACGTTTAACAAATGTAATGAAGATTAACTAATTAATAAACATTTATAAACATACATATATTTGATGTTTTGCTTTCATTTCCACATCTTACCAGCTAAAATATGTATATTAGTCTGAAAATGAGTATAAGCTGAAGACAACAAAATCTGATTGATGATTAAATATGACAGAACATTTTTCAAGATTTGGTTAACCGATATTTTTCATCTGTGCCATCAATTCTTCTAAAGATAATTCTGTAGCAGCTGTAGCGCCTCCAGTGCTAGATTCTGGTGTACAGTCATCGACTGGTAAAAGATAAGCAAGCTATAAAAATAAAACATTTAAATAGCATAAAATACTATAAAGAAAATATATCTATTATAAACAATCAGTTCACTTGAATTCCTTCAGCTATTTTGAGTGAAGATTCATCTGATGTTTCAACTGTTTCATCCATTAGAGATATACCTGCCAAATATTGGTATTTTATTAATTATTTCAAACATTGAATCAATACATACTTTAATTTAAAAGCATACCCCATTCGTTATCCTCGTGCAATGGTTTATCATCTTCAATAACTTTTTCAGCAACTTTTTCTATCGGTCGAGCTTGAACTTCTTTTTGTCTTTGGATACAAAAATGATCTTCACATGAAGGATTGGGCTGTGCAAAATAAATATTTAGTTATTAATCAGTCAATTGTAAAAATTATCTCATAATGGTTTACCTTTAACGACATAGTCGGAAAAAAGTCGTTTAATGCACTGTATCCTAAATAATGAGTAACGTTTCCAAACTTCAACAAATATTTTAATGTGTTTTGAACTGGAATCGAAAATCATCGACAAAAATTCTTAAATATTCAAACAAAACATAAATTCAAAAAACTATTTTACTATGTGCATTTAAAGTACTACTTTTATGATAGTAACATTAATTTTTAACTGCCTTATATAAATATTTATACTCTCACCTAAAAATCCTGCTACAATTCCCATTGTCGTTGGTAAACTAGCTGCACACACACCATCTCTTTTTAAAGTTTTCTCATCTATATTAGAAGCAACTACCAAAGGAGGTGCACACTGAAAACAACCTCCATTGAATTAAGTTCGAAAAAAATTTTTTAATATGTTCAATAGTAAAACATACACCAAAACATGCTGTTTCTCCAGGTGATATATACTGAATATGACCGGAAACTGCATTCTCAGATACACCAGATTCGAACCACTTTTGATTCAACTCATTACATGCTGTATTGATTGCCATTCTTGCCTCAAAATTATCAACACAACATAAAACCAAATCTACTGAACCACCAGTTTTACTTCCAGTTCTACAAAATAATGAAATTCAATTTATTGCATTTATATTTTTACCTTAAACATAACTTCATTTAAATTATCACCTAATAATAGTCATAAATTTATCAAAATTTTCAAGAGTTGTAATATTATAATTATAAGGTTCGATGATTACATCAGGATTGATGTCTTGTAATGTAAATGCGGCTGCTTCTACTTTATTCAAGCCGGCTTGGTGAGGTTGGAAGAAAAGTCTGTTCATATTTGCCAATTCAACTTTGTCGTAATCGAACAAAATAAGCTACAATAAAAAAGTTAATATATCAAAATCTTCAGAAAATTCAATTTATTTTGAATATATAGAAAAATACTTTTCCAATTCCACATCTTGTCAACATCTCAGCAGTGACACTACCAACGCCTCCTACTCCAACAACTGCAACTGTGTAGTCTCTAATTTTCTCATAATTGTCTACAATACCCATACGTTTTAAAGCCATCAAACGGCTAAAAAAACAAGCAACTGAACGTAACTAAATTTTTCACAATATTACCAATGGTCCTCTTCGGAAATTCCATTAACAGGATGCTTGACAGGTTAGGTTAGGCCAAGTTTTAGAATAGATTATGTTAGATCAAGTCGAGTGTTGTGTCAATGGATTAACCAACGAGCACTTAATGGCTTATTGCAATTATGTATCATTACCTGTATGGATTAGAATCTACTACTTCTGATGATATATCAGTGATTCTCTCTCGGACCGGTCCTTTTCTTTGCTTTTCTCGAGCCAATTGATTTTCGAGATCTTTGATTTTTGTTAAAAGTTCTTCTACGTTCGACATTTTGATATTTTTCTGAAAAAACTTCTCAATTTGAAAAAATATGGAAATATCAACACATATGGCGAACAGACACGAATGCACAATCTGACAGTTGGCTTTCACTTCAGTAATAACAGATAAAAATCTGACCTAGCCTCAAATATATAAAAAATTGGATAAAAATTAAGTTAAGATGAGAAGATTTAATTCCCTTTTAATTTCCGACTCAAACTATCTTTCAGTAAATCTTACTTTGAAAGAATAGTTTTAAAATAAACCCAATTAAATTCCGAGTGTACCTATTAACATTATTTTTTTTTTGAAACGATTTTACACACGAGAGCTCAAAAACAAATTTGTCGTTTTAGCAAACAAGGCGAGCCGAGCTGAACCTGATGAACGAGACATATGTACCTATACGGCTATACAACCAATAATACAATTAAATAACTGTTTAAGAAAAATGTCATCTATCAAAACTCTAAAACCATTTGATCCCCTATTGAGAATTTTATTTAATAAAATAGCTACATTGGTAGGTGTTTAGGCAATTATGAAATCAATATCACTTTCGAATTTAATAAATATTTTTATCAATATATGTAGGTATGTAGATGAAGTGATCAATTGAACTTAAGTTTGCTGGTTATTTATCGATCGTGTCCCATCTGAAATTTGATACACGTGAGTCACTAAAGTATTGTGATTTCCAATGGATATACTATTACTTTCGAAAGTTTTTAAAACATTCCCCTTTTTTTTTTTTAATTTAAAAACAATTGATGTATTTTTATAACAATATATGACAATAACGATTGTTACTTTTTTTTATGATTACAGTTTCCCTATACAACTGATAATAATATTTTCTGGTAATATTTTAAAAAACGATTTCGATAATTTGAAAAACAATTTTATAAATCCTTTGATATCTATAGTATGCATATTGAATAATGATAGGTATTTACTATATGTATTTACCCATCTAAAGATATTGGAATTTAAGAAATATTCTTTCATATAAAGATGTTATCGTTCGTTTAATTCGTTAAAACCCATCAGTAAACAATTTAAAGTTTGAGCATCATCGTTATCAAGTTTGTTAGTAACTTGATGAAGTTGAAACTACTTTCCTGTGGCTTCTCAGTCAGTCTTCGGTAAATTATCATAATGTAAACATCAGAAAGTTACATTATCAGCTCAGAATAGTTTAAATCATTTAAGAGCATGATCTGGTGAGTATTATTCAATTTTATAACTATAGTTTCAGTAGTAATACAAAATTAAAGGGTATTTATTAAATAAGTAACTGTTTAATCGAATATTTTACATGAAATAATTTATCATTTTCGCTATACGAATAAAAATTACCTTCAAACAATAAACGTGCATGTAACTAACTATTCTGATAACCCTTCATATTATATATTAACCTTTTACTGCTTATTTTCAAATAGAACTAATTGTTAGAGTTCTTTTTCTATTTAGATTACAGATTTTGCAAAAGTTACATAATTCAAAGTACAAATAGTTTTATTTGACACAAAAACAGGTTTCGTACAAAACGAAATCATTTCCATAGAAATTACTGAATTTTTATCGACACTCAATCTGGCAACCGAATTGGCCATTTTATTATTTTTAATTTTTATATATTATTCAGAAAAATGAATTAAACTACGATAAATATAAATATATTTTAACATCAATTATACAATTCATTTTTTTTTCAATTACATATACCTACCTAAATACAGAAAATCTATCAGAAAAAAATGTCATTAGCTTAACGCTTCCTCGGTCCATTTTAATTTTACTCTTACGTTTATTATATGTATTACATATACGTACTTATGATGCATTAACGTTTGGATTTCAACGGTGAAACTTTTTGGATTTCAGACTCGACCTGGTGACGACAAAAGCTTGAAGAAGTCATCAAACGAAGGTGGAAAATGGATCCACAACCTTCAACCTCGGAGCAGACGCCTCTCATTAGGCCACCCACGTACGTGTTCAGCTCAGTGTCGGCTCGTCAAAGAAGAAACAGACTGAGGAAAGTTCAATGCTTCATTTGTGGAACCTTTTTGTGAGTTTATCCATTGTAGTTACATTAAATAGCTCGTTGAGTGTCATCACTAAGAAAAACAATCGTATATTTCAAGTGAAATATTATTTTTGCAAATATAAAATGATCAGTTCATCGAAAATATTAAGGTACACCTAATTAGAATGAAATTATATTACCCTCCGTCCATTGCAAAGCTGAACGGAGTGGACGATGGATTCACCTATACGTAAGAGGGAAATGCCTGTATAACTATCTCTCTCTTACTTATATGTGTGACCTTCGTCCTTTAGACAATGAGCATAAGCATAATATTTATACGCTATTAATGTAAATGATTCGCAACAAATATTCAACTTATAAATAGACAAACAGAAAATTTATACTATTATTATATTGGATATTTTGTTAAATATTATTATACTCGTTATGTTTATGTATAAAATTAGTATATAACCCGTATAGAGTATTGACGCCAAATTACTTCTGTCTTATTTTAGGATGAACAATACAATTTATAATTAGCAGCCAGATTAGTATTATTTTATGAGAACTGTTTTTGCGTCCAAGTATTTTTTTTAATAAAATTTTAAATTGCATACGTGACTGCTTGTTAACTTACTTGTCTGGAAAACTGAAAAGAAATTCGATATGGTGAAATTTCTAGGCGGGTTTCAACTTTTTCGCGGTCAGACACTTCATATCGAATTACTAACACTATCCATTAAATCGGATCGATTTCCCACACACACAAAAGCGTTTATATTCATACGAATGCACACTTTTCCGAGTATAATAGGATTAAGTTTAGTGAGAATTCGTAAACGTAAATCCGCTTTAAAAAAAAAACGTTTTTGACCAATAAACAATCACTTATTTCATATCCACCTCAAGTTTTTCTGAACAAGCAGTCCCGCATATGTTGACTATACATATTTCTCGATATGAAACAATTAAATCACTTTCATCGGATATTTCAAACCGAAAAAAAGCGAGATTTCTTAAACTATCCAATTTTGAGTTAACTTGTCCGAAATTAACCCGACGAAGTCATAGCCGTTTACCTTATTTACTATAATAAAAAGCCTTGCATTATGGTTAAGTATGTAAATAATAAAAAAATATTTTAGGAGATGCGCCATTTGTCCGATTCAGAAATAATTCGACTGATTCTGCATTCGTGTCAGGGGCATCTATTCCGAACAACGGCACACTTTTCTCTCTTACTTTTATCACTTTATCTGTTTTTTTTTTTCGTAATTTTTAAGATCGCTATCTCTATTACACTGAAGTCAATCTCGAAAATGCCTGTCGAAGTGTGGAAGGCCGTGTTCTGGACGTGTGTTCGTCGAAAATAGCCCTGATGTAACAGATATTTCGGTGAAAGCTGATGCTGCACCGTTTCACTTCGCAGACATTCATCTGTCCGCCGATAGTTTCAGCATGTTTACGTCACTGAAACTTTCTTGCATTTTGTTTTCAGACTCGTGTTCGTCGTGGCTCTTATCATCACAATATCGTACGACATAGATCGATTCCCTCATGACAACAACTCTACGAATCTGACCAAGGATGCTGTTCTTTTGCAAACCCTTCTGACTCTAACATGGCCGAGAGATGGTAAATTTCTGTAAAATTCGCTTTGAAATTGAATAAGAAGGAAAATCTCCCCTTAATTGGCACGATCTATCATCTTCGATTAATTAAGCCTTGTATTCGAATTACCGAATTCGACATTATAACCTTGCATTGATTGTTTTTGTACTGTGTTCCAGACGTGAACATGTCCGATTGGGGCGGTCCCACGCTAGAGCAAGATCTGAAAGATGCTGAAAAGGCAGGAGCCGATGCAATAGAAGCCAGAACCAACTTCGAAGCAATGGCCGATTACCTGACACCAGGTTCACCAGCTCAATTGGCTCAGCTGGCTCTGGGAGCGACTCCTCCATCGGCGCGTTTGGCCAAAGCCGGATATGCCAAAGACCACGCTACGAAGCACTTCGTCAAAAAGTCAGACATGTTTTCATTTGTGCGACCTTTGTTAATATTTATTCGAACGTACACGCTAAATAACAACAGCGTATGTTCTCCTTTGCAGCAAAACTTTCAAGGCAGATTGGTGCATAGGCAGAGGACCGACAATAAACGCCTCATGGACACTTCCTGAATGTTTCGAAAGTGGTAATACTTCTTGTCGCGTTTCCAAATATCGCACGTTTAATGGCACATGTAACAGTCTGAAGTATCCGCTGAAATGGGGAGTCTCTTTCGTCCCTTTCAGAAGAGTAATACCACCTTCTTACGCAGACGGTATATATTTTGACAATATGATAGTTGAATCGACAAAACTTACAAGATCCATCGATTTTTCAGGGGTGTCATCTCCTAGATTAGCAAGTGATGGATCTGAACTTCCTTCCGCCAGACAAGTCAGTTTGTCTGTGCACAGACCTGAATATGTATCAGATCCAGATTTCACTGTAGTTTTAGCAGTGTGGGGACAATTTTTAGATCATGACATCACAGCAACAGCTCTCAGTCAGGGCAAGTTCTTGAATAGACTTGTTATTAAGAGTTGAAGCCATATTCGGTGATCATTTCATGTTCATCTGGAAACGACTTTTATTCATAATATTTTTAACCATTTTAGGTGCAAATGGTGCTGCTATTTCTTGTTGTGACGCTTATACAACTCCGGGTATCAAACCTCATCCAGAATGCTTCCCGGTCAAATTAGGACCGGGAGATCCCAATTATGACAAATATAATGTTACTTGTATGGAATTTGTTAGATCTTCTCCGGCACCATCATGTTCTTTAGGTATTTAAAATATTGATCATTTTTAGCTAAAACATGCATTTAACATTAAAAAATTGTAGGTCCTAGAGAACAGTTGAATCAGGCTACGGCCTTCATAGATGGATCTACAGTTTATGGACCTTATGACGATTTAGTTAAATCTTTAAGATCTTTCAAGAATGGTGAATTGAAGATGATGACTACTCCCGATGGAAGAGAATTGTTACCAGCTTCTCATAATCCAAACGATGGATGTAATAAAGCTGCAATGAACAAAGAAGGAAAATACTGCTTTCTTTCAGGTGGATATAATATTTTTTCATGTTGACTTGAAAATATATTGATATGCAAATGAAAATCATGTAATTTCAGGTGACGTTAGAGCAAATGAAAATTTACATCTGACAACAATGCATCTTTTGTGGGCTCGTCAACATAACAAATTAGCGAAAGCTTTCCAAGAGTTGAATCCTCATTGGAATGATGAAACACTATTTCAGGAAAGCAGAAGAATCGTTGCGGCTCAAATGCAACACATCACTTATAACGAATTTCTTCCTGTACTATTAGGTTCGTTTTTATGTTTTCAAGATCACTTTTTAAGTGATTCAGCCTATCGAATTTGCGATAGTTTGTCGTTGTTAAAAAAAGAAAATGTGCAGGCGGATATGAATCATCGTCTAGAAAAAATAATGATAATTTTCCGCCTACTGTTCTGATCTGAATATGATTTGTCATAGAACCAAAATATTGGCGGGAAAAGATAGACAACGTACCAAATTTATTTTTTTAATATAAAAAAACGTACCTGACCATTCAAAGCATGTAACGGATTCACAAACGCGACGAGTGTATTATAAAAATAATACATTTGTATGAAATAATATAGTGTTAACAAAGCATTTTTTATGAAAAAAATATTGACGATGTTTCATATCATCACGATTTTCACTATCAGCGATTTATACATATATGTAGATTATGTTATAAACGATTACAAAATTAAATACATGTGTTCATTAATATAAGCGCTAGTCGAATGACATTTTATCAATAGGTATACAAACGAGTAAACAGAATTGAGAGAATGTTGCCCATTGTGACGTTCCGAAATGGAATCGTTGAATTTTCATCCCACTCGCCAAAAAACAGGGCCGGACATAACTATGAACTGAGCGAATTCATTGTCTTTAACTTCATCATCAGCTTTACAATTCAAATAAAATAAATCTTACAAAATATGTATAGTACAAATCATTTTTGAAGAACGATCTGACTCTGTACTTCGGTCGATTGATTTAATATTTGGCAATATACAAAATGATCGAATTCAGGTCCGCAATTGATGGAGCGGATGGAGCTGTCTCCCAAAGACGAGGGTTACTATCTCGGATACAACTCTTCGATGGAGCCAAACATCGCCAACAATTTCGCCGCATCGGCGTTTCGATTCGCCCACACTCTGCTGCCGGTCATTGGAAAACTCGTATCATTCTCGAATTCATTTTCTAGATGCTAATCTGAAAATTCCTTTTTCAGACGCTGATGAAGGTGGCCAACAATCAGTCGAACACTCCAGAGTACGTTCATCTCCATAAAATGCTGTTCAACCCGTATTCACTGTACACTCAAGGAGGACTCGACAACGCTATCAAAGGCGCTATGGAAACCGATATGCAAAGAGTCGATCCGTATTTCACACCTGAGGTCAGACGACGATGATTTGACCTTTACTTTTGTCGAAACATTTTAGATATTTCAGATAAGGCACTTTACAAAGTGCTAGCGATTTCATTGTGCCGTACATATCCACAACGCTCGATCGCATTCATAACGAGCTGTCAATGATAAAAGCATTAAAATCATCGCCGACCATAATAGATTAAAACTTTATTGCGTTGTTATGTCGGTCAGAGTTATTTGTGGACCTGAAAATAAAAAAGATCAGGCTGAAAATCCGAAATAGAAGCATTCTTCGCGATGATGCTTCTGCGAACGGTTCAATAAGCGGCCGCTCTTCGGATCCATCGGTTTCGACGTTTCAATAAGATTCTCGAAAATAGTGTACCGACGATATAGAATGCTTATTTTTATAGTCGAAAACGAAGTTCATCCGCGTTCAGTGGCCAAATGCCAGAGCTAAATTATGCGAATATCGAGGAAAACCCGCCGGGCTACTATAGCAATGTCGCGTAGGACGTGAAAATCGAAAATCTTCACGCAGACGAATTTTCCAGCAGCCCCAACATTTATAAGCAGCATCTAGAATGTGTATGTATTTCCAATTTGAATAAGAAAGATCAAGAAGCGACAAGTAGATAATAAATCATTAGTAATTTTCCAAACGTTAAAAGCATATTTTCTATACTGAGTCATCATTTTCTATCTAATTGTAAGCATGATGTCCTATTCCATAACTCATAAACGATGTCATATATCGAGGTCTCGATTGAGTTTCAAGATCACATATGTACTCGTACTTACTATGCATTTCTATGACAAAATCGGGGAATTATACGATCACATATATCAAAAAATCAAAAGTTCAAACAATATTCGAATACCTATCGAACGGTCTCGCATTTGTGAGAAAGTCGATTACGAAATCGGTCAATGAATTTTCGGCGACCATTTCGCAATCGTTGCTCCTTATATAGACCCGATCGAAAGTTATGTCACGCTTATTATAAAACATCGATCTGCCTCATTGGCTTGCAGATAAGATGGAAACTAGTTCGAATCGATAACGGTAATGTAATTGATAGTTGTCGTGATTTCAGGTGACGAGTCATCTGTTCGAAAGGGACAAAGATAAAAAAGAGGTCACCGCTGGAACTCGCAAGGTCTCTCCTTGCGGATTAGATTTGGTGTCGTTGAACATCCAAAGAGGAAGAGATCACGGTTTGCCTTCTTATCCTGCTTGGAGGGAGTATTGTGGATTCGAAAGACCTACTAGCTTCGATGACCTCAAGCGAGACATTGATCCTGCTTCTCTATATAGGATTTCATCGATTTACAAGTCAGTGAAGTGATTTGGTATTTGTAGCAAAATGTCGTACCAAATTAAACCTTATTATGAGGGACCAGATGAATATTAGCGGAGAAAAAAATGTTAAAGAATATTTATAGATCCTTAATGAATCATAATCAGAATGAATATACATAATATGTACTCGAATGTTTAGGTGTCAATGGTTTTGTTTTTAGCATGCGTCACCGAGCCACAAGCTGATTCTATTTATGATTAGAATCAAGTTCAATGTTACAATTAACTGTTGTGTACTAATTTAAACTTATTTCCACTTCAGCTTGTTTTGCTTAACGTTGTTGTTAAAGCAGAAGTATTTATTAGACATCAAAAGTCTTGTAATCAGCACCAGGAGTATTTCTAGAAAACATCTACAACAAATTTAAATGTTTTATTTTAAGAACTATCAATTTCTTTCACAAAATGAATATGCGTGCTACCGAAAGTTTTCTCATGGGAAAACTGCACAAAATGTGTATCGGAAAAAAAAACGTTCTCAAAAGACATTCACTTTTGAATGAAACACCGCTCGTAAGCAACTGGAATTGATAGCGATCGTGAAATTTGGCAAAAACACTTCCTTGCGTATTTTCTCTGGTCACAGACTTAAATTTAGAACGAATAATTTTAACACTTCGAACGATGAATAAAAAAATAGAACGTTCGCTGAACATTTTGTTTTTCAGGAGCGTGGACGACGTCGACCTGTACACTGCGGCATTGAGCGAAGTGCCCATCCAAGGGAGAGTTCTTGGTCCGACCATAACATGCCTGCTGCTCGATCAGTTCATCAGGTTGAAAAGGGCTGATCGCTATTGGTACGAGACTGATGAAAAGCCTCAAGCTTTCGCCGAAAGTGAGTGAAGTTTAATCGTTTTATCTTCCAACCAGACATCCTTCCGCTAAGTTTTTGTGTTCCCGCTTTTTCTATGTGTTTTTGTCATCGTACCAACTTCATTCTCACTTCATCCACGACGTATTTGACTGATTGTGAGAAGAACCGTTTGAGACAATCGATATTTGATCTTTAATAATCACATGAAAAAGTTCTCACATAATAAAACGATTTCATACTTTTGATGTTTGAATTTTGTACAATTTCCAGATCAACTGAATGAAATCCGCAAAACTACATTGGCTGCAGTGATTTGCCAAAACGGCGATTCTCTAGACGAAGCACAAATGTTCACCATGAGGAGTATAAGTCCCGAAAATCCTCTGATGAAATGTTCAGATATGCCAAAACTCAATTTGAGCTATTGGAAGGAAAAACCTCCTATCAAAGTAGGTCTCTCTTCAGGATCAGGCACTATAATCAGCGTGATCAAACCAAACGTGTGATTGATTACCCATCGATATATTATCTAAATAGCTACGTGTAAAATGATTGCTTTTTAAAAATATGTACATTCCATAAAATAAATTGTTTGCTTTGAGCTTTCTTTGTTTGAGTTGCGAGGTCGCGATGCAGGAGCAGTTACATCGGAAAATTGACTACGTTTCAAAATAGAATCGCTTTCTAATTACGCTTTTTCGATCGAGAACTGGACTTTATTTATATACGACGTTAGGAAAAATGTGCAAGTATTTTTAGAAGAGAATTGGCATCTGAATGCAACATGGCGTCACGCTAAACAAAATCATAGATGTTACATGTGTAGGTATAATTAAAATTGAATATTCTAAATAGAAAACGGTAGGACTCCGTTTAGTCAATAGGTACATATTTGCAATCGTATTGAATAGTTCAAGTTTTAGCAAACTTATACGATTCTCATAAGAATCTGATAAAATCATGTGACACATACCTACTGAAAGAGAAAAACAGAAATCAGTTCAATATTGTCTGATAATATAAATTTGTTATCTGTCAATTGCTTCATTTTGCTTTACTGGGAAATTCAAAGTTTCTTTCAATATGGTTATCTACGAAATTCTACAAATATGTCACTCTACATACATACATGAGATGATTTTATTGGATCAAGGCGTTACTCATTTTTCGATGTTCGTCTACATATTTTTTCGCATACTGGCGTTATTTTTCTCTCGCGTCCCAATTAATTCACATTTGTGAAGATTCGGTTGACGTTTCACGGTCCTGCAAAGAAAACGTGGGCCAGAAGACCGAGCGACCTCGACTCCGAGGTGCTCCATAAAGTCCTCCACAGTTTTCACTTATGGTGCTCACTATCGTCCTACGCATATTCAATTTCAAATCGGCGAAAAGATGTCAACTTCGAATTTTCAGCCCAATTTCTCCGATAGGTATACATATGTAATGTACATTGAACTCGAACTAGTGATAAACAATCCAATTGATGTTGAATAAGAGATTGTATATTATCCCACCTTTGCTCTAACTTCATCCTATCATGACGAGATGAATGATTGCATCTGCAGAAGTGAAGTGTATGAAATATGTCTAAAAGTGCCCACACATAATATTTCTGTATTTATATCTTAAAATATTTAAATTTTTTTTTTCAATTTAGTCCTGTACGTATTCTAAATTTTAACAACAGTGAAACGATTGTAAATTAGTCGCAATTGAAGTTCATTCTCGAAGAGCATCCTTTCAATTTAAACGCTGTTTATGTGCAATCCGATTGACCTTCATAGTAAAATACAGACGCTACAATTATTCGTTTTATGAAGAAAAAAAAAATTAAACAGCTGATTTTGTGCAAACATGACAGCCGTCGAATGTAAATATAACCTATGTATTACAAATACTGTTGTTTCAACGACAAATTCAGGCGAATCTATTGAAACTATCTACATACATACGTACCTACTTTGTATGTACTACTTTCAAATTATCTATTTCATGTTAAAATATTGTATAATTGAAATCTATTCTCAATGCTCTATTCTTTGTTCAAATTTATTATCTGAATTAACACACCTAAGTAAATAAAAGAAAATTTGGTATTTGATATTAAAATTTCGTATTGATTCGAACACAAAACGACCCTGATTACAAGGCTATGTTTCTTATCATTGTTAAAGTGGACCCCTCCTTGTACCTACACATGTGAATTTGTTTATAATCAACGCATTATGATCTTAAAATATTGCTATGATCATATTCAACTTTTAAATTAACGTAATTAGTAAAAAAAAATGTTCGCATTCATAGGTATCGTTCGTCTGCGAACAAAAATTAGTATGAAATGATATGATTTAAAATCGATTTTCCATAAAAACCCCATATCTAGGGTGGATGTCGTCGTAGTAAAAAATCATGAGGTTACTAATTGTAATACCTATCAATTGAGATGTGTCCAGTAGAATTTTGTACTCATTGACGATAATAAAGGTGCATTGGGAATGTACCTAACTATCGAACAATAAGTTTTTTTTTATAAACTAGTGTCGTCGGAATAAATGGCATATTGAGAGTGTGCGTCTCGCGGAACACACTACATACACACGGCACACACCCACCGGATTACCGGAGCAGACGCAGACGGTGCGGCCATCACCTCCAAAAATAGTAATGGCGGGGCGAAGGCGAACACGAACACGCCTATATATAGGGGGCGGTGGCGGCGGGGGGCCCACACGTGGGATTCCGCATTTATCACGCATCGATATGGATCTATGGATCTATGGATCGATAGGCTCGGGATCGAGGTGATCGGGAGTGCATCTTCGACGTTGACCGAAACGTTAAGGTGGGCACACTGATTAGATGTGCAAGGGAACGACTATTAGGGACTCTCAATCGAAACTCGGTGTTAATCTTTTTGTTAGATACTTATGTGTGTTTTAGGAGTCGTTGAACTGTATGTTTGAGTAAATAAGTAAAATTGCTGAATGTGTAATGATTCATTAAATAGTGCTTACGTTATGCGATTGAAATTATGTATTTGTTAGTTAGTTAACTAGGGCTTACTTACAATTAACACTTAATATGAATTCAAAATTACATTTAAGAAAAAATTTGTGCTTTGATAAAATAATTAAAGAAATACTTGAATTTAATTTTACTGTGAATTAGTTATGTATACTAATACATATTCTCGATATTGATAAAATGATTAAATTTGACAGTTACTTTCAGATGAAAATAATTTGGCTCAATTTCAACCGCATCTGACATGACCGACGTGAAATTAAAATTTCACAAATTTGGCACAGCATACACACTCAAAATATATTTCGAATGTTTTCAAAGTTGAATAAATAAAACAATCTTACGATTAGAATAGAAATTTTGTTCACAGCAATGTGAGATCAATGTAAAGTTGAAAAGGTCACAAATAAAAGTCTCGTCAAATATGTATAAATAAAATATTTAATCAAAAATTATCAGATATTCATATATATACATATATAAATATAAATTAAATGTTCATTAATTTTGTTTCAATTGTGCAACAGTAATCTCGAAACCATAAGAAAAAACAAATCGACTACACTATCACATGTTTCATAATGACTTTAGGATTGCAGAAGCATGTGACAGACGACGCCAAATATAAAAATTCATTTGAAGCAAAATTAACTCGAACCCTTTTGTGGCAAAAACTTACACTCACAATAACCCAGTTCAAACATATCGTCTAAAATTTAATCTACAGATATTTACAGTAAACCTCATTTGTGTTCAATGGAACCTATAGACAACTATTTTATCCATTTTAATTTGAAACAGAAGATAAACAATAAAAATATACAATGCAGTCACCAGGGTGTCTAAGACATTTATTCATAAAATAGAATTTAAGAATAGTTTTTAAAAGCTTCAGAATTGTGACTTGCTCGGACAAAGTGTTTTAAAACTTATATGTATTACTTATCAGATCATCACAATCTCTCATCATCCATGACGTAAAAATTATATACACAACAGCCAAATTAAAATAATAACATATAATTGTATGCACAATCACACTACATCACAAATTGAAAATATATCAGTAAATTATATTCTCGTATTTTGTACTAAAACGTACAAAACCGTTTCTCTCTATTATAAAAGCCGTTAACATTTTTTTGAGATTATTCAACGATCCTAACATCCTCGACGGTCGGTCTATCGGTTAAATTCAAAACAGCGATCATTATCACAAAAGTCTATTCAATGTTCGCATCAATTCGGCAACGTGTCCGCGATTATTTCCCTTGCACTTTGACTCAGTCTGTCTGGGAATTTGATTTCAAATCCTACTAGGAGGTCTCCTTTCCGTGAGGGCTCCTTGGGGAAAGGTAGGCCGTATCCGCTAAACCTCTTGACTGTATTTGGTTTTACTATTTCACTATTTAAATTCACTGATAATTTTTCTCCAGTCATTGTCGGAACTTGAAGAGTTGTACCACAAAGTGCCTATAAAGAAAAAGAAAACAATTTGAAATATAATATTTAACATCTTATTGTAGATAATAATTTATATTGAAAAAAAAGGGAAGAAATATGAATATTCATATGAAAAATGTATGAATCGACATTGACTATATCAAAGCATAGATCATGATATATCCTTATTTGGACAAGTTCTACCATATGTCGCAAAACCATATAAAAAACAAGGACATTCATTCATCATATACAGTTAGATCCTACAAATATACTTTGCATGTTTGCTAAATATACCGAGCGACCAAAACAAAATATAAATAGACATAACATTGACCCATATAAAATGTCTTCAATCGAATTTTTCTCAAAATTTTATGATTTGCAAAATAGAGCACTGAATGCAAAAAAAAAAAGGAAATAAATTGATAACTCACCTCTTTTAGTGATATTTTGGCAATATATCTGATGTCACTGCCTTCTCTTTTGAAATAAGGATGTGGCTTATCTCTAATTATAAAAACAATATCAGCCGGAATCTTGTTTCTACCCTGGTCACCTTCTTTCTGGAATGTAATCTTCGTGCCAGATTTCCAACCAGGTTTGATGTGTATTGTGAGAACTTTATCTTCTTTCCGTGAAGATCCATCAGACTGCACCACCCGTCTCGATATTTTCATTTTCTTGACACAACCTTTGACTATGTCGTCTAATGATACATATAAGTCGTGTTCAATCGGAGGATCCTGCTGCGACTTATCTTTGCGATTGGGAAGGCCGTGGACATTGAACGAATGCGATCTGAAGGCTCCGACGCCAGGTCTGTTCGTTCCTATTCCCATCGATGAAAAAGGATCCATATCCACGTCCATGTCATCGTCGAATCCGGCAAACATGCTATCCGTGCCTCTCCCGTTCATATTGAAAAAGGCTTGGAAGGGACTACTGCTTCCGAAAAATTGTGCAAACGTTGCACGAGGATCTCCATGGAAAGAGTACGAGAAGTCGGTTCCGCCGCTTGTTCCGTTTCCGCCCCCGAAGCCTCCCTTCAGTCCTTCTTCTCCTTGGGTATCGTAGATTTCTCTCTTTTTCTTGTTGGATAGAATTTCATACGCTTCGGCGACTTCTTTGAATCTCTCTTCGGCACCGGGTGCTTTGTTTTTGTCAGGATGGTATTTGAGAGCCAACTTTCTGTAAGCTTTTTTGATGTCATCGTCTGATGCATTTTTAGGTATTCCCAGAATCTTGTAATAGTCTTTCCCCATGGTTCAACTGGTGGAAGAAAATCAATAGTTAGTAAAACGAAAAGATAATTTAACAGAAACAAACGAGAATGTGTCATCGTCGCGTAACAAGTCAGTTTTCAAACTGTATTTCGTATTTTCAAAACAAATATTTCAAATATCTTAAACGGCAATTGTTGAATTTGATTACGCATCGAAAATTTTATAAACTTCCTATTATTTCAACATCCATTTTACAAATTCGACAATGAGAAATTATGAAAGTTGTAATTCAACGTTACCGCCATTATGAAGGTTTTTCTAATTGATTTCGATTAAAAGTTACAGATGTAAACTCGATTTTGAGTAGAAACTAAAATTTTGTAGAAGGTCACCGCACATTTCAAAGATGAGTGACGAGCGATATGTTTATTTTCTATTAATTTCTCTGAAATACGGACGTAAACAAAGACAATCTGTAGTGTGGTTACAAAAAATTTTTAAAGTTTTCAATACATTCCTAAGATGCGAAATTCAACGAACGAATGATCTAATGCAAAGATCTTTGAAATTAAAATTTACTTTTTTCATACGTATAAATGACGAAATACATACAACAAATGAATGTTAAAATGCTTGTGCATATTTGAACCTGAAAATTCTATCTAGGTACATACATAACGTCCGTTTCACGCGCGTTTCTATAGGGAACTCGTATGTATAACATACTTATTGTTAGCTGTCAAACTGTAGTCAATAGCGTGCTCGAAGTTCCCTATCGAAATGCGCATAAAACGGCCATCGTGTGGACGAGGCCTTAGTTTTTATATTATTTTTCGATGCAAAAGTACAAATTACGAAATATAACAAACGCAAATCTTCAGAATAGTTATAAATTCAAATCAATACCTAACGGTAAAACTGTCAATCGAATATTCAACAATACAAATAAATCTGTCATTAAAACAATGAAATACACATCGACCGCGAATAGATATAGAAAATCCCGAAATGATCTATGTCGGACGTCAATTCGAAGATCTCATATATGCACATATAACATACACACAATACGGATATCTTTGCATTCGAAAGATCGAGAAGACGGAGTAGCGCGTCGAACGAAAGTTCTTGAAGTTTCCACACACTACGTGGACGCGTGACGTCCGCTTCCCGAGCCGCGGACGAATCGCATAGTGACCCGAAATCCTAAACCCGAACTTATCCTTCGAAACTTCGGAGCGACCTTCGAACGTTCGGAAGAACCTTCGGTTGCGAGGACCGAGGACGAAACACACTGCACCACCGACGAAAATAGATTTTCACATTCGCGCGTTCGTTCACTCTCGAATTGAGCACGGAGAGAGGCGTCGTAATCGGCTCTCACCTGATGCAGTCCACCGCAGCGATAGTAGTAGTAGTAGTCGATGCGTTAAAGACAACGGACGAGGCAACGTAACGAAGACGTCGACGAAATGGCGCGGAAAAACGCGCGACGCTCTCTCGACGCAAGTCCGCGCGCCACTGCCGCGCCCCCGCTCGACGGCCTCTATTTATATATTCGCGCATTCCAGAACGTTCTAGATCGCCTGCGTCAAACGTTGCAGGGTCGACGACGTTCGACAATTTTCCCCACATTTCGGGAATATTTACGAAAAACGATCGAGAAAATTCTAAATTTTTCTCGAAAAAAATCTTCGTTAATCGTCCATTATGTTGACACTATCGTTCACGTTTTGTTAGGGTTCCGTTACGATTGGAAACAGTTCGTGGGTATTAAAATTATATATTTCGACACAAGTATTTTTCAGATTTTTATTTGTCTCATCTAAGCCATTGTCTTAATTGTGAAACCCATGAAATTGATCCTTATACACTACAAAGTTATAGTAAGTCTGCAATCGCAAAACGGTAAATCTTTTTATATTATTTTTTCAATCATAAAACTAGGGAGAAGATCGAGGGTAGACACTAAAGAACGGAAAGTCTTCGTTTTCAGTAAATAAACTAAATGTTTAAATGAAATTAAATTCAACCGTACATATTATTCAAATCTCATTTAAACACTAAATATCGTACCTATTTAAAACCTCCAAATTACAAATTCTTATTTTTTCCGTTCGGCGAGACAGCGGTAAGAAGGAAATCTATCTGCCGTATGGCAACATTTGATATTTCACCGATTTGAAATTCCCGCTATTTCAAACAAAACGAGTGTTATCTTCACTCGAAATTATTAAAGATTTCGATGGCTGAACGATTTTAACTTTTTGAAAATCTAGTTCATAATCGATACTTTTTCCAAAAGCGCATACATTCGTGAACATTCAATGTCGGAGTTCATTCAGTTATATATTACGCTCAAAATACATATATTATTACATCAATAACTCGTTTAAATGATCAAATATTATCGATATGTTAAAAATTGAGTCTTTTTGAAGCATTCAAATAGACGATATTTAATTTTTTTATCAGATGCACTTAATTATCCTAATTAACTACGTACAATTAATTCTTCACTTAATATTCGATACGAAATAACTTTTTTCTATCACTTATAGACACTTATCAGAGTTTTTTTTCATTTCTTAAGTTTTTTACTTACAACATTTTATTTAATACATTGTGCAGTGACAGATCTCCGATGTGACAGACATTTTTAATACCATAAAATATCTCCCGATTAAAATTTCTATTCTTCAAATTGACTAAACGTCGACTCTACAATTCGCACATTTTGTAAACGAGATGAATACGTATGTATTTCATGAAGTGTGTTTAAAAATAACAAGGTTATAAAATCGAGAGTAGAAAATGAATTCAAAATTGATTGAATATACAATTTTGAACATAGGACATCGAATGTTACTAAATATCAATTCATACACAAACGTTATTTATTTATAGTTTATGTAGATAAAGATTCATAATACACTCTAAACATTTTCAGGAAATCGAGAGGAATAACAAAGCCCGAAAGATCGAGATCCAGAATGTCAGACGAGACAAAGCTGCCACAGTCGACTACAATAGTGTACAATTGTGAAATATGCAAAATCCAAAGCAACTCTCTCTTTCAGCTGAAGGATCATCTTAAAGGCAAAAGGCACAAGATGGCCGTGTACGAAAATCTATTGACTGAAAACCGAGAAGTGCGTTTAGAAGACGAAAATATGACAAAACTCAATATGAAATTGGTTTCGGCGGTTTTCATAGCACTCGGTATTTCTATCGTAAATTATTTATACATTTTTTTCAAATTGATTGACATCGACCATGGGGTTGATTTGTTTTATTTTTAAGTCGATACTTGACCACCGTTTGTTTTTTTTAGTTTATTTTTTTGCGACTGAATCCACACGTAGATTCGATTAATTTAAGTAATTTCTAATGTTTTTTTTTTTGGTTGCACTGTTTGTACATTTGTACGTACGAGATTATGTAACTGTATAGGTACTAAAATTTAGCACCAAATACATTTATACATAGAGATATTTGTGATTTTCAATATTAAAATGAAAATAAATCAACATCAATATTAATTGCAATTTTTATTTAAGCAAAATTTAATACATTTTTAAATTCAACTAGTCTTTTCACTATTTGACTAACCGGAGAGTTACGGTCAGTTCTTCCGCTGCGAAAAGTCAGAAATTCACGGTGCGGAGACGGGTTTTTGATATATTTTACAGTGGAAGGACTTACTGAAACTCTCTATAATTAATCAAAGCGGTGAAAAGACAAGTCTTAAAATCTAACGAGCTCGTCAGTATTTACCGTCGAAGTCAAAGTGTCCCGATTCACCCCGTCCGACGGTAGTCAATTCGTGCTGCGCGCTTCGTGCGCTACGCTGCGACGCGAAACAATTCGACTGGCGCCTCTGGCGGGCTTTCGTCGTACCGTTGCGACGGTATAAATTTGAATTTTTGAATCGATGCCGCGAAAACGCGGTTCCGCCGAATTTTGAAATTTTGAATCGTTCGAAAAGGAGGAGGAATTTTCGTTCGTCCCGGTTTCGCTCGTCCTCTCCGACCCGACCGGAGGCCGGAGCGCGTCTCGGAAGCGGAAGCGGCTCTTTGTGCGCGCGATTCGAATTCGGCGCCGCGCCGCGATTGGTCCGTCGCGAGCGGGGGGGGCGGAGCTGCGCGCGCCCGTCCGCGCCGCCGCCATCTTGCGAGTGTCGCCGCGGGACGCCGGCGCTGCGCGCGCGACGCCGCCGCCAGCCGACCGCCGGCTCCGGAGCCGCGCGCCCCCGACGGAGACTCTGCCCGTAGATCCCGAACCGGAGCGCTTCGCCCCGACGCGACGGCGCCGCCCCCTCACGGGTAAACTTTCCGCTCTTCTCCGCCGTCACCGTCTCCTCCGTAGCCGCCGCCGCCGCCGCCGCCGCCGCTTCCGCCGTCTCGTCCTTCCCCTTCCCGTTTCCCGCTTCCGCTTCCTCGCGTTCGTCCGTCTCCTCGCGAGACGCTTCCGTTTCGTCGTCCGCGGGCCGAAGGACGGAGTTCGCGCCCCCGGAAGCGCCCCGACGGCGTCCTTCCGGCGCGGCGTTCCCGCCGCCGGGTTACGTGCGCGTCGTCCGAAACTCGATATCGGTCGAAAATTCGGCGAAAATTTCGATCGTTAGGCGTTTCCCCCGGCGTCTTCGAGCGCCGGCGAAATTCAATATTTCGATTGGCCATTTTATCGACGGGGGGCGGAACGGGCGGCGGGGGGCCCGAGAGGCGGAAGGGGGGCGTGGGGTGTCCGCTCGGCCGCCTCTTCCTCTTCCTCTTCCCCTTTCCCTTTCCCTTCCCCGTTTCGGCTCCCCCCGAATACGCCCCGAACCGAAATTTATAGGCTCGATCTTCGACGCGATCGAAATCTCCTGCTCGATCTCGCTCGCTCCCCTCCTCCCCCCCAAAGAGCCGGTTCGCGTTCGAAATTTTGAATTTCGCGCGCGTTTCGCCCGAATTTCGAACTTTTCAAACGGCCGCACTAATCGTTCGGTTTTTTTAGTATCGATCGAAATTTCGCATTCTCGGGTTCGATTCGATTACAGGTTTTCCACTCGGGAGATGAATAATTTTCGTCTCGAGTCGACTATTTTCCGATTCGAGTTCGACACTTTCCATTTCTTGTCGAACATTTCTAAAATTGAATTAGAAATCTATTTTATTTTTTCAAATTACGAAACGTCTCACTCTACGTGGAAACTATTTAATTTTTATCCAATCATTTCACCGTTTCGGTTAACTAATCATAGAGCTACGGTCGGTCATTCGGAAGACTAGGTCGGTTGACCAAAGCTGTAAAAAGACCAGCACTTAATGTGCCGACAGTTTTTCCCAGAATTCACTAGTTGTTACCGATCAATTGTTATGTGTAAATGAAAAATCGAGCTCAAAAGTCTAAAACCTGTACATAAATCAATTACCCAAATCACAGTATTCCGTATTCGTTGCCGTTTCCCGTTTTCCTAGTTAGTGCAAAACTTTTGAATTTGTTTTGTTTTTGTTTTCAGAGTAAGTTGGCACAAATCTGCGATACATATCTAGAGTTCAAACGTAACCTTTGACATCTCTTCTGATAGTTTGTATTTTCGTTTCATTTAATATATCTCTCATTGACGTATATGGAAATACTTAGATTTATATTTTTGTTTCGCTTGTATTGCAGACTTCATAATTACTTTTTTAGTTTTCTCTATACATATTGCAATCTTTTTTTTATACTTTGCAATAGATCATTCTATATTTCAAAGTATTTCTCTTGGTAGAACCTTTTTTTTTATTTAATATTAGAATTTTAGTTTTTTTATTTAAAAAATAATATGAATTATTTTGCTTTTGTATGTTTGACCCTATTGTAACAACTAACTTCAATAGTTTCTTTATTCTGCTTTCTCTCGGTAAACATGCACACACCCAATATTGCCAGTAATTAAAGCTTAATAAAGCATATTATGTTTAATTTTTTTGTTCTTTTATGAATTAACATTAACCATGTTAATATTCTTATTATTCCACTAAACAATGTGTGTGTGTGTGTGTGCAAGTTTTATGTTATTAAACATTCTTTTACAACTTTGTACATTTGTGCACGCTTATTGTATTTATTTTTATGTAATAAAACTATATTTTTATATTATGTTTTTATCTTTTTCTTATGCTTCCTTCTCCTATGATATGAGTTTTGTTCGGTCTAATTAAAGTTAACATTGTATACCTGAATATTAGTACTAGGTACATGAACAAATTTTTAATAGTAAAACCGTTTTAGAGCCTTAACTAGCTTAGATTTAAACAATTGTCATATGAAATTTATACACCCAAATAGTTATTTTATCATAAGAAGATGAGAAATTAGGGTTTATACCTTTAATTTTTTTTTTATGTATAGAATTATAACTAAATATTTTATTGTAAGATATATTATCTTAGGTCCAGATGTTATATTTTTCATAATTATACTAATATGTAATATTACAATGTTTCATATACATATAATCTATGTTAATGAGTCAATATACAATTTAATATATTAAGATTAAAGTATCAAAGTATTTCAATGTCTATTAAAACGAAACTACTTAGGGCTGTTGTTTTCGTCTCTGATTAAAAAACAAAACAAATTCAAACTACACATAGTCTTCCAACTGTGAGCTGTCAAAATCTGGGGAACAGAGACGGATTTTCTGTCTCTGTCCGCGGCTGTTTTGACAACTCTTAGTTGGAGAATTGTGTTGTTAAAATTTTTTGTTTCTTGACCAGTGGTGAAAAGATTAATTCTTAGAAAATTGAAATGCATGAGAGATTTTTATAGTAAGTATGTGAAAGGAAATTAGCCTCGTTAGCACTGCAAATACTTTTTTTTTAAGTATAATTACATCGTATTAACTAACATTTTGCTTTAATTTTCAGGTTATAATTGATAGGGCATAATTATGCCCTGGCAGTCATGGTGTAAGGCAGGCATTCATCATTAGCTTTCCGGCCCACTGGGGCGTGGGGATGGGGGGTATGGCACGGGGGGTGGGGGTCCCCGTGCCGCCCCCTGGCGACCTACTAGCCACCATTTCCATGTTTGAGCAGCAAATCAAGTCTGAACCTATGGGGTAATTATCAAATCGCTCATTTTACATCCTAATTAAGACGTTAACTTGACTGTATGGTGAGGTTTGAAAGATAGAAATCGTCGCAAACATGAGTAGAATTGTAATTATAACATTTTTTTAAACTTCAAGCTTTTTATTTAACTTGCTATGTGTCAGTCTGTTGGTCAAGTTTTGGATTTTTAAAGTTAATCATCATAATTTCTATAGTTGTCAGTATTTTTACTTTTTTCTTTGTTATTTATCGAACTATAAACTTTGTTTAACATTGCTTTTATTTTTCTCAATATTTTTATCATCATAATTTTAGCAATCTTCTCATAAATAGTTGCATGTATCAAATTGTTGGTCTACCATTAATTTTTTTTTTGTTTTTACACTTTTAGGTTCAACATGTTTCCTAGTTTTTATTCATCACATCCACACGTGCACTCGGCGCCCCCAGCTGTTGTGCGTAGTGAAAACTCAAACCATGCTATTGTTAACATTAATAGCCAAACTCAGCAACCACTTCAACAACATCAGCAGCAACAACAGCAACAACAACAACTACAACAGCAGCAGCAGCAGCAGCAGCAACAACAACAACAACAACAACAGCAACAACAAGTACAGCAACAGCAACAGCAGCAGCAACAGCAACAACAACAGCAAGTACAGCAGCAACAACAGGATCAACAGTTACAAGTACAACAAGAAGATAGTAAAGATAGTTTGATATTACAACAACATATGAGTTCACAAAGTCAACAAGGACAAGATCAAAACCAAGTGAGTCACTTATTTATTATCACTTATTTGACGTACAATAATCTTTTTTTTTTCCATGTGAACTGAACTTTTTCTTTTTTATCATGTGTAATTTTAACAGCTAGCAATTTCATGACCAAATCTTTACATTATATTGGTTTATGTTTTTTTCTTATTATTATTATCTTGTTTTTATTTACAATATTTTCTCAACTGTAGACAATATTTGATGATCATTGCTGAATTCATCCGATTATTGAAACTCGTTTCGCATATCATTCATAATTTTCGGGATCAGTGTAGACAAAATCTCAGTATAACAATGAACTCAGCTCTGAAGACTGAAACTTATTGTTGTAATGAGATTATTTATGCCTCATCACCATAATTTATATCCATTCAAACTCTTTCTGATACACAATAAGGTAGTGATTACAATTATCACTGTATATATAAACTGTCCCTTGTTGTAGGGACTCGGGTTGGGCGCGGTGGAGACAAAGTTGGAGCTCGGGAGCGTGCTGCCAGGGGTGCCTCCTCCACGATCCAAGCCCCAAGAATGCAAACTTTGTGGCAAGATGCTCTCTTCGGCCTCTTCCTATTATGTTCACATGAAACTGCATTCAGGAGTCAAACCTTTTGCTTGCACGGTGAGATAAAAAGTTCTTGTCTTTTGAATGAATTTGAATTTTTATATAGCAACTTTGAATTGTAAATGTTTATGTTTTTCTTTGTTATATTGTAAGATCACATCAAATTCGTTAATGCAATATTTTTCAATGTTATA
The DNA here is from genome assembly GCA_024721215.1 of Cheumatopsyche charites. Taxonomy (NCBI): domain Eukaryota; kingdom Metazoa; phylum Arthropoda; class Insecta; order Trichoptera; family Hydropsychidae; genus Cheumatopsyche; species Cheumatopsyche charites. The sequence continues at coordinate 15,275,037 of CM045575.1, forward strand.
TAAATTATTTTTTCAATATTTTATTTGAAAAAAAAATTTTTTTTCCAAATGAATTTGAATGTTTTGGTCATGAAATTGCATCTGAATGATTCACGAGTTGTTGCTGTGTTTTATTTTATTTTTTCGATGGGTATAACCTTTCACACTCAATAGTGCAAATAAGAATTTTGTCCCTGTTGCAGGTTTGTGATGCAGCTTTTTGTAGAAAGCCTTATTTGGAAGTTCATATGAGAACTCACACGGGTGAGCGACCGTTCCAGTGTGAACTTTGTCTAAAAAGATTTACCCAAAAATCTAGTCTTAATACGCACAAGAGAGTTCATACAGGTATGATTCAATATTTTATTAACATTTTATTAATATATTGATCATGTTTAAAATGAAATACATTCCGATAATTTTCTCAAAAATATGACAGGGATGGCAAACGGCACGTTAAGGGATTTTTAATTTCATCTAAGAAATTTGTCAACAATGTACAATGTTTTACAATCAATCATTAATTTATTTAGTAAAAAATTTCCATAATTTTAACGTAACACAAAATATGAAAATTGTACATTGTTTCCTTGAACACTGAGGTTTATAGGATCATTCATTTTGGTTTAATTTTTTTATCCCTTTCAGTGCCATGGATGTTATATGACATTTTATATTTCGTTCAATGTTTCATAGATGTCATATGGCGTCTAAAATTGATCAATTTAATAATGACCTTTTGCTGAAATCAAATTGTTTTCCTGAAATTTTTAGCCATCCTTCAAATTAGGTTTCAAAGTAACGTACAATAACAAAATGGACTGCTCTGGTGACGATTTTATTTCAATTTATGAAAAATATCCTATTCAAAATCTTAGTTTATAGTGTTTTATTACCTGGAATTGAAAACTTGTTTTGACTTTATTAGATTGTATTTGTACATATATAAAATTTCGCTCGCGTAAATTGTTAAGATAAGTGACAAATATTATCTTGAAATGTGTGGCACTGGATAGAGGATATCGTATTTTTTCTGTGGCACTGAAAAGGATTTAAAATATTATTCGAATACGGATTCACTACAAAAATATTCAATTTGAAAAACAAAAAATGGGAAATCCTCTTAAACCCATCTGTTATCCCTGAATGGAAAAATTATGAAATTGAATATTGGTTTTTATATTTTGTTACTTACCCCGACCACTTGATAAGAATCAGTTTATCGTTCGAACAATTGGAAACCTTTTCATTTTATTTTATTGTCATATTGAGTTTATTAGAGTCTAAGAATTATGTGTTTATTATGTGAAAGTCTCATTTAAAAATAAAAACTGGATCATTTGCTAAGTTCCATTACAATAATTTCACGATACATTGTCTGTATTGAAGATATGTTAATGAAAGTTTAGATGAAAAAATTGATCTTTCTTTCTGCTTTTGAAATGTATCAAATAAATACTTTCAGAGTAAAATTGTTGCATTAGTCTATAATTTAGAATATTTATCTATAATATTGTTCAAGAATACCCGTAATCTGCTTAAATTTATCTATAATTCTTATGCTATAGAAGAATATGAAAACCAATATAACATTTGCATATTACATGTACATATTTCAATAAATTAAGAATTCATTTGAAGATGAAAATATTTTACATATATTATATATATACTTTCATTGCTTAATATTGAAGAATTTCCAAAATGCATCAGAAATGAATGGGTGAATCTTATTTGACTGTGATGTGTTTCATTTATGATTGAATTGTGAGGCCCATCATGATTAAAATAAAAAAAAAAAGTACTTAAACAAGAATAATCAGTACAAAAAATGATATTGATGGGTTTCTTTCAACAATTATTACTCATCATATCACGGAATTAATGTGAAAATCTCATACTTGTGTAAATCTAACTTTTGTACTACACGAATACCATGATGATTTGTCACTTCAGTATATTCATCTTTAAGATTATTTTTTTGTACTGTCGAATTTTTTCACTCTTGATTCGGGAATTTTTGATCTTATATTGGTTTACAGCATTTATATCTATGCATGCTAGTGTTATAATCTATTACTTGCTATTATTGAAACATGATATGTGACGGAAATTTGTAAAATGTATATAAGAAGGTGCAACTCATTTACTTCGCACATTTCATTATTTTGGTAAGTTCCCACACTGTGTAAACTTAAATGATACAATGTCTGAATGTACAAATTCAGATATTTTAAACCAAGTACTGTATTTTATCGATTCTAACCTTTCCTGTTGAAAAAGTAAGTCAGTTCTTACTATGTTTTTGTTTCATCCCAGAATTATATTTTTCTGTTTTTGAAATTGTTTTTATTAATGTACTGGTTTTATGAAGATTTAATTGTCACCATTGACTGTGATAAGTAACTGATATTTGTATCAATCGAATTTTGAGAATCAGTGAAATATGGTACGTTTAAGGAGATTTCGCTATCATCTGTTGCTGCTGTTTTCAAATCTAAACATATTAATTGATCAAATGATTTACATTACACACTACTCTATGTGGAGTCAAGAATTTTGATATTCATATTTATCTAATGTTGGTGTGTTTAAATATTCCAAAATCTGATTCTAAATTCATATACAAGTATTTTTGAAATTTGAATATTATTGACGTGCATTAGATTTTGGAATACATATACCTGCATATTTTATATTCGTGAAATGATGAAAAATAATTCGTTGTTCTGTAAAATGAAGTGAATAGTTTTTGGGTATTTTTTACTTTTACATTTTGATGATTGATGGTTCGAGTGGAATGAATGAGTTATGAGTTTGAGTGAGTTTTTTTTGGAAATTTGATGGTACATGAATATATTAATGAATGTGTGATAAACCTGTGCTCACCTCGTAAGAGATTAGTGATTTTTTTCCATACCCGTTGGCCGTTATTGGCTTATAGATGAGCACATGCGGGCTCTGCTGTTGAAGGACCGGCCTTACCAGTGCGACATCTGTCAGATGAGGTTCACCCAGAGTTCCAGCCTTGGCCGCCACAAGAAAATACATACTGGTGGGTTGTTAAACCGACACATCCCTCCACCTACTTAATTAAATGTTTGAAACATGAAAGGAAAATTTGTTAAAGTCTATAAGGGATATACCATACAATTAGGATTAGTAAATTTTGTTAAATTATCAGTAGTCCATTCTTGTTTGTTTTGGTTTATTTTTCTTTTTTTTTGGGGTTTATTTTTGTATCATAGTAGATTTGTCATTTTGATTTGTGGTGATGGTTTGGTTTAGAGGAACACAGGCAAGCGCTGCTAGCCAAGGAACGACCCTACCAATGTGACATCTGCTTTGTGCGATTCACGCAGAAATCCAGCCTTGGTCGCCATGGAAAAATACATACCGGTGGGTTTAATATTCAGACCTACAAGTGCATGAAAGATTATGAGGCAGTACGGATAGTTAAAAAAAAAACGCAATGAATAGTTTTTGAGTATTAGTGTCTCCTTCGTTTTCAATAAATCGAATCGAAATTCGTACATGAAGTAAGTGAAGCGTATTTAAAACAGTACCGGTAATTTTTTTTGGTAATGTGTCCTTTGTAGAGGAGCACAGGCGAGCCTTATTAGAAAAAGTACGTCCCTTCCAGTGCCACATCTGTTTTATGCGGTTCACTCAGAAGTCCAGCCTCAACCGTCATGGAAAAATTCATACGGGTAGGAAATTTCTAATTTCAAAGTACACGTTTCCCCACACATATCCTAAGAGTGCATTGGTCGATCGGTCAATTCCACCGATGTTTTTTTTTATTCTTTCAAATTCAATACAATCCTTAAGATGGTACAGGAAGTTTGAGCAGTTGTTTTGTGTATTATAGAGGAACACGTGCATTCGCTGATCAACAAAGTGCGTCCTTACAAATGCGACATCTGTGACAAGCGTTTTACTCAGAAGTCCAGCCTTGGCACCCACACTCGCATCCACACCGGTGGGTTTCTTTGATTCACATACATTTTACATACCGGCAGTGTGATATTTTTTTGTATCCATTCGACAATTTAAAGTTTATTCAAAATTTTGGTCCTTCTCCATGTATAATATAATTTATTTTAATTTTGGAAAGCCAACTAAAAGAAAATACTATCTATTTTTAAATATTTATGAAATGTTGGTGCCTTGCGGTGACGTGAATAGTTTTTGAGAGTGTATGGTTTTGTATACATGCAACAATTGCATAGCAACATAAATGCATTTTACGTTTGGATGTATTCCTTTAGTTTTGTGAATCGGATGCATTAGAATGCTAGAATATATGAAATATGCAAGTGTGAATATACCATTGTTGAATGTGCATGTAAATTATTAACTCTGTATTCTTCAAAATGGATAAATAATGACTATGTATTGTTTGATTGTCGTTTAAATCAACAGAAGAGTCTGTTGAGGGTTTTATCAATTATTTTTCATTAATTGTTTTAATATTTTTTATTATTATGTTTTTTATTTTTATTTTAATTTTTATTTTTAATACTCAAAAACTATTCACAAATAAGCACACAAGCATGCAGCAGTGATGCCAAATTCTATTTTGATTTCCGTTGCAGTATCGTGTTAAATTCTAGTGAGTGATGGACAAATAATTTAAATTGTCTTTGCATTTTGAAACCGATAAAAGATGTATAATACATATCCTAATGAATATATAATATCAACCATAACGAATATAAAATAATTGTTTGAGGTTATATGAGTTAAGGTTCTTATTGAAACAAAAAAAAATATATTGACATACTTATTGATTTTGATTTTGTATCTTATTTGTCCATTGGCGATTGGCTCTAATTGTGTGCCTGATGTGGAACGTGGGTGGGTTTTGCTGCACTTGCAATAAACGCAGGGGAGCGCCCATTCCAGTGCACCGTCTGCCTCAAGTCCTTCACACAGAAGTGTGCACTTAATTTGCACGAAAAGATACATTCGGGTTAGTAGCCCACATATAGTATGCACTAATTGCCTTTATTGCCTTGATTATATTACTATATATACTTTCTATACATCAAAAACTATTTCAATACCTCAAACGCCATTCTCATTTTATAAATGTAAAAGTTAAATGCGATCATTTTACAAATTCATATATAGAAACTTAAGCTTATTGTCAAATGTTTAATTGTAAAACATTGTTTTTATCTCACTCTATCATGTTCGACAATTTCATGAAAAGTAATCACTTAATATTGTATAGGTTTGGAAATTTTTGAAATGGCAATTACAAGTATTGGAATAGATTTTGTTTCCAATATTTTCCTTTGGTAAGTTTCCTTGAAATCTATATTAATTATTTAAGTCTCACTTAACATTGCTCAAATGTATTTTTTTGATATTATAATGAGCGATTGACAGTGTATTTCTTGGATATGACTTTGGTATAATTGGTAATCAAAATTTTCTGTAAATACTTTTGGTATTTGTTTTCAATTTTTTAGTGTCACATCATGATTTTTCACATTCATTAATATAGATATTCGAAGTTAACGCTGTGTCTTTTATGTAAACAATACAAAATGGGTAATTACATTCAAATAATAATTTTCTAGAAACACATGAATTTGTAAACGCGCTAATATATTTAATTTTCGTTAATAAACTTGATTATCTGTGACACTAGAAAGATTGTCTCCACAAATTACTGGGCCATGCATTCAATTGTAATTTTGTGGTTATAAAAATCAATAATGCAAGTCTTTGCCACTATTAATTTGAAAAGATCAGAGTAAATTATGCTCATTTTCAAAATTATTTAATTTATATATCAGAAACAAAATGAAACAGATACCATTCTGAGATGTGTGTAAATATAAGTAAATTTTTGTATTTGTTAGCATTTATATTTTGTATACTGTACAATTTTTTTCTGTTAATTCAGTAAAGACAATGTATTGTTGGTATGTTGACAGTTTTCCATATAGTAAATGACCAGAAAATGTTCGATTTTAACAATTTGATATTTTAGAAGTAAATTTTATTTCTTTAAAAACAAAAAAAAAATGATAAGAACAATTTGATATATTTTTATTTTATTTAAATAGTGGTGAGGTATTAATGCGTTATTGAATTTTATTTCGCATACGGCTCTATGAGGCCGTCCCAATTTCATATTACATCGTATCTCTCACTCGCGCACGCACACGCAATATAGGGGAGCGGCCCTACCAGTGCGAGATCTGCATCAAGCGCTTCACGCAGAAATCCAGCCTAGAGGTGCACGTGAGGACGCACTCAGGTAGGTGCAAGCTCCGAAAGTATAGAAAAAAAAAGAAAAGAAACACTAAAAAAATGTCAAGTGTGTGCGGGCGCGGTGATTCTTGCTCTAATTCTCTATTGTGTTGCGGGGGGTAGTCCAGGGTAGGCCGTTCCAGTGTACCGCTTGTCCAGCTGCGTTCACCTGCAAGCAGTATCTGGAGATTCACAACCGTACGCACACCGGCGAACGACCATACGAGTGCGACCTGTGTCTCAAGCGTTTCACACAGAAGTCGAGTCTCAACATCCACAAGCGCACGCATTCAAGTAAGTCTCATTACCGCGCACCACCCGCACACTCTTATCTTAATCGTATATATGTATGTTTTAATATTAGATTATCATCAAATTTATAGCAGAGTTCTCATATGACTGTTGCTATTTCTGTTAATATTGCTTTAATGTTCTCATCTAGCTCTTTTTTGTATATGTGAGAGAGAGAGAGAGAGAGAGAGCTGAATGCGAATGTTAAAGTGAGAAAGGCAATGGTAACAACCATTTGTGAATTCTGCATGTTTTTAGCTTCAGCTTTCGATTTTTGTTTTTGGGCATTATTTTTCAATGGCAGTGTTATCGGTGGCAGCTTTTGTTATTAGTTGTTTGTACTTTTGATGGTTTTGTATATGTAAATTCATAAATATCGCTTTATTGAAAAGACAATTCCAATGAAATTGATAAATTATTTGTTAGTGCATTTAAGTTTTTTTCAAAACGTAGATCAAAACGTTTTATAATTTAAAAAGCAATGTCACTCATAAAGTAAAGGGAAACCAAGTTTCAACAAACAGTAGAAGTATCACCACATTTCGAGAATATCAATTATAAAGTTTCACTTTCGAATTATGATTTTCATGTTTCTGCATTTCGTGTACATATACATAAATGTTTTTGGGTAGTCTTTGTTTAGATTCAAAATAATATATTTATGTATGTGGGCTACACTCGAAATTGAGATAGTGAATTATTTCGAGATTAATCTTTTTTTTTCGTTTTCTTTCATAAACACAGTTCAAGGCAGACCATTCCAATGTCTTCAGTGTCCTGCCGCTTTCACTTGCAAGCAATATTTGGAAATACACAACCGGACACACACTGGCGAACGGCCGTACCAATGTGACGTTTGTCTTAAGCGATTTGCACAAAAGTCTACTCTCAATATTCACAAGAGAACACACACAGGTAAAATATAAACTGTGGTCATTAAAGTAGATATTTTTGTTTTAATTTCCATAAATGACAAAAAAATATTCCAATGTTTTAAATCGTAACGTATTTCTGGACAATGCTCACTTTGATATGGCATTTTATATATATTTCTTGAACTGTACAGTAGAAAATAGAAATTGTGTTGAGAGGTTGAAAAGTATAAATAGTATTTTTTTTAAACAATAAGATATTTGAAAAAAGTAATTGAAGTGAATAAAAAAGTTGTTTGTTTATTGTGGTTGAAACCCACAGTCCAGGGCAGACCCTTCCAATGCCTGCAGTGTCCTGCTGCGTTCACTTGCAAGCCGTACCTGGAGATTCACATTAGAACGCACACCGGAGAGCGGCCTTACCAATGTGACCTTTGCTTGAAGCGATTCGCGCAGAAGTCCACTCTCAACATCCACAAGCGAATCCACACTGGTATGAGATCACAATTCAGAAATCAGCATATAATTTTGTATAATTTAACAAATAGCAAATTTTGCCAATAAACTGACACAAAGCACAAGCGTATTGTCCAGAAAGACGGCAACGTTTTACAAAGTGATTTTCTTTAATTTTATATACTTGTTGATTGTAACTTATTTTAAACTTAAAAGAATTAAAAACATAATCAAACATGTTATTGCATTACTTTCAATATTATTCATATAAAATTTTGTCAAAAAAAAATAATGGGTTTTTAAGTTTTTCGATTATGTTTGCTAAATGTATCTATTTCATTTTATTTCAGGAGAGCGTCCATATGCTTGTGATATTTGTCAGAAGAGATTTGCTGTCAAGAGCTATGTCACAGCTCACAGGTGAAACTTTAACATGTCAACTGAAAAATATTTAAAGCCATTCCAAGAGTTTATTGTCAATATTTTATATCAATCATGAAATAATAGTTAAAAGTAACATTTTTGCAATTTAATTCAGATGGTCACATGTCGCAGAGAAACCCTTAACCTGTGATCGCTGTTCGATGACATTCACATCAAAATCTCAATTTGCCGTTCACATTCGTACACATACTGGTGGTCAATGTTATGAATGCAGTGTTTGTGGGAGAACGTTCATGAGAGATAGTTATCTAATTAGGTAATTCCACTTATTGCACTTGTAATAAACAATTGCATTGAAATTTATTATATTTATTTTTGATTGACAGACACCATAATAGAGTTCATCGTGAAAACCATAGTAATGTCTCGGCTAACAGTATAACTCCAATAAATAGCGTTACCACTAACACCAATACCTCTAGTGCATTTGACTCTCCGGGTGTTTGTGATTTAAGGTATTACATTACTTAATAAATAATTCATCTGCTAGTTCCAGAGTTGGATTTAAAATGAAAATATTTTATTTTCAGTTTTGTTCCACTGGTCAATCGATATGTAACGGGAATAGCTGCTGGAATGACGTCTCAAGGAACCCAAGTTTCAATGCAAGATACGTTAATTCAACCAAAATCTCATCCTATGTCTCCGTCATCAATAGGATCACCACCTCCACCTCATACACCCACGCCGGGTCCACCGCAACAAGCAATGCAGTAGCTAATACTGCACAAGTTCAACTCGTAGTGAGTTTTAAATTGTTTTATCGGCATATCCATTTTTATCTTTGTAATTTTTTCACCATATTTTACACATTCCAGGTGTTTTATACCATTCGAAATCTATCATTTTGCTGTATGTGGCTGCAAGTTTGGCTATGTGATTATATGTTATCACAGTTATATTGTGATTAAATACTTTTTAAATGGACAAAAGTTTAAATTTTGTGATTATACAAAAGCCCAATGTACACAACTTTTATATACTGTGTTGCTGTAATTTGGGAAAAAATGGTGTTCCCTTTATTTGAAATTTATGTCCGATGGATAGATATGATTAATATTATATTATTTTCTCCTTACTCGTCTATTGTGAATTTCTCTACGATTGAGTTTGTATTCGAACGTGCGTATGATTGGTTTTATACTTATTAATTGTGATAGAAGTGATCTGAATTTTTTTGATGTAAGATTTCGTACGTTGTTTGCCATATTAATTCTATACTTCAACCACGCTACATAAGTTTTTTTAGTATATGTGTAAATGTATACTAGTCGTCTAAATGCTCTATTTTTAGTATTCCATATTTCGGTTATCAGTTAAATTTGTAAGATATTGTATGATTTTTTTTTCTAGTGAATATTTTGTAGCCTTATAAGCATATCATACCAGCATGAAACTGTCGGCAGATCCTCAACCAATAATATTGATCTGAAATATTTTTCATTCACTACAGAGCCGCATTTAAATGCATGTTGACTTGCACACAAATATATTGAAATATTTACTTATTTTGCATAATTTTTATATGGAGTAAAAAAAAAAGATGTATACTAGAAGACAAATAGTATGAGACACTAAAACTCTAAGACGCATCAAATGGACAGCACAATTTTGCTATTAATCATTACATATGTAAGTAGTAGACTTAAGAATATTTTATTTTGAATAATATCTCACTATTTAGGTGTGTTTTGTTAGTTACGCTATTTTTTACGACTTGTATGTGCATTATTAGAGGCAGTCTTCCAATTTTACATCGCCTCGTCTCTTGTCAAGTTGTACAGTACGTGTGCATTTGTTTTACTGAAATTACCTGTTATGTGTAATTTTGATGTCGTCTTTTAGAATCAGCACTGTATAATTGATAACGTCAGTATTATATATGAATTTATTTACATATTATTTTTCAAATCTTAGGATACGTTTACATCTAATGCTTCCACATCGAAATAAAATGGTACAAACAGATATTCACAATAAAAAATAATTACTGTATGATCAGTGAAAAGTGCACAAAAGTTTTAAAGACGTTTGACTCCTCTTCTAATTAGATGTGTCAGATGTAAATGTACCCTTAATATATATTTATATTATTATTATTATGCGTTTTAGTATACTCTTAGAGAATAATTGATGAAATGCCTCTTTAAAGATAAGAAATTTTGATTGTGTGCGTCCATAAGTTGCGTCATTGTTTTTAAGGTGTTCTTCAAACTGTTGCGACCATCACTCTTTTGGTTGAAGCCATTTAAATGTATATATGAACGACGTTGCACCATTCAACACTTACCACTCCTTGATACATTTCGAATTTTGCCTAATCGACGTTGTCAATATATGCATGATCTCATTCATAATCATGAGAATGATGGTGGAGTCAAAACAGCTTGAACCTTTACCTTTTTTGATTTGTGATTCGTGTAATTTTTACGTGCTAGGACAATGAGTGTTATGTATATCAAAAAAATAATAATAAAAAGAATCAACGTCGACTGATGCGGGATAGAAAAAGCGTTTTTTTTTGTTTTTGTCGAATAAAAGAAGCCTATTTTGAAAATGTTTGTGAGGGAACGAGCCAAAATATTTTTTTCGTTTGGCCACGGAGACGAGTTAGTTTTAAATATCCCAACTGACTATTAGAATATAAGAGTGATGCGAAAATATGCGAGCAAGACTAACAACACACACGTGACTATGCGTACTTATTTATTTTCTATTGCATTAGAGTTCTAATCTATCATTAAAGAATGTGAAAAATGTGTACATATATAAAAGATCAAATATAAAAAAGTAATATGTATTTTTTTATATTTTGATAGTTCTGTATTGAATTTTTGCTATGATTTTATTTGTGCTTTTTATTAATGATGGGCTTTAGGAAGCCTCTGCTAAAATATAGTGTGATATTCATGTAGTCTTCTAAACTTTTTATACAATGATAACTTAAATACGAAATCGTGCTATGGATGAATCAATAAAGAGAAATTCAAATTCAAAGCACCCGAACGTAGCAATCAAAATATAAAAAATGAGACATTGAATTGTCGTTTTTGTAAAATTGAGTTTACTATAAAAGTAGATATTTTTTTAACATATATTAAGGAATATGTTGATAAATGTATAACTAGAACAAAAAAATCAATGTTAGCGATACAAATTTCAGTTCAATGATAGTTTTTATTCGATTTTTTAAGGGAGTATTTTGATAGTTATACAAAAAAAAACTGGTTATAATATTTGATATTTGTTGATAACTGCCAGTAAGAGAGAATGTGCCACTATGTGGTCTATATTTGTCATCAACGTGTACAATAAAATATAAAAAAAATAATAATATGTATAATCGCCACAATATCATTCTGTTTATTTTTTATATATATATCTATGTATTACCGAGGTAAACTTTATCCAGTGAAATTTATTTTTGTAAAAGTTAACCTCTGTTTTATCTGTGGGTCACGTACTTTTGCTTGGTAGCTATCCTTTGAGTTACGCGTTCATGTGTGCGCGTACCCTTATAGTGAAACAGACATATCTGGGATTAGAGTCCCGTTTTATGATGATCTTACTTGCAAATGTGTTGGATAAACAAAAAAAAAATGTATTAACTCATTGCCATATTTTTTTTTCCTTTTTGATATTTTTCACTAGTCTATTTGTTTGAAAGTAAAAGTGAATCAAATGAAAATGTTACTGTAATTTAGGCTTTGTTTGTAACTTAATGAGTATAATTATAACAATAACTAATATACATATTAATTAAAGTGAATAAAATTGAAACCATGCAATGGTAGCAATAGTTTACCCCTTCCACCTATTTTTATCTTTTTTAATTTATAAATATTATTAATTTATATATTAATTACAGTATACATGTATTAACAATAATGTATATATTTGCACAAAAAAGTCATGAAATGTTTTCCTATTTGGTTTAGATATTTTTTTAGATTTCTATTATTTTTGGTTCCGTCTCGAGTTCTGACTACCTCAAATATCAAAATTTAAAAAATGCCATTATTGCTTGAAATTAGTCGTTAATTATTATTCTTGAGCTTATACATATTTGAATATTATTATTATTATATTATGATTATCATTACTGTACTAATTTTGAATGATTGTTTTATTCAGTTCGTAAATTTCTATGAATTTTCACAATCATCAGTGAATAATAATTTAGGCTGATTTGCACATCAAACTACATCAAACTGTTCTATTTATTAATTTTTTTTTTTTTATATAGCCATATTTTGTATTATTTTTACAATTCGTGAAATTCACAATACAATTTTCATCAAACTGATCTGATGTGAATCTAAGAATATTTACGAATTGAATACATTGTCCTATAATATGCATCTACACTCAATCGAACTCACATTTGAATCGAACAATTGCCATAATTTCACTTAATTGTGATTTAAGTATCGATCGCAGCATCTTGTACGTTATGTACAGAAATATTCACTTTTCATCATTGTTTAAGTTATCCCATTATGTGATCGGTTATGTGCGTACGTTTATGTGTATTGTGCATATATAAATATATATATATATTTATATATACTTTATGAATTTTAGTAATTCATTTTAAGCTTTTTGCTTTGTGATCTAATTTTATTTTCGCAATAGTTTTTTTTTCGGTGAAACATGTAGAAAATAAACAAATTTATATTTATTTTTTACCTTTCCTAGTAGTTTATATAAAATTTCAAAAAGAATGTGATTGAGAATTATTTAATTTTACAAATCCTATAAAATCTGACCACTTTATAGACGTATTTCATCTCTAATTTCATTGCTCTTTCACAGTGTCTAGTGAAAAGGTTTTATTATTAGAGTTGAAATATAAACATATATATATTATAAAATAACTTATCAGATATAAATTAACAAACATGATTCTTATAGAGTTGCCATGTAGTGGAAAAAATAAATGTGCCGTGAGTTGGCTATAAACTTGTCAAATGTTTTCATTTATTTTTCCAACAGATTGACATCATATAACCAATATTGAAAGTCATTTGTCATGTTGAATTCGTAAAATCTGCTTGGTTTATTATATAAGTTAAAAAAATAACTAGATTTTGAAACCTTTTTGCAATGGTGCCAGATATTTTTGTTTATAAGATTCGGCATTATTGTGTCCTCTCAGAAGGTTTTTCAGTTCAGAATTTTGTTTGCGTAATAATGTGACTTCTTTATGAAGCTTTTGACGATCTATAATTGCAGTTTGTTATAACATGTCAAGTTTTTTACTATATTTTTATTGAAAATATACCTTGCAATATTGGTAAATACTTGTTCAAAGCTATGACAATATTGTCCCAGAGTTTTTGTTTGGGCGTTGTGAAAATATCATTATATTTTCCCCAAAACAGCTTAACATCTTTTTCAGTTAATCCACGGGACACCCTTTGAGAACATAAACTTGTTGGACTTCTGTAATTTCACAAGGATACTGGATAAAAATAAATATGAAAAGATCATAATTTCAAAAATTTACTTGATTTGCTCTTCATTTGTTTTGGTGTTTGCAATATAATCTTGAATTGCCGAAAGTGTGTCGCCTGGTGCAATGATCAAAGATTTCCCACATCTACATTTCAAAACAGCTTTATCCGTTTGAGATCTGGCTGTAAAAATCGATGATTTATCAGGTGAGATATAAAAATATTTATAAATATGACATGAAAATAATTACATTTTTCTACTGAAATTAAATTATATCCATCATCAGTTTGCATTATTTGATTTAAATTTTCCTGAAATCAATGAATTGATGAATGTTTTCATGTTCATTCATAACCAATAACAGAGCTACCTATGTAATATTATTATTACTATGAAATAAACAAATCTATTAATTTGAAAACTTACGTTTGATTTACAATCTGCGCAATAAGCATAATTCGCAAAATATCTACACAATAGATTTGTGCTATTTTCATCGGTAATGTTTAAAGCCTGAAAGTTGAATGTGAGCTTTTACATAGTAACATATTTAGGGCTAGTCTTTTCACTGCTTTAGATAACTAAACAGTGATTTAGTCGGTCTTTCCATTGTGAATTGTCTATAATTCGCAGAAGAGACAAGTTTTTGACAGTTCATAGTGGAAGAACTGACTGTAACTTTGATTTGTTAACTAAAGCAGTAAAAGACCAGCCCTTAATCAAGCATGTGAAGAAAAATTTACGTTAAATATGTTGTCTAGTTTGCATAATTTACTCGGTTCGTTTTCATACTTTTCCAAGAGAGACCATAATCGTTCTTCTATGAGGAAGCCTGAGTTGTCTGCTATCATATTTAAAATATGTTTTATCTAAAACAGGTACATTTTTAAAGATGATATTTAATGACAATTAAAATATGTATACAGGTACCTAAATAAATATTTATTTACCAAATTATCATTGTATTTTGGTGGATAATTCTGATCATCTTTTGAAATAGATTTCTTGTTTTCAGATACTATCAAATTATCTAAGGAATAGTTAAAAATTAAGTTTCAACTTGATATTCGTTCTTAGGATTTCTAAGATTATTTGAATCATACCAAATGTAAATAATACAGCGCATTTATAAGATGGTAAATCAGTTTGTTTTAATATGTTTATTTCAGGTAGATTCCATTCAAATTCTAAAATATCTTCATGTATACATTTATCTAGATTGCTAATACTTTGAATGAGATCATTAGCTTTTTCTTGGTTCATTTTCCATACTTGTTTGTATTTTTTGTCATTTATCTGAAAATTTCGAATATGTTGATACCTAGATACATTGTGAAGATTTTTATATAATAGGTAGTTTATATTGGTGATATGTATGCGCTTAGTACATTTGCAAAATGATTTGCTTTAGATTGAAGTTCATACAAAGAGTTTTGAAATCTTTGAATTTCCTTGTTAGTCTTAAATTCTTCACAAGCACTATTTTTGCTGATAGATTTTATTTTACTTTTCAAATCATTAATTGTATCCTGCATTTTATTCAATCTCCTTTTTTGTTGTGAACGTATTAAAATGTTTTCTTCTTCTCTGCGTTTCAAAATCTGTAATAACAATATTTTATTCATATTTTGAACATACTTATTTTAAAATGAATTTGAAAAAATTGGAACCTGATAGTTGTAATCAATCTTTTCAGTATTAATCAAGCAATTTGCTTTTAGTTCTTGAAACTCATTTTGAAGTGCTTGAATTTCATATTCATGCTTGATTTTAGTTAATCTAAACTTTTCCCTATGTTCCGTTAGCATAGCATCTATTTTTGTTTTGAAATCAGAAATCTATGTAGGCATGAATTAATTAATTTTTGATTTTATATTCATCAAATTGTTAAAAATCATATTAGTTATTACCTGTATGATTTTCTTTTCAGTATTTTGTGATTCATCTTGATCTCTTTGATTATATAGAATGTTCCATCGCTCTTCATTATTTTTTATTGTTATTGTTTGCTCCATCTCTATAGATTGTTCTATTATAGATAATTGTGATTGGTAAGCATTTTTCATCAATATGACTTGATCGTCGATTCTTTCCCCCAAATTTTTAATGTCGTTCAACTGTTATACAAATGTTAAAATTATTTTAAGATCAAAGGGACCCACCTGCACCGGCTTAAGGAAATTGATTTTCAAAAATTCATAATTTCGTCTTAGAAAGTAATTATTAATATGTTCTATGGTTAAATTAACATTCTGGTTACTATAAAAAATATAATCTCCGGACTTGATGCATTACTTTTCAAAATATATATAAGAAAATATAAAAAAAGTTCTCCACTGTCTTTCGTCATCTGGACTTTATATGTTAATAAATTTATTTCTAGTTAATTTTTGGAGCAAATAAAGTGGTCACTATTTAGATAATAAATCTGAAATGCTTTATACCTAGATAATAATATTTGAAAAAATTGCACAGGTTCCAGAAATAATGAGGATGAACCGATTTTTTTGCGGTTTTTATAAAGGAATGATGATTTTTCGTACAAGACGACACTATAAAATCATTCACAATTAAACAGAGAACAATAAATAAATGCTGAAACCTGTATTAGAGTTTCCATTAAATACCAATACTAAAATCTGGAATATACCATATTTTTTATAACTATTATCTACCTATTCCTCAAATAAATCAGTTCAAAGTAGTAGACGGCAGATACCGGTCCCTCTGCCCTGATCTAATCAAATATTGTCAAAAAATGTTTTTAATTGGCGATCCTACCAATTTTTTGATCCACATGTTAGACAGAAAAGTAATCAAACATCAAACCTGTTTCTTTAAATCTTTGTAAAAGGTTTCATCTGCTCTTTGCAATTCTTTTTTCAAATCAGAAATTAGATTATTCTTTTGCAATAATAAATCATCACATCTCTGTTTCTGCAAATTAATTTCATTTTCGATATCGAGAGGATCATTGAGTCCGAGTATCTGGCTCCATTGAGCAGTGATTTCATCAAACTTACTTTGTGCTAAATTAGCATCATCCTCTAGTTTAGCTAACAATTCTACAAAACAAATTATAAAAACAACTTAGGTAAATGTGTATGTATTTGACTGATTAAATAATCAAAATGTTGATAACAAACTTGCATTGACCTTGTTTTTTTCTCGCTTCTTTAAATCTTCTGGTCACTTCTCGAGCATCGTTTGCTACCCGGATATTAGTAACTTTTTCTTCGCCATCTGCTAATAAATGTTCTAAAAGTGCAGCACATTCTGCGGCCTGTTTTTCAACTATGCTGATTGATTCATCGTTTTCGAACAAATCAAATTTACTCTCTTCAGTGATTAGTTCTTGTCTAAATTTTGAAATGATATTCAATCAAGGAATGTACATATATTCACATCTTAAACTTACTAATGTCGTTTAGTATACACCTTTTTATATTTTCCTGTCTTTTGACGATTCGTATCGATCTTGCCGCTTTTCTTTCTTCACTATCGTTGGAATTTATTTTAGACGTGGTTTTCAAAGATGTTCTTGTTTCAGAGTCTTCATCACACTTATACTCCATTATAAAATTGGTTCGCTTATTCTGTGAATATTTATCTGCCTAATGAACTGGTGACTGATGAAACAGTTGCTTGATCAATAAAACATCAACATTTTGGTAACTAACGAAGTTCAACAATGAGATGAATCAAACAATATAATATTTTTTTTTTAAATTCTGGTAGTATTCTGTCGTTCGAATTATACTACCTGATAATTCACACATCTACCTACTTACAATTAGAATTAAAATAAAATACATTCCGTCAAATCGGGTGAAAAGAAAATGGGGGTTGAATGGGGACGAAACTTTCGATTTTTTTTTGATGTCATCTAATACCTAGGTTTATAGAAAAATTTATCCTCCTGGAGTAATATTTTGAAAATAGGAAGATTACACTTCATATTATATGATATAAATATATTATTTTTTGAAGTTTAAAGGTGGAAACAGACCGGCTGAGAAGTAATAAAAGAAAGAGATGAACAACAATCAAATTCTTTGCGTGCGAATGCGACGGCATACGTATTCCCCCTCCTTGTTTTTGGATGGGTTTGAGTATCCCCATACTCGTGCCTTTGAAATTGGCCGAACAAATTTGAAAGTTGGCGACGCTCGGTAGTTACGGTTGGCTCGCCTGGTCTCGTTCTAACCTCTTTTCCAGCGCAGCGCAGCCATGGCGGTGAGTAGTGAGCGGGTTCTCGCGAGGAATCCGTCGACATCGTCGCGAACGAAGGCGGCGAGACGCTATCGAAAGATGGAGCGGCGAATTGATTCGATGCGTTTTGCGTTTTTCAGCCTACCGCGGCGAGTGCGGCACCTACGCCCAAGAACCGCGTCATCAAAGACCGGACCAAGAATGTGATGAGGAACCTCCACATCCGCAAGCTCTGCTTGAACATTTGCGTCGGCGAGTCCGGAGACAGGCTCACCAGGGCTGCCAAGGTTATTTTTCACTCTTCACCCCTTATTTCGCGTCTGACATCCATGTGACAACATATTTTGACGTTTGTTCTCAACTCTTCGATCGTGTCCACGGTTCGTTATTTTTCAGCGATTTCTAGACGAACAATAATATTGTCATCGTTAAGCTTTAAAATTTACTGAGGAGCGTATCGATGAAAACAACTTGTCATTATCAACAGAAATTGATAGGTATTTGTATTTTCTGTCAATATTGAAGTTCATCAGCCGATATTGTCAATCATTCGTGAACCCTTCGAGGGTTGTCGAATCGTCTTTTTTTTCATTCAATGCCTCTAAAATTAAAATGAAAACGTGTTATCGCTTTTTGTTCTAGAATTTAAATCTGAATAGATTACTTTCCAACATCTAATGTGTTATCATTGAAGGCTCTTAAAACTTTGTAGATGAAAGTGAATTTAATTTTATGTATATCAATGTAATTACAGTTATTGTAGATTTGTTCCGATGTCGATTGCATCTCTATGATAACTATAAAAATAAGAAATTTACTTTGGAAATTGAAAAACATTCTGTCCATTTTCATCGTTGAGTCATCTTCGAAACAATTATTGTTTTCTATAAGTAATATATTAAGCTGAATCAGAAACCAGCGGTTAAATTTTTTAGACATTGAAGTTGCTACGAGGTAAACTCATAGTTTGCATTTTTAGATGCAATTATGTACTACGAATCAGACTCGTTAATCCGTTCCAATGAGTTAAACAACTAGAATATTGATTGTCGACGTTTCCTTCAATTCTAGTTCAAAATAGCATTTTTTTAAATTTTTTGATAATATACAGCATTTATTTTGCTAAATTATTTATCATTAACAATTTATGTGTTTAAATATTTAGGAACAATATTTAAGTGACGCATTAGTATTGTTAATTATTTTTATGATCTAAATACATTGGATTATACATAAATATCACTTTACATCTCATTTTTATATCTCTTTTCAAATTTCATTGTTATCTAATAGAATTTTGTTTTAAGGTATTGGAACAGTTGACCGGTCAACAACCAGTGTTTTCCAAAGCAAGATACACAGTACGATCCTTCGGTATCAGACGTAATGAAAAAATTGCTGTACATTGTACAGTAAGAGGAGCGAAAGCCGAAGAAATTCTCGAAAGAGGCTTGAAGGTATGCTTTTAATCTTTTTGTTTCAATTTTGCATAATTTTGTTCAAAGGTATTCTTATTCTTTGAGAATATCTATAGTGATATTTATGCCAGATCAAATCTCTTTGCAACTTCCGCCCATCTTTAACTGGCTCGGTGGATTACTAAATATGAGATACATACCTTTTCATGTACTTCAAAAGTCCAATTCATATTTCTGTGCATATTTTCTAATTGATATTTCTTCGTTCTCAGGTAAGAGAATACGAATTGAGAAGAGACAACTTCTCAGATACAGGGAATTTTGGATTCGGTATTCAAGAACACATTGATTTGGGTATCAAATATGATCCTTCAATCGGTATTTATGGTTTGGACTTCTACGTAGTATTAGGACGACCAGGTACACATATATTTTTTGAACATTGATCTTTCAATGAAGATCATATTTTATTTTCATAATTTTCCAGGATTCAATGTGGCTCACAGAAAGCGAAAACGTGGAAAGGTCGGATTCTCCCATCGGCTCACTAAAGAAGACGCTATGAAATGGTTCCAACAGAAATATGACGGAATTATTCTCAATTCGAGCAAAAAATAAGCTAGACCTCTTTTTATTACTGTATACAATAAAACCTTAAAACACATTTATTCTTTCATTTCTAATTTCAAATATTTTATAATTTAATAAGTAAATTTGAAGAACTTCAAATATTTTATTTTCACTAAATATACACATTTGACAAAATAACAACAAAATTATATATTTTTTCAATCACATTTTAATCACAAGTATGAAATTTTAACTAAAAATATTTAAATAGAATAAGTGACTGCAGCGATAAGTTGAAGTGTTACGCTTGTCTGCTTGTGAGCAGAATTTAGTGGATGAAGAACACATCTATATGTAAGAGGGAGAATAGTACATATGACGACTGAAAAGCACAATGGGTACCAGTGCTTTTTTTTGTCAGAATTGAGTTCTTTAGAAAATAGTTTTAAGTATTACCTATACAGAACTATTTTCTGTACTTAACTCAATGTCGATGAAAAAGGTGCTCGTACCCATTATGCTTTTCTATTTCCATATGCACAAGTGTGTCTTTCGTCCGCTCACAAGATTATTCATAGAATTTCTAACTGTGACTAATCAATGGCGTACCTATGAATGAAAAGTGTAAGACAGCCACTACTGTCACCAAATTTATAACAAGTGTCGATTGATTTGTCTAATTTTCACTTAATTACAGATAGAATGAAACTTATTAGTTTTTTAAGTTGATACTACTGCACATTGATATATTTGCACAATATAGTCCAAATACAATTTGATGATTAATTAAAAATAAGCAAATGAAAGAAGATAAAAGTTTTTATTGGACGGGTTTTATAAGCAGATAATTTTATATTTGCAAAAATCTCAATTCAGATAAATATAAGCCAGGTTAACTTGATATCACGTGTAAACCTATGTTTCCAAATTTGGTGTTGATTGTACATACATATATATATGTAGGTAAATGAAATTTTTCTAATTTACCCTGATTTTTTCATAGAAAATAAAACCCGCATTTGATTTGATTTAAGCATGATTATTTTTCACACAATTTGAAAGAAATAATTTGCCCTTAAAAATTCTAAAAAATTATGTTCTTTTTAATATTTTTAAAATGGCAAAAATATATCCACATTTTATATAATTTTGTACATATCTAATGGTGAAGTTGCAAGTAAAGATAATTTTCAAGAGTGCATCGAAATGAGATCATAAAATAAACTATGGTATTATTTCATAGTGTTTCTAATTTTTCTAATAAATTTAGTTCGAAACTTCATATATTATATACACACTTTTGTAAATAAATCACATTTCATTACATATTATATATTTATTACACAAAACAATTTGAGGCCTCTATTTAAAACTCTAGATGTACCTAGTTCGTTCTGGCTCTTTGTATATTTAGTTTTTCAGCTTCAGTGAAACCTAATATGCTCTCTATGGCATTCAAGTGTCCTTGATGGTTTTCTTTGTCGGTCAGGAAATAGTAAATGGCCGATTTCAGGAACTGTAACGTCACTTCCGGGTCTATATTGCGTTTCGATCCTGCTTGCGCTTCAACAATGCGTTTGTACATCGCCTGCAATCATACATATAATACATTTGTTAAAATCAAAACAGCAATAAATTGATATCTAAATATTATATTTTGAAAAAATATATAAAACTCATAAATTTTTATACAATTAATAGGCAATGTAAGTTTGAGCAATTTATTGCAATTGTTTGAGAGTATTTTTTGTACCTACTTATGTACAGCAGTAGAAGTGTATCTTCAAATAAACTTTTATTGGAAGTGATACCTATTTGAAAAACTTGTGAAACAGGATTTATTTTGCATATTCAATACATAAATATTCGTTTTAAAAATTAAAAGCATGCATTTGAAAATGAAAATTTTCAATCTGAACTCTACTCTTTTGTTTTTATCATAAAATTTTGTCGTCGATGGTAAATGGATGCTCTTATTCACAATCTAGTGTAATTATATCTCATTATTCATTTTCTAAACTTTTCTATGGTATAAAGTAAAAAAATGTGATCACAAATCATTAATTTTTTCAATGCAGAATAAATAATGTCTTATGGAAACCATGGAATCTTTCCGGTAACTATACCTATTTAATATCACAGATGTGCATTTCTACTAAAATTTAAAATAAATATTTTTTCTTCACTGAAAAGTCACCAAAGGTACAAATATCACCATATGGCACACTATTGATGACACTGAAAGACCATGTGTAAGATATTTTCAGTGGTAAATGTATAGTTTTTTCAAAAAAAACTAGTCATAATCTTTTTTCAGAATTGAAATAACACTAGACGGTGGAATATTCATTATGAATTCTGGATACAGTATTACAGTGACTATATCTGCTTGCGGAAACTTCACTGTGATAGATCATCCTATGGGGAGAGTTTTTGGACATTCTTCCAAAGTAGAAATACAAGCACCAAATTTCAAAGGCACCAGGTGAGTATGCTGAAGTACAGTTTTATGTTAATTAATGTGAATTCTGATAATATGTTGTGTATAATTAAAGATTTGCTAAAATGTGGAAGAAAGGAGTTTCTTTCACAACCGAATATAGAGGAGCAACATTTTTACTTGACGCAGGAGGAACTAAAACAACGGTAGATTGGTTTATGGCTGTCGATGAAAATTCAATTTTGCAAGCTTTCTATTAGTAAGACAACTGATTTATCAATAAGTATTTTGTAAATGGTTTCAATACTAATTTCGTATTTGTTTAGCAATTCACGTTATGGTCACGCTTATATACCAAGCTTGGTATCATTCATAAAAGAATCTGAATATTGGATTACTAGTTTTGGGCAAGAAAATTGGAAATTCAACAATGTGCGCATCTGCCAGTACATGGACGGACATATTAAGTAAAATATGAATAAACCTAATAATATTTTTTCATCTAGGCAGTGAATCTTTGGAATGAATAAAAATATTTCAATATAATCTTAGGGTCTTCAAAGATTCAAAACTATTCACAGTGAGTATTCAACCTGTACAAGGATCGGTGTGTGTTAGTACACCGACATTTTACTCTACTGCATCTTTAGGACCTAATAGTCATTTATACGTCAAGTAATCAAATTTATTAAATGAAAGAAATCGCTGTGCATTTTTATATTATAGGTACTTGAAGTAACATGTTCTAATTGTAATTTTAGGAGTGGAGATCGCCGACTACATTATGATGGAAAAATTCTATCTGTGAGAAATGGCGGACAAATTGTAACTGTCGATGAAATAAATCAACTGAAACTAACTTAAATCGATTCTTATTATATTAGAATATCATATTCAATAGATATTACAATTCTTTTTTAGCTAATTATCTTATGAATTATCTAACTAGGTACTTATGAATTTGTTCATATATTAATTTGCCAGTAATAAATATATTGAAAACTAGTTATTCAAATAAAAATGCATTGATATAATTTCGATTTTACACTTTCACTGTAATATAGGTAGGTACATGCATGTATGTATGTGATTTAAATAAAGTAGTTTTGCAATAAATGCTTCTATTCTTTTCTAATCTGCAATATGAATAAAAAAAAGTGAGTTGTAGATTTCAGAATATTTACATAAAGTTGTCTATGAATTATTTAAATAGGTAGGTATGTAATAATATATTAGATTGTGCAATAAATAACTTACATAGTTACATATCTATCTATTACAAAAATTAAATATGTGAAAATATTCACATAGATTTTCATGCAAGTGATAAATAAAAATGTATTTGACATAACAATTTTTCAAACAAAATCATGGAAAATAATATACCTACCTATACATATGTAATAGGATCAAAACTTACCTTACAATTAATACATATTATCAATGAATGAAAAGAAAATGTTTATGAGACTGATGAAATTAAAAAAAAAATAGAAATTAATCGTTTTCACTAAACATAAACATTTTAAACGAAAAAAATTAGTATAAAGTAAAAATGAAAACAATAATTTATTCACAAAAGAGGCTGTTTCTAGTTAGTTGCGTTAAGAACTCTGAAATGTGATAGAAAGTAAAAAATCTAATCTAGTTGAAATCATATTTGCACTAATAAAATAAAACGTTATTTACAAAAGTATTACCATGCTCATTAGTGCTGTTATGCAATGTTAAGTAAAGTAAATTCTCTTTTTGTGCAGTATTTTTTTGCGCAATCAATTCATTGAGTATTCTATACGCCCTCATATAACACATTATATTCTGTCCACTGTTCAAAAAGAGAATCAGAATCGCCAAAAAAAAAATAGTAAAAAAACAAACAGAATAAGCGTTATTTAGGTATATATGTATTATGTTGGTGCTCTTTGAAAGCCAAACCTTTCGAGCGCCCAGGACCCAGAGTGAAACAGCCTCCTTTGCACTAAGAAGTATTCGCGATTTTGACGACGTACGCTCTGGTGAGTAGCTAAGATCCTGGAAAACATTTCAATCGAACATATTTAGTAGGTATCTTTAATCAATTGTTAGCTGCAGTACTTAAACTTTATCAAGTGGATACGAAGATGAAAAATATTTTCAATATGATTTTTAAGCAGGTACATTTGAATCGTAAAGATTTATACATTATCTGAAAGACTAGACAAAATGTCATTACCCTTATGTTATCTAATTCTCTCTGAGTGATTTGTAATTCTTGTAACAGCTCGGGAACCGATACTCTTGGATAAGCGTGGGTGAGATCCAGTTCCTGAAAAAAATATTATTCCATCATATCATAATTTAATATTTTCATAATACACCTAATTGTTTTTTACCTGTTGTGCTTGTTCGCGTTTTGGAGTTTCTTGACCTTTTCCATACACTTGTAAATACATCTTATGTTGTTTATCTTCTTGTTCGGTCAATTGCTTGCTGACTTGCTCCAGTTGCTTCTCGAGTTCTCTAATTCTTTCTTTGGCCTCTTCATAGTTCGGCATGATTTCACTGTACCTCGTGTTTACGTCGGCCAGTTTTTGCAAAATAGCTTCAACTTTGTCGTTGTGCATTTTTTTCATCTCCTGAGATTCGTTCGTCTGTTTGCGTGTTATGTCCTCGATTCTTTTCTCGTATAAATTAATCAATTTCAGCCTTTCATCTTCTTTATCTACTAAATCTACGCCACAAGCCTTATCGTGGGTGGGCACACCCAACGAGTCCTTCGAATGTACCGAAGAATTTGTTAAATCTTCAAAATGGCCGGAATCAGCTAGAGAACTTTGCAAATCGCTTAAATTTAAACTACAAGAAGGCAAATGATTACTTTTGAAATCTACACTGTCCAATTTGCTGTATTCAGAATTGGTCTTTATCGGACCGTCATCAGTCAGATCAGCTAGATTGGGAGAATCTGGAGTTTGTATATCGTCTCCAGTGTTTTCTTTTACCGTCACAGCATCGCTAGAATTGGATTTTTCATCTGGCGATGTCAAAGACGCTTTGTATAACCTCAACTCAACGACTTCCTTGGTTAGCCTGAAAATATCGCTGTCCTTTTTCTCCAGATCTAGCTTAGCTTGATTGAGCAGAGCCTTCAACCTCCTGATCTGTCTTTGGGCTCTTTGGGTGGGTGTCAAGTATTCTTCCCCGGTTTGTCCCGCATGGGCTGAACAGTGGACTACATACTTCATCTTCCTACCACTGAAAGTGGTACCATTTCTGGCTACGTAGGCGTGATCACAAGAAGCTGTCGTCGCCACGCTGCTGTAACTGTGAAGAGAATCCATATCGTCGTCGATGTGAGCATCTGTGACATCTTCAGGGGAGACCGGAGGAGTGGCGGGGCTGATTCTGTCATTGTTCGGCAGCAACGTTAATTTGGTGGGAAAGGCTTTGCTATGCAACGGGGACTTGATCGGAGTCTTGGCAGCTTTCGGGATGTGACCGTTGGGCTGCGTCAGGTTGAGGGACTGAAAATAGAAGAGAACAATTAAAAAATCGATAAATCCAATCAAAAAGGGAGCGGTGCCGTACGCAACATATGGACGAAAGGTCACTTTCGCTCCCACTAATAATAAAAAGCGGATACTTTATCAATTATATGCATCAACACGGAAGGTCCTATCGATTTTTTTCAGTTGACAGTGTGAAAATATGAATTTTACCTTTAAAACATGATTCGATTGGGAGGTTGAGGTTTCCGGCTTGGCGACGTTCGCCATTTCGGCGGGATTCATTTTATCCTAATCGTTCTTCTACGTGGGAAATAATCGAATGTCTAGCACAGAAAACATTTTAGATGTTTTTATTATCCACTTCAAATCGATTCTAAACAATACGCAAAAACATATTCGCATTCTGCACTAGCGTACAACCGGATCGATTGAAGAAACCTATTAAAATGTTTATGCGGTTTACAGACATACTTTCGAGATTATCAATTGATAGATGAACATGAAAATATTGAATCGATTGTTGAAAGAGGAAAATTTAATCAGAAAAATAATGGTTTTTCTCCACGAGATTTATTTCGGAGATGAGGAAACTAACTATCGCGGATGTCTCGAGGAAACTGTGTTGCGGACGTCCGATAGTATGGAGGGTGAAGTTTTAGATACGCACGTAGGGGAGGGTCAATTATGACAGAGTCGAAATCAAAAAATTTTTTTTTTTTTGTTCTGAACGATTCCATTTGAGTTTTGATTTTATATAGATATAGATACATGTTTGATTTGTTAAATTATTTTCGTTAACTTCAGATTTAATGAGAATATTAGTCGAATGAGGATCGATTTTTAATAAAAGTTTGTGGAAATAATCTTATTGGAATCACGTTGATCGTGCACTTATTGTATTTCAGAAAAAAACCCAATAGATTCTTATAAGATACACGTTAGAAAATTAGCAGAAAATTAAATCATTTTTGGACAGTGTATCTATTGTTTAAAATTATAGTTCTTTCATATTCAAAATAAAAAAGTAGGCAGTTTCAAAATTCAGCTATATTAGATTTTTTCATAATTATTCATTACTTTCATATTATAATTAGGTTTGGATTTATTTTGAGTTGGATAAATTGAAAATAAACTAAAAGTGCAATGTATTGTAGATAAATTGATTTTAGATAAATACTGATTACTATATTTAAATATGAGCAACGACCATCGAACGTAAAAAAAATCCCCTTTATATCTGATACTGGCATATTGTAGAAATTTCATAAAGTGGATTAAAATAGTAACCAGTAAAATACAAAATACACTTATTCGGATTTTCTTGTACGAGGGGAAGTGGGGAGACTTGATCCCCCATTTGGTATTTTGCTTCTGACTTTCTTCTGAAAAATCGTATCTAAAAGTATCGTCGGATATTAAATTGAGTTTACTTCGAAATATTTTTTTTATTCGATTTTCCTAAAGGAAGTTAGAGGCGAAGAAAAAAAGAGGCGGTAGAATATCCTAGACAGATCGAGTCTCCCCTAATCTCACAATTTTACTGAAAAATAAATACGGACCGATGCGGCCCTGCGGAAAGAAAAGCTTACCAGGCTGCGCGCTCGCCTGTGCGCAGCGTCGGCGGCGTTGGCGGCGTTGGCGGCGTCGCTGTCGTCGAGCTCGCTCCCCGACTCCCTGGACTCGCAGATGCGCGGGAAGGGGGGCGCGGGCCAGGCGCCGGGGCTGCGCGTCAGGGGTAACGGGGGCAACGGGGGCGCGGGGGCGTAACACCTCTCGCCGCGCAGGCGCATCGAACGCGACCGCCTCAGCGCGACGGGGATGCGCGACGACTCGCCCGCGCCGCCCTCCGGCGACAGCCGATTTTGCGCCCGCGACGTCATCGCTTCTCGTTCGCCTGAAAATTTTACGCCTTCGTCTCATTTTCAGGAATGCGCATTTCAGATGACAGTCTTTTCACTTCTAGAAACGAATTCAAATTCCTCCGATTGTGAGCTGTCCAAATCTGGGGTTAAGAGATGTATGTATTGTATGGACTGTAGTATGTCTGTCTCTTTCGGCGGTAGTTTTGACAGCTTATAGTCGGAGGGAGTTTGAATTCGTTTTATGTGAAAAGACCGGCCTTAACTCGATGATATAATACATATGTATTTAAGAAGTCAATTGACACAAGTGACTTATATAATATTTTAGAACTCCATTCTAGTGAATTTTCTTAATTTGTACCCTCAAGGTACTAAAGTTTTCGAGTTAAATTCATACAATCTTAGTTAAGTAAATCTACTTTATAATAATCTTTTTATTTTTCGTTTGTAAAATAACTATTTTTCAAGCATTGATATTATGATTTAGGTCAGGTTAATTTCGATACCCACGTTCTTTTATGAACGTTACCTATGTTGGCAATTTTCCAACGGTTCGAAACTTTTCCTTTCCAGAAATAATTCTCATATTATACGATGCTCTGCCGTTATTAAAAGTTAAATTCAATCAACTCAATTACAAAATCATATGGTATATACATATATAAATAAAAAACAACAATAAATATGCAGATGATGAAAATCTATTTTTCTCATGATGCATTGAATGGGATTAAACAAATTTCACTTCACGAAATGACATTTTGACAGATGAAAGCATATAAAATGGTACATAGTTCTCACGAAAACAATTTGAAAGTATCGTAAATGGAATAAACTGTATTAACCGAAAAATGAATGCTTTTATGCACACAAATCGTAAAAATATTCGTGAGTCTCTTTGAACTTTATTTTAACTATAACTTTTTTATGCTACTACACATGAAATAAAATGCCATTCAAAGTGATTAACGAATTTACCTATTTTGATCACCATTTTTTTATATTTGAATATATCATATACATACATATGTACATAGATAGGTATGTACCCACATAATTTTCGAATTGAAAAAGTATTCATTGTATAATAATCCAAAAACGTTTATTTGAAAAAGTGAAATGGTAAATCTTTTACAAATAAATTAAACGAAATTGATATATTTTTTTAACAAAAAACGAAAAAGAAAACGTACTACTTTCTACAGTAATAATATCAAATCGCAGACATAACGGTGCCGAGATTATGACGAATTGTTTTCCTATATATTTTTTCCATTTTTGTACTCAATCGCTTTCAAAAGTGACAAAATGTGACCCAGAAATATCAAAATTTAAGAGGTGCAGTTTTCAGCACTGTCCGTCTTGAAAACGAGGTCAGGTGCAACAACCTATGCAGGAATTGTAATGCGGATGAAACGCGCGAAATACGAATCGATAGTTTGCTGACGTATTGAACTACACACATGACTTTCACGATCTTATAAGTATTTAGAAGTGGATTTTGAAAATTCAAGCCAAGTTTTTTATAATAATCGATATATTGTGAAATATACACTTTTTTTCAATAGATACTCAAACGATTAACATAAGTCATAATCCAATATTTTCCAATCCCTCTTCTTAATTTGACATAAGTTTTTATTTAATGATAAAAGTTTTTAATATTTTAAATAAAAAAAAAGTCTTTTTCAACGTAATCTAAATTTTTTTTCGAAAGAAGTTTGTCATTGCAAAATAATATATATTTAATGTTCAATTAAACTATCATGAAACTAATTCAATCTTGATATAAAAATAACTATCATTTATGATGATAAGTATATGTAAAAAAAAATAATATAATATTTTGATTTAAATAAAAATATTTTCAACAACCCCAATCTATCGAACAACTCACATTTCTATCCGACAATTGAAGCTAGGAATCTGCTTCGAAGCCTCATCTTTCAGCAAATCTGATCAGTGAGACGACCTGACTTCGACGACGACTCCACGAAGACTGAAAAGCGTATCAAAGAGCGAAAAAATAATCGAAAGTTGCTATAACGACCACCGAGTTGCGTTGTGTGGTAACGTGAGGTTGCGCAATGTGCTATTAACTCTGTGTTACTTCGAATTGTTCGTATGTCGAGGTGTCATTAGTCGATGTGGTGTACTAAAAGTGTTTTATTATCCGCATGATTGTCGATTTCTATGGAGATAAGCTAATAAATATCGATCGGATCGTATTTGGGTACTTGAGGGGTTGAACGAGTTAATAATTGAGTCCGCGTTCAAGTTCAAGGTGCTCGTTAATGATGCGTTGATCTATTTTGCATTATGAATAGGAAAAACTGCTGGTTAGTTTTTTGAAATGTTTTAGATGTTCTATAAAGTTTTAAAATATTTATTTTTGGGTAAAAGAAAAATTGGGAAAGATTTTTAAGAACGAGGCACGTATGCATGTAATAATATTTAACGACTCAATACGAGAAAGTTATAAAAGTTTATTCGGAAAACTAATTAACAATCAAATATTCATTTGATGTTTTGACAATTGTTCTTTTTATGGTATAGAAATGAAAATTAATAATTGCATATTAAAAATCTTGGAATATAAACTGAACAGTACGTGAAATTATCAGCATTAAAATTTATGGGTGTTAAATAAGAAATGAATCAAAAGTTATGTATCATATTGCGATTTAAGCTTATCAATAAAGCGATAATGTTAAATATTGTATTGATAATCGTCAATATAATGAGTTAACAGTCGATTTTCTTTAATCGACCATTGAATAACTCGCGTGACCTCACGTACAATATTTATTTATTTTCGAAAAAGTGTAGGTACTTCGTGCAAAATTGAAACGCATGACTTAACGCACTGACTACATGACGAAGGCCATGAAAGTAGAAACAGCTGAAAAAATTTATCGAAATTATCGTATTTCTGCTATAGTCAAGTTGATAACGTAAATCGTGATGAAAATAACTAAATTCCGCCGAAAGAAAACTTTATTATATGTACATATTCCAAAAGTGTAGATTATGTTTTATTTTACGTGAATGAGTTGTGTCTTAATATATGTACTATTTAACTATATAATAATGCAATATGTTCGTTGATAATCGTTTATTGATTTGAAATGTCGTAAATCAATCTTGTGAATTTGTTTAGATTTTGTTTCGCGCCATTTCGCAAATAGATGAAAATTTACGATAGAATTATTCTATGAGCCATTTTTATGACGATTCGATTTTTCAATATTAGATTTTTGTATGAAAAAAGATAATTTTTCTACGATTTCATAGAACATCCATAAATCAACGTTTTTGAAACAATTTTGAATTATACGCGCGAACGAAAAGCGAACGCATCCAGCAATTATGCGTTTGAATTAAATCAATTAGTCGAGATTTCTAATCAAAGCAACAATCCAATTTCGACTAATTACAATTCCATATTCCACATGTCATTTATGCAACTCCGAAACGGAAAGTTTACGCAACGACAACAACAAAACAACGACGACAGTGACATTAAAAGTTTGACGCTCTGTATTAATGACAGTTCGAAAGGATCGATATTCCCGGACGAAACCATTATCCTATGGGATGCCATCGAAACATGACATACAAACATTTTCTACTGCTACCATCCAAAATGATTTCTAAATCATTCTCTACAACTACATTCTTCTCACCGTCAACAGAACGAATTTAATGGGATCCATTTTGGATGATAAGAGTTCTCAACACCCATGGCACACGTTGGTTTTTGCTCGTTGGCGGGAACTGAATGAAAGCCTAGGGTGAGATTTTGGGGTGGCATTGTAAGGTCTGCTCCACACAAGATTGTGAGAAGTATGTGTAATGTCGGCTTTTCACTGTTTTCGTTTATAATACAAATTATGTATGTGCATTTCATAAAAATAATCGTTTTTTAATTTAAATCAATTGCTTATATCTAACCTAACTTCATAAAATTTTAAGCTTGTTTGATATTAAATGAAAAATATCAGAATCTGTTTGAAAAATATTATTATATTATTATAGTCAACCCAAAAAAGTAGACGCATTACAATAAGCAAATTTTTATTAAAACACACTGAAGAAAGTGAATCTTCAGTCACTAGGAAAAAAATCAATTAGGAATGCTAGTTACAACACAAATAAGACTATCGAATAATCAATGATCTATAGTATCAAACAATCTATCGTTTATAGTATCTAATAGTCTATAGTTTATCATACCACGTCAATACATATGAGTCTATTGAATGGGTGCAAACAGTCTAATTATTTCGGTGCAAAATTGCACCGAAATCTCATCGGTGAATGGGAACAGTTCCCTGTCATGAGTGGGGCTGCCCTCCCCAACCTCCCCATTCTCACCCCACATTTTTTTGGGGTGGCAACTACGGTGTGTTTACCCCACTCTGGGGAATATTGATTCTGGCGGGAAGGGAACCTGACGCGCCAAAACGGCCATTACGTAATCTGCGGCCTAAAAAACCGATCGAAATACGGCCTAGTTCGATAGAATTCGCGCGAGGGGTGGGAATTTTGGCGGTTTATTTTCGGGGTTGCCATTATGAAAATTTATACGTTATTTGTTTACGGAGGAATGTGGAAGTTTTATTAATCTCGAGCGTTTATCTCGACGATATGTTTCTAATGAAATTTCTTTCAGAGAGAATTCTCGATAATGTCAGAAGTTTTGCGATGTATAGGGTGGTTAAAATATGTTATAAAAGTAAGAATTGAATTTATAATGGGTTTAATGAGTTGAAAATCAATCTTATTTTATAATGTGTACGGTTATTACATAAATTGCACTCTTCAGAGTTGTTTTGAAGCTATTTTTGGAAAATGCAATGAAATTTTCATCCCTTAACAGCCCCGTTCTATTTTGAAATCTAGATACTGTCAGCTTTTATACGATAAGAATATACCACAAAAGAAACATTTTCTAAAAATAAACTCATCGTGAAATTATCATGAAAAAAGACAATCGGATGTCAACGTTTCGAAGTGACCTCGAACCGGTGACAAGATGGCCGAATTTCCCGCGCATTTTTTTTCGAAACCGAAACAAACTCATCCGCAAGTAGAATACTAACTATGAAGTTTGCCAAAAATAATAATTAACGAATACATCGTTGCAAAACATTTTTTTTTCAGCGACGAAAAGTTTTCAGAATTCCGGCCTCGTATGGTGAAAGGCGAATTGCAAATTAGCGATTTTCACATGTCAAATGCACACGTGAATGAATAAGCCGATGGAAAATGTGGATTTTCTATTTCGACGATGCATCGATAATGTTCAGAAACGTATATTAATATTAAGTACGTCTGAAAATGGCGAATCGTTAAAATTTACGTTTATGCTTTGAGTGCGGTGTGAAAGTTTTAAAAATTTAAATATAAGTGTCGGTTGTTTCGATTTTATTGATGTGTGTATTTTTTTTACGACGTATGAAAGCGTGAAAAGTTATATTTCAGTTTTTCATAAAATTTATAGGAAAAAGTCGTGTTGCATATTGCATTTGATGCATTCGTTCGATACGTGAACAAAAAGATTATATGATTTTATTGCTGCAATAAATGTTTACGCTGGAAACTCGAGTGAATCTCGATGTTCTCATTTGATAAAATCTAAATATTTTTTAATCGGTAGTATTTTAATAATTATATACGTTCACTTTTCCAGTTAAAAAATGAATTTAACTTCAATTAATTCAATTGAAAGATATTCAAATCGAAAGAAATATTTCTTTCTATTCATTAATCTGTACCTATTTAATGTAAGAAAAATACTCATGGACCTATCATTTTTTTCCAACTTATAATACATATTATATTATTACTTCTATACATGAAAAAAAAACTTGTAGTCTAGACATGCATGTCATGAAACACGTGATTTTGGAAATATTGCACATTTGCAACAACGAACGCAAAAATAATACAGTATTATCGAGTCATGCATTCATTATTTCGTATTACAAAATTCATAATTTAAAAAAATGACAGTCATAAACAAGCGAAACGTTCTTGTTTATTCAGCTGAATAAATTATATTTTTCATGTCATAAAAATCGTATTTCAATACGAAATCATTGAAATTTTAAGTGATGTTATAAAACGATTCGAATGAAAAACAGTTCACTAAGTACTTCTATTGTATTTCGGAATAGTAGTTGTTTATTGAAACTTGTGAGTTTACGGTATTTTGTTTACAGTCATGTCACGGATCATTTGGTTTCATTGTATAAACTGTTCTGAAAAGATTATATTATATGTACAAGTATCTATTCAAAAAATATTGCAATATAATATTATTTATGATAATGAAAATGAAAAGTTCACTAATTGAGATACAGTGAACTTTGGCTTCTTTGTTTTGATTTAATCTGAATTAGGTATAAAAAACCGTGTGCTCGATACTTTGACTATTATATAAAAAAATGCTGAAGATTTATTCATCGATGAAAAATAATATTAACATATTCGAAAAGCCATTGGGTACAAAAGACGATTTCCATTTGCGTGCTTGAAAAAATACGAAAACTGAAAAAAGCTATGCGGTCACTGAATAATTATCGTGACTATTCAAAACGAACACAATTCCGTACTAAATTCGTACAGTAAACTCGTAAAAAAATACATGAAAATCGAATAAACTAAAACATTCAAATGGACTTTTCGATTCGACGGATCGATTTTTGATCAAAACATAACTTATTTTCAGTACAAATGAAAAACAGTTAGCCTAGTTACTTAATTGTACAAGTATATTTGTTTATTTGAATAGATAAGCCTTATTTTTTTTCACTGATAAGCGATAATGAAAGCGAACGTATGGTATTTATATCGCAATCAACATCCAGTGGATGAAAAGGATAATTAATTTCGCGTTATTTCAACAAATTTTGATGAATGAACAATAAACTTATTTATTAATTTGACTCACGATAACATTTCATGAACTCTTTCGAACGGTTCATATATTGAAATTGACATGACATTGAATGGAGTTTTTTTTTTCAATTTTATTGATTAAAATTCCTATTTAATCTACTTAGATTTTAATCAAAAATGTATTAATACAAGGCTATATACAAAAACTGTACCAAATTTGGATTGTAAAAAATGTAAACAATATCGTCCTACCTTGAAACTTCAATGTCATTAGATATTTACAACAATCTAAATATTTCAACAGATCACTAAATATATCATAGATCTAAAATGTGATAAAATCCAAAAAAGCAAAATATTTATCAAAAACACGACCGAATCGATCAATGAACGAACGATAACTGAACTGATAAAAAAAAACAGACCGTAAAAACAACAGTTATGACCAAACAATTTTTCCCAATTTTCCCCCACTACTTGAGAGGTTATGTGCGAGCCGCTTGACATTTGAAAATGACACGTGGAAAACCGATTTGATCGATGATCTATAGATCTTTGATGGATTTACCGATGCGCGCAGTGCCAGTACAAGGTGCCGCGTCGGTGCCGGTGTCTCGGGCACTGAACGATTCATTTTTTCCTCCCCCTACTTTTTTTTGCAATCATGCTCGTGTTTGTCGGTCTGTTGGCCAATTTTCTAACGCTTTCCAGGTAATAGTGCCGGTTGTAGTGAGGTATCGATGCTTATTCTAAATCGCTTCTGTCGAGAGATCGCATGTTTGAATGAATGAAATTTCCATGGAATAAAAACTTTTTTTTATTGAAACTAGTTTATTGATTTATAATATTAATTTTATTATAATTAAAAAAAATATTGAAATAAAAATAGGTAGATTATATTGCAATAGACTTTTCTTAAAGAATTTTCACGTTTCAAAAAAATGTTAACACACTTGACTTTTCAACTATAACATTCTTTTTATTTCAAGTATTTCTGAAAAATCTTTAATATAGGAATTACGAAAAAAAAACCTTAATCTTATTAGTTTATAACGTCACGTCTGGCTGAAAATCGCATATTGAAATCGTATAAAATACCATATGTTCGATGTGATCTTGAATGTTTCGATAGTCAAAATCGAAGGTGTTTTTTTCATTTATTTCATCTGTAAAAAATTAATCATTCTTCGATCGGTTTCTTGGCGATACGAATCGAATTTATCTCCACCAGACCGTATAAACAACGGTTCGTATGGTCAATGAGTACGATCAGTTGCACTCTTGTATGGGAAAAGGAAAATATTTCGAGATTCGATCGGATTTTGTCCGATTCGAATTGATAATAGTGCGTTTACACTTGAAATTATCAGTTGAAAACGCACCGAGCGTGAACATATTCAAGAACGATTATTAATTCGATCTAATAGTGAAATTTTCCGTGGCCGAAATTTTCACGGTTAATCATTTATAATTTATTATCAAAATAATTGATGTTTTCATTATCTACATATTCATTAAAATTAATAAAACACTATCGTTTAAGGAGTTTTCATTTTCAAAATAAATTTTCATGTCCCTCTATGAATGATTTTCCAAACTAATTGTACCAAGAAGAAATATAGTTTTTCATCAAAAGATAAACGGTTTGCTTCATCGATATAAAAAAAAATCGCAACCATTCGAGACGAAAACCATGAAAATATATTGTAAATAAAAATTTGCAGTTGGTGGTCGATTAATTTAATTTTTACGATTCCATTTTCATACAATATCGTGATAAACTATCACCTATAAGCAACATTTTTCAGAACACAAACATATATTATTAAAATTTTCGAATAAAAGTCTCACTCTTTATGTCAAAAAATATGCATGCATAGGTAAATGTTATTAGGAAAATCTTTAATGCCTAATAAATTGGGCACTTACTATTATATAATATAAAGGACAATGCACAGCTTTCTATAGCGAGTGGACTTCCCCCCTTAACACATTTGAATTTAATAAAAATTAATTTGTTATGATCCTAAAACATTGTGAAAAATCATGAGAATACTAATATCTATCGATTGAGATATATTTTAAATCTGTCGAGTGGAAGAATCCGTTATTACTCAGATTAACCTTCAGATACGTACATATGTAATTGTCTAGTAGAGCAAAAGTACATTTTCCTTAAATATATCAATTGAGATTACATAATTAAACATAACTCGACTGTTTCACCTCAACACGTCTGAATACTTGAGCAACTCGTTCAATGGGTTTATCAATGAGGTACATAAGTTGAACAACCTCAGAAGCATACATTAAAATATATGAATATGTTTACCTTTATTTCTTCATAAATGTATATCGGATATTCTCATAATAATGTCTCATTGAATTTCAATCAAGATAATCTTGATTATTGAATTTATCTATTCAAACTTCAAACTTAACCGTTAAGATTAGTGACCTGAAAATTCTGCTCGATTAAAGAAAGGGTTTAACGATTGTGTAAACATCTAGGTTGAAAGAGTCGCTCGTCTGTGACCCTCACTTTCTCTAAAATTGTCACTTTCTTGATATAATCTTGTATCTGAAAACAAAACATTAAAATAAATAAACCGAAAAATTTGAAAATCAAGAGATTTCCCGACTTAAAACATAACCTTATCTTTTCTAGCATACATAAATGTGAGAAAGGACTAGATGTGAGAAAGGACTAGATGTGAGAAAAGACTAGATATGAGAAAGGACTAGATGTGAGCACTACGGCAAGAGAGCGCGAGTGGCAGTGGCAGCATGTGAACGCTCCATTACCTTATGGAAAACCACCACATCTCTCAATAAATATTCCTCTCGAGCCTTATTCGAAAGCGAATCTGAAGGAAGTGATGGCCAAACGATGCTCCATAATGGAACATCCTGGATTTGTGGCAGCTGTCACACCACACCATGGAAAGCACGTGCCCCAGGAAACCCAAACCGTGACGAGGCGACTTCCGGTCGTGTTCCATGATGCCCATCGATATAATTATAGCATTGTCGAAGACGTACAATCGACGAAGCCATCGAACATCGTATCATGGACCCCAGAACAATGGCGACCCACCCATTAGACCATACTTCGATTATTATCTGATTGCGACTTCGTCGTGTTGCTAAAATGTGACTTGTGTGATTTTCAGGCTGGAATGAGTAGGTGGTGAAATTGTATTCGTAATCAATGAATTTTATTGAATATGTTTTCTAAAAGTATGAGGATGCTGTAGGTCTTCTATATATGGACTCTAAAAATAAAACAGAAATATATCTTCAGTATGTTTGTCTCTGTTTTATCTTTGTTTTTCAGTTCGTAGTTGGAGGACTGACTGTAGCTATGTAATGAGAAAATGTGAGATACTTTCAAGTATGTATGTCAATTCAACCTGCAGTGAGTTATGATAATAATATCGAAGCTGATAATGAAGATAAAAATCTACATTCTACATATGTATATTTATTATTAATAGTTTTAAGTCAATTTGTGAAATTATGTAATTAAATACCGGTAACTTTATTTATCCATAAAATATATCTATTTATAATTAAACAATATATCTAATTGAAAATCTTGATTAGTTTTGAATTGATTTTTATAATAAAACGTTTATTATTTTCCAACATAAAAGTGACGAATATGCTTTATTTATGACCAAGAATAATCTTCAATTGATTCAACCAACTGTCGTAAAAGTCAATTTTATCTATATTAATTTATCAAACAAAAGATTTATCACTTATTAAACTCTTCTAATTCAATTTTCCATCACATCCAACAACATATTCACACACACACACACATTCCACCATTAACGAAATATCAAACACCCTATCGAGTAGTACCTTTCAACACTTGCACGTACATTTTACATTTACATTATCGAACATAAAATGAACACTTTAAGGACTCGCGAAGACCTTATGGAAACTCAAAAACTCGTTTTTCGAACATTCGAGTCGTGGAAAGTGCAAAGGCGCCTTCAAGGCCCAGCAACGTGGATTTTTCGATGCGTTTTCGAGCTGAAAAGTTGACTAGACCACAATAATGGGGACATCGCAGTAACGATCGATATCGAAACCTTATCCAGTGTCGCAATTTCGATGCAATTTGAACGTTGATGTAATCGTTGTAATGAGAGGTGAAGCGGTTTAGAGAGAGTGACTCATGGTGTTTCGCAGTGGTGCTCGATCATTGTACAGTTAAGTCCCGGTTTATGTGGGGTTCGATTTGAACGGATGTGTTTTGATGTGGGCGTCGATGAAACTCGGCAAGTTTCTTCGATGTATAGTATCTTTTTATGACTCAAATTTGCTTGATTGTATTAGTCTTTAAGCTGATTGTAAATGCTCGAATAGTGTTTATAATATGAAACATATGAAATCAAATTATCTGTCGAAATTTGTAAAATTATGTTTGTGTACATAGAAGTGCTTTATATATTTTCTACGTCTTGGAGCACGAAATAACGTCAAACTCTCATCCACATCGTTAGTGAAATGTAAAATGTTTAA
This sequence comes from Cheumatopsyche charites, assembly GCA_024721215.1. Lineage (NCBI taxonomy): Eukaryota > Metazoa > Arthropoda > Insecta > Trichoptera > Hydropsychidae > Cheumatopsyche > Cheumatopsyche charites. The sequence goes on from CM045575.1 coordinate 15,314,241, forward strand.
TTTTATGTTTGCATACAAATAACAAAAAAAGAAAAAGTATCCAGAAATTCTCTCCTTGTCAGATGTGTACACGATTACTATTATAAGTTAGATTTATTAATTTTTAATTTTATGAGTACCTATTCAGTGTATTTTGATGGCGTTCAAATTAAGAAACAACTGTATTTTCAATTAACATCCTTTCATAATACATTTTTTAATCACACAGATAAAATCAAGATCTGAAACAAAAATATATAATTAATCATCTTACTACAAGGAAGTCATATTCATTTTTATAATTAATTTACAATTAATCAGATTTAAAAAACGTTTATGTACTAGCTAAATATTAAAATATCTATATTAAATCTCTTATCCTATTCAAGGCTTTTAAAGATATTCACAGTCCTATTTTCATAGATATTTCTTTATTTGATCTTACATTAGATCTTGCGTGTTGCGTGCAATGTTCATTCAATTGATTCAACTTAAGGTCAAGAGTACAATTGTGCCATTGATGTTCTGCATAATTGTATTGTGATAAAAGTTTTTTTTATTACTGTCATGCATTAAAGTCGTAATTAAATTTCCAGTTCGTAGAATCCGAAAACCGTTTGATTCCGGCAGTTATACGAAAGAAATTAGAGCATGTAAAGATATGGATTATGAAATTTGAATAATTTCGCTCGAAATATATTCAAATTCATTAAAAATTAACTGTTGTTATTACATAACAACTTTTTTCAAAGAAATTCGACGTTAGAAATGTTTTTTACATGTGTTGATTATATTTGTTTAGTTATTGTAAGACACCTGTACCTACACTTAAAAAATACTTAAATTCTTACATGTAATGAAATTTTTTAAGCCCTTACTCAAAATAGAAAGTTTTCATATCAACATTTTAATAGTTATACACATATATAGGTACAATACGTGTACATTTTATAATCGTTTGTGATTTCTGTTTTATTTTGTCACGAACAGCTGTAACTCGTTGACGGAAATGCATTAAGTTTCAATACACGTTTGTAAAACGTAAAAACGTTGATGAATATTTTTATACTTATTTTGTGTAAAATTATTCAAATATGATGTTTTCGTCGGTTTAATATTTTTTTTATTAAAATAATGTATTACTGATTTAATTATAATACTTTGAATTGCGATGTGAGATTTAGACGCTTAAAAAGTACATATTTTATTTTGGTTGTACATATTTTTTTCAAATTTTAATACCTAGTCGGTTTAAAAATCGAATTTTGTATAAGCGCTCTGCAGACAAATGGGTATAAGTGCACACAATTGAATATCTATTAGAATCAAAAAAGTACTGGAAAGATTTATATGTTATCTAACGATATCTGTCACGAATAGAAAACTTTTGCCTTAAATCAAAACGATTTGAATTTCATAATATCTAGCTAGATTCTAGTTAGACAAACGAAAAACGTTCTCCCATATAACCCACACCTGCCTATACCCCTTTGGTTCTATGGTTTTCATATATTATTCACTAATCACCATCGAAAAAACATGATACAAAAAGCACCAAAACACGTTTCAATATCTCGATAGCTTTTAATTATCCATGCCGATGGACTTATTAATTTTCCACGCGGCGGAGATTGAAACCGAACCGTCCGTTACATCGGGGACATCCTCGTTTCGACCTTGCCTCGTCCAGGAGAGGCCGTCTCCGGCGACGATCGGTCAGTCAGCTCATCCGTCTGACCGTTGCCCTTGTCAACAAAAAAGAACCGATTCGAAAAAACCGGCATTCGTGTGGATAATGTTATATATGTTGGCGAAGCCTTCGTTTATCCAATCCAGGTGGGGAACTCGCGATCGTCCGTTACGGTGACGCTTTTTACTTTAATGATATACAAATATAGCTCTTAATGATATATGTAATAAGGTTTATTTTCAACTATTAGTAAGGATTTTCATTTGTATTGAAATTGTCATTGAAACGGCTATGTGGCTTCGTTTAGAACGAGACGGAATGAAAATTTACCAAAAGCCGCTTATGCGAGGCCAGTGCCGCGTCTGACTCGCGCAAGTTAACACACCTGGAGCAGTCGCGCTTTTATTCAAACGATAACCGTTACGAAAAACGTTTCGAAACAATAACAGAGGTGTGCAAAGTGAGATACAAAGGAAATAAAGTGAAAATCGGGCCGTTCGAAGCGATGTTGTGGCCGTTTTTCTGAACTGGAACGCGGGAAGTTCGTCGCCGCCATGGCCGAGTTCCTCGAATACGATTGGGACCGTTTCGCCAAAGAGCACATCATGATCGATAGGCGGCTGAAGAAGAAGGATTCGGCAGCCGATAGACAGAGTGCTTTGAACGCTTTGAAAGAAGCGGTAGGCGCCAGTATGGATCTGGCTTTGAGGGACAAATCGAGATGTCAGGACGATAACTTTCTGGAGATGTTCTTGTACGCGCGCAAACACGACGTCCAAGAAGCCTTCCAGCTCCTCATCAGTTACTATTCGTACAGGCAGAAGAATCCTGAACTGTTCAAGAATCTGACCCTGCAAGACGAAGGCATATCGCACGCTCTGGAGGATGGACTTCCTGGCGTTTTGGCCGAACGAGATCGCAGAGGGAGGTGCGTCCTGATCATGTTCGCGTCGAACTGGAATCCGGCCTTGTACACGCTCACTTCCATTTATAGAGCACTGATTCTGACTCTCGAGAAGGCTTTGGAGGACGTCCATAACCAGGCGAACGGGTTCGTGATAGTCGTCGACTGGACGGAGTTCAGCTTCAAGCAGTCGTCGAACATGAATCCGAAAGTTTTGAAGCTCATGATCGAAGGGCTGCAGGACTGCTTCCCGGCCAGGTTCAAAGGGATCCACTTCATAGCGCAGCCCTGGTACGTGGAGACGGCCCTGACCGTGATCAAGCCCTTCTTGAAGGGGAAGACCAAGGAGAGGATCCACCTGCACGGCTACAACTTGTCGACCTTGCACGAGTACGTAACAAAGGATATCCTGCCTTCGGATCTCGGAGGTGAAGGACCCTCGCACAACACGGAAGACTGGCTCGCTAAGCTGTCTCCGCCGAAGAATCTCGAAAAGCCTCCCACAATACTGAATCAGCAGCAGCAGCAGCAGATCAACGCCAACGATTACCACAGGACGAGAAAGAACGCTAAAGAAACGGAGATAGAGAAGGCCAAAATAGACAGGGGATACAAGAAGTCCGACTTCAGCTTCCTGAACAATAACGGCATCGAGAAGAGTCTGAAGACGGAGCTGCTGAACGGCGAAGACGAGCTGATGTAACGATTTTTATCTGTGATTCGCTTTTGTTAGTGTATAGACGTTCGAGTCATTATATTCGTGAAGGTTTTTCATGCAGTAGCAAAAATGGCGGTTTTTTTGCAATTTTCAATTGATATAAGTGTGTGTTTGATTTTTTTTCGATTTGTGTGTGCGTTCAATACATTTAAACCTCGCAAAGAACAATTGTCATTGTCTCCATGTGGAAGGAAAAATTTAAAGAACACGTAATTTATCAATCTTCCGGTGCTGAACCATAATCTTTTGTTTCGCAAATCACGTTCGATTTATAAACTGAACCGTTGAATAATTCATTTTCATATTTTTCGTATAAAATTTCATCGTTTACAACTATATTTTTTAAGAACGTTTAATTCATGCAGAAGATAATGGTTTGGCTTTTAATCTGATTTTGTGAATGTTTTATATAATGATTTTTCAATGTACATTCATGAATTTTTCACGGAAATTGTATAAGAAAAAAAAAACACAACTCAGAAATATTTGAATATTTTTCGATGATTGTATCTTTGATAATTGTGATATTTAAGAGGTTTTTTTTTAAAAGAAGCTTAAGTTCACAATATTTTTTATTATTGCTTTTTTGATCGAACCATTAAATATCTCAAGTAGTACGTGTAATGTAAGAAAAGACAAGTACATACACTACAAAATGATCAAAGTTCAAATATTTTCGTGTTGTTTTCTTTCTTTTTATACAACTGTGATTAATATTTTCCGAATACAATATTCTCATGAAAAAACTATAATACTTGCAAGCATCCAAAGAGCCTTGTGTGTGCATATAGTCTTCTTTAGTAATATAAAACTCAAATATAAGTATCGTATTACTTGTAAACACGATGGATACACGATATACAATATATTTTTTCGATATTTATACAAGTTGCAACATTTCATGGAATTGTAATATTAAACTAATTTATTTAAACTTGAAAAAAATCGCTACTAACTAACAAAAGGCCAAATTTTCAAAAATTCCTGATTTTTTTCAACGGATCGATCGATTTCCGTTGATTGAATGATCAATTTATATTAAGTTGTATATTTATCCAATACGCTTTAATTATTAATGACCGTATGTGATAAGTTGTAATTGTGTACAGTATTATTTAAAGTTATGTTCCTTACATCCATTTTATGCTTTATTCAATATTTCGAAATGAAAAGAATACGTAAAACAGTTTTTCACGCGACTTGTGCAGTTTTTGCATGTATTTTACAATTAATTTACATGACAACGTACTTTATCTACAGTAATAGATTATAAAACAGACAATAAATGTCTGCGTAGTTTTAAATATTTATTTGTCATTAGAATTGGCAAATTTGTAAAATTTATATTATAGCTTATCACGTTGAGATTACTTTCAATTGAATTAATTCAGACTTAGGTTAACCAAAACCAGGTTGAAAATATTTAAAGTTAGATACATTATATCGAGTTGTAATGTAATGTTTTATCATTATAAAGCATATCACATTGACATATCCCAGTTTAATTGTAATCAATGAATTTATACATTTAAAATTTCATGAATTTGCCAATTTTACAGTTACATATATTACTCGACTTATTTGGTGCATATTCGAATTACATAGGAATTGATTTTTTATAGCATTAAATTAATATTATTAAATGTAATTTGATATACGTAATATTAATGTTATTGAAACATGTGATAGAACGCTTTCTCGATTGATCCTTTTTGGACTGATATGTAATATAATATTGTTATAGGTACATATGAAAATATTATATATTTGACTGTCGTACATTAGAAGTTTTTTCGAATTGATTTTAATTCAAATTTGAAAATCCTCTAATGTAAATGACATGTAAATATATAGAAAAAACTACTCAAAATGTATTTTTATAAAATTATTTAAAATTAAAAAACGATGATAAGCAAAATATCTATTTTCTCATAATTATTTACATGATCTCAACAAAGTTTGTTTCACAGAAAAAAAACACACATTTTGTTAGAAACGATGCCTGTTGATATACATATGTATAGACGATATTTCAAAAAGGCGTATTTAACATATTAATTATTCTAGTACATACACTATTTTATGGAACATACGAGTCAACTTACATACATATAAAAGAGGTCAAATTGTCATGCAGATTCTTTATTTATGCAACAGATAAAGTTGATTAAGTATCTACTTATTAGCAAAAAGATTGACTAACGGAATCTTTGATATATGTTTTTAAAATATCAAATTTTATATAAAAAAAAAATCAAAATTAGATTATCTTGAATATGTACAATTTAGATTTCAATATATGAAACACAACCTTATTATTCGTAACACATGATATTTGAATTCAAACCTTGAAACTTATTTGTATTTACATACCTATCTGAATTCGATATTCAGACGAAAATGGATGCACACACATATTTTTGAATACAATACAATTATTCATTACTATAAACACATAATAAATATTAAGTGCATTTAACAATTAATATTACTTTCATAATGTGCATGTATACGATTAAACCAACAGTAATTAAGAGCGACGCGCATTCAAATCTCCAGCGAACAGAAAAATTGGCAAAAAGGCAGAAATATATTTCTTAGATATATAAATATTAGTTATTGCATTACCTGCGCCTATTTTATGCAATTTTCATAACAGCAAAGTAGAGAAAATTTAATCTCGAGCATATCACATTCAATTCATACAGACAGACAAATCAGTATTATTATCATATGTATCACTTGATATAAGAAATATCCGAAAACGATTTGTCCACACTGTCCCTCATGAACAGGGCGTCCAAGTACACTGAAACCTCGCTCGACACATATAACCGTTTATGGACAGTGGAATACATTAAAATCGTGCGTCCTTTGCGAGAGGAACGTGCTTAACGAAAATGGTCAGTTCGAAAATATGGACGTTCCACTTTTCACGGCCGCTTGAATAAATTTGTAACGAAAATATATCGTGATTCGAGCGACGGAAGAAAAAAAGAGGCGGTGAGGACACGTTTTGCATCATCATCGTCATCATCGTCGTCGATTTGCATTCAGCTCTGTTTGTAGAAATTGCAAATTGTCACATTTTTGGATCATTTGTGCAAACGTTTCGGCCGCTTTGTGACTCTATTTAGAATTGTGAACATGTGGGTTTTTTTTTGTGGAAAATATGTTTTCGACATTTTCAGATTGTATAAATTGGGAAGGAAAATGTCATAATTCTATAACCAAACAGTTTTATCTGAAGCCATTTATATTTTCAGGTATTTGAAAATGTTTGAATTCATCTTATGATGATTTGCTAGCTTTATTTAATTGAATAACGAATTTTGAAAAGGGCACATTTTCTATGAATAACGTAAGGAACATCCCATTAAAAAAACACAATTCAATTGCACACAAACCTTAACCGTTATTATATTATAACCGTTTTCTTTTCCATTGATACTTAACTACATATGACGACTGAAAAAGCCAAGAGATACAAGTTACATTTGTCTCAAAATTGAGTAATGTACAAAAATCGCTTCTATATTATATTTGGACAAAAGGATATAAACGAAATCGTAACATGTACCGAGATATATCATCAAATCACTCGACCTCTTCCTAATACACGTAGCTCAATTTAGAGCACCTTTTTATCGAAATCACTTGTATCCCTTGGCCTTTTCAATCATATATACCTACTCTCAAATATACCAATATCAAAAAAGTTTCAAAATCCCCAGGTACAACAATCGTACAGCATGTTTACAATCGCGTCACGTTCGTCGAATTGATACAAATGCTTATTTCTAGGCTCGGCCGCTGTTTACTGTTTCGATTACGAAACGGCGGCCATTGTTGTCGGTCCAAGATGGCGTCGTTGTTCGATCGGTTTCCGATCCGTATGCGTCTCGTTTCCGGTCGGAAACGACCCAGTCGACGGCCATTGTCCGAGCCTCGACCGTGACGCTCGCGAAACTCTGCACAATTCGAATTTTCGCGCCCAAGATGGCCGCCCACAAGATGGCGTCTTCGCCGATTTTCGCCGATCGTGGGCGTATTTCTGGCGAATTTATGAGACGTCTTTATCGGAAATGACATGATTGTCTCGCCACTCCCACTGGAAGGTGCGACTTGAAGTTTTTGATGATGATTTAGTATGAAACAGTGGTTTTAATTTTTTTTACTTACATTTTGAAAACGTTTTGTATTTACGTATTTAAAAGGTTAATCGTATGCGTCACCAAGTTTTGATTGATACTATTTAATTTTAAGTGGTTGTAATGCTCGTTGCGGTTTTTTCCGTCCAGTGAAGGGAAGTTTCATGTGAAAATTGCTTTTAGATGGTTTGAAGGCTGAATGTGATTAAGCACGTTTTTGTTTTTTGTAATATGAGAAAATTGCAGCAGTTTGAACTTAAATAAATATTTTAAACGAGCGAAGACATAATATGATTTATTTTTTTAAGATAATCGTCAAATTCATTACTTTGAAAATCGATATTGAAAATAATGTAGGTATATAATGTGCATGAAAATTCTCACAAATTCATGTTTACTCATATTTTATTTTCACTCATTTGAATAGATTTGAATATATACTATAGATACATGATAATGATATGAATTATTTACAGAATGAAACCATATGATGACAAACACTGTCAATATTGAACAATTTATGTATGTACTTACCTGCAGTGTATTTTTTTTTTTTTTCTTTTATTTTCTATAGTTTTCATTGTTTTGATTAATTTGAATTATATTTTGATCTTATAACTATTTTATATGTTCTTATCTATTTTTTACATTCTTTCTTATATTTATGATAATAATCATTCATAATGTAAAGAGTGTGACACTGTCAGAAAACATTTTTAAGTAAATAGGCACATATATGAATCATGAATTATAAACGGTGAAATCGTCACAATAAGAAATTTTCAAAATTTTATCTGTAATAGCTTAAAAATCAAAATATACCTACAGATATAAAAATAAAATGCGTGATTGTTGACATATCATATAAAAACAAAAATATATGCTTGCAAACATTGAAAATGACTATACTTTTTATTATACAAATAAGTCGAGTTAGTGTAAACTTTTACTACCTAATACAAATTCTTTGAATTCGACATTCGTTTAAACAATGATACAAACCAAAGATAAATGCAGAAACCATTCTTCCCATTACCATAAAACGAAAGATAAAGAAAATTTCGAGGAAACCAATTATAGAGGAATGCCATTTGCCAACAGCCATATTCCCCAAAGGACGACAAGAAAATGGCCGCCGAATGCAACAGAGGATTTCCTCTTGCCGAAGATACAATACATATATTATAATACACATTATGTTAAACCAGAATTTAAGCGTATATAATATAAAGCTTCATTCATACTTGAACATCCCTAATACGAACGAATCGTCCAATTTGAAACCAAATAACGAAACAGTTGGTACTTAATCGAATTTTATTACCCATTATTCTCGATTCACGAATTCGAAACAATTATCATGTAAACATGCGTTAAAAGCCGATCGAGCATGAAATTGAATTGGTTTTCGATCGAAGGATTAAACTATAATAGAATTACTGATATTATGATCTGATTCTGGTGTGAATGGGGCTTTATATATTTGGCATATACGAGTCCTCATACACGTTTGTCTTGTGAAAAGTCACTTGGTAGGTTTGTGTGAGTCATCATTGAGATCAATTGGACAAGGAGTGAGAGGCGTTCGCTTATTACTTTTGAGTTTTTTTGATCACCAATGAAACATGGAGTCAAGTCAAGTAATTACTTAAAAAATATTATATTCTAATATTAAAGAAATATTCCGAAAATTAGGGATTAAAAGGGGATATTAAAGCGCTTAAGAACAAGTGCAATTAATGAAGGATAATCTGATGAGGCAATGTATTTTTATTTTAAAAGAATTCAATTTTGTTCTTGTGTCTATTTTGTATGAAAAATTCGTTACTTTACCGATTTTGAATTCGTTTCGCTTCGAGGATTGAAGGTTTAAACGATGAGTCGTTCGAATACATTATCAATGGTTTAGTGATTTTGATTCTGAGATTGGTGTTTGTTAAATTGTGATGGATACTCGAAAAGAGTGACGTTGATAAATGAGTTTTCATAGTAGAAGTGTATAGTAGAAATTTTATGGTAAGTTATTCTTCGTGGATAGATTTTTTTCACGAACGTCATAAGGTTTATATTTAGTAGGTGTGGTTGAATTTGATTTCAATAATAAATCGATTGTATTGTTTAAAAAATATATTTGAGCAATCAACAATTATTATTTTTATGAATCATTAAAATAGATGAATTTTTAAAATAGTTCAAGTGATTGTATGATTTCAGAATTTCAAGAAAGACTGTTGCCAATTCTGTCAGCATTGTTTCTACAAAAAGAACCCTTTGTTAAATGTGTGTATTAATATACACTTATTCGTCTTTTACATACAAATGTAATTTATAAATTTCATTACACACGCAACACACATTGAGCATAATATAAATTAATGAGTAATTTAAAATTTATGAATCACGTATAAATGCATTATCATCAGAGCATGACCTGCATCATATAAGTGCGAATAACAAAAAAAAAACTGAAATCTAGTACACGCTATAATCAAAGTGTAGTTATTGTCTTTGAAAACGACAGTTATATTATTATACATAGGTATATTTATTTTTTTCAGAAATCACTATGGATAACTAATTTACACGCAATGTCGTTTATGCATTTGATATTAGATGGTAATTGAGTGAAATTTCATTTTTTTCACATGAAAATTCATTGAACAAATCGCTTTCAGAACTAGTGGTTAACGATTGTACGAGTATTGCACTGTTCAATATTGATAAAGTTAACAAAAGATAAGATTAAAGTTAAAAGTCGATGAGATAAGTTCTGATTGGAAATATGGGTTGGTTTCTCGATGATAAAGCTAGTTTTTATTAATCGTATACATATATTATATGCATTTATATCTTCACCATATTCTCACTTTTTACTAATTAAATTAAATGTTTAATATTAAATAAGCTTACGTCTTTGTGGATGAAAATAAAATTCATAATACAATATTTTATTGCATAATTGAATCTGTATAAAATAATAGTGATTTTAAAGCAAATTACACCAGCCAGACAAATTAGTTAAATCAAGAAATTGCTGAACGAGTTTGATATTTGCTTCCTGATTTCACAGAACATTTGCTGTACCTATAATGAATATTTTCACAGTACCTAAATAAACCTGCACATACTGTTTATATGTACCTATCATATAACAACAATATTTCAACACGATTATAAATCGATTGCACAATTTCGTTTGTTATATCTTCATATCGAATCTACACATATACGAATAATTAGATGTTCAGATATAATATTTCATCTCGATATTATATCAGGTATGTGTAACATTGAAATGTAAAAATTACAGAGCTCATTACAATGATTTGGTAACGCAACATTTGCCACGCGTCAATCAACTAGCAACTCTCATTTTTCAACACATCAAGTTATGTATCATTAAACACATATTCTTAACCCTTTTCAGTCAAAGATCAGAAGCATTGATTGTTAACGATATTAACCCTTCGATCATCAATAGAAGACAGCATACAAACATTCGTATACAAAACACAACCAAATCAAGATATTTCTCGCATTTATGCGAAAAAGTATCAAATACGAGAGCAATAGAGACGACGACAGCGCGAGTAGCAGTGGCAATGTGTAAACGACCTCCTTAAAAATGAAAAACAAGAACTTGCGTGACACGAAGCTCGTTACGAAACACATTCTGAAGCAGACACGCAACGGGTGAAATCACTTTCGAAAAATGTTAAGTTCGTCAATGTCTTCGTGACGATGGTCATCTTCATCTTGGCCATCTTGGGGTTAACGTTCCAATGGCTGGCCTACCTGAACCGGTGAGCTGATTCATTGCCGTTTCGTCTTTTTTCTTCTTCACGTTATTACAGAACGAGTTTATGTACTGGTCTGTGAAGAAAGGATCGAGAAGTAAGTGTAGTGTTAGATTCTCATTAGAGGTCGGATCGAAAAAATGCTTTTGATTGGCGTTTCTCGAAAGTTTTGAAACGATGTTGTGATGATATTAAAAAGAAAATTAAAAAAATAACAATGAAAAATAACTAAGGATATGTAACATCTATAATTCTCAACCACTGTATCTGTTACCTACATATATATTCGATAATATAAAATATTCCTGTTTTTAGGCTTGTGTATCAAAGTTATGTAGAAATGAGTCTCCTTACTAATTTTTTTCTATTACATTACATTTTATGTGAGTTAAGTCATAATAGCAAAATAATAAATGTAATTGAGTGAATTTTGCAGTGAAACATGCAGTGAAAGTTTTATGCAAATTAGTCCTAGTAACATTAGATAGAATCGTAATTTTGTATTACGCTCTTATTTCTAATATATTTTCAAATAAGGTAAATTATATTTGCCTATACGAATAGCAAACTGTAATATGGAATTTGTGATACCTATCTGAAATTCGTACTAGTATGTAGTTTTTAATCGTGGTTTTTTACAACTGATACGAGTATAGTTTGATAGCATGAAATATAATTGACGAGTGTATCGTTTAGAAACAGTTATTTGAAATTGTGCAATAAAACTAATCAAGTGTATTTTTTTCATATAGTAATACATAATTTAATGAATTTATGAAGAAAATAAAGAAAAGAGCTGAGGATTATGATTACTGAATTGTTGACAAAGCTTTAAGATAAAAATTAATATATCTACGCACATGAGAAAATAACAAAGTTTTTTAACGATATTTTCATTCTAATAGGCAAGTACACATTTAAGAATTTTATTTTCTCATATATGTAAATGAAAAAATAAAATTTTTCGAGACGTCTGCGTATTCTAGAGACGAGAATCGAAAGAATCTCGAAAAATCGTGCTGCACTAATAGAGCATTTTAACGTTTTTGTTTGTTCACGAGATGAAAATGCACCACATTTTGAACTTTCGAAAGCTGACACAACAAAGACGTGAAATTACATAACATCACGTACATTTCAAAGCAAAAAAGTAGTTACATACGATTCAAACTACGGGATAAATTGTACTAGAATGACGCACATAGCCTCAATTCAGCTGAAGTATTTTTCAATGCGGATTCGATTATTCTAGAGTAGGACACACACTAAGGTCACTAACTGAGTCGATATTTTTTATTTTTTTTTATTTCACATTTAGCCATTTAGTACAATGCGAGGTAACAATTGCGCTTCACGAATACAACGTATGAAGAAATATTCAAATTAAATTAGTGAAAAAATATCGTTAACAGTTTATCACCATTGCGAATCGTATCACGTTTTCCCGAATACATTTTTCGAATTGAATCGCAAAAAAATAATCGAAAATAAATTCAGCAAGCGGCCAATTAACATTGGCCAGCCGTTTAATAAAAATTAATGATTATTTTTGAAACTCGTTGCACAACTGCTTTGGGTTCACGATCGACTTGCTCAGGTGGTTTCAGTAACGTTCATTTACTATAAAAATCAAATTATGAACGCGTCACGCTTTGTACTCTACATTCATTTGGAAAATGTGCCCATGTGAGCATTCATTGCGAGTAAAAAATGTGTAAACGAAGCCTAATGTTACTATAATATCGAAAATCTAATTGTTTCATTATTAAAATTTACTCATTGTCAGTTTAAGTATAATAAAGAATGCATATCTGATTAATGAATCATCATATCGTATGTGAATCAATGATATTCTATTTATGCTTGCATTGAATATTTACATGCATACATACCACCAATTATTAACTAACTTAACGTTAACCACAAATCACGTTTTCTAATATTTCACAGTATTTGTTTAAGTGTGTACACATCAACGAATTCAAACGGAAGGTAACTCTTGAAATTTATGTATGAGAAATAAAACATTTATATTATAACAATGCAATCTTCATATCACAGAGCTTTCAAAATTTTGTTTGATATGTTTGAGTTTTGTTCAGGATAGATTTTTGTTAAATTTTGTTAGTTTGGGCTATGTTATAGGTGCATTTAGCTTAGGTCAAGTATCGAAATGATAAGATAACAGATTAGTAGGTACCAAAAAAATGATTGAAACTTCAGATGAAAACTTCCTACTAGTATCCTCATTACAGTTCGCCGAATTTCAAGACATAGTAGGTACATACATATAACCACAGCTGCCGGTCGTCCAGGTGTCCACACATTCAGGTGAACCGGCCACATGCGATATGGTCAGCCGTTACGGTGCTGCATTTGTACCGTTGCATCACCTCCGGATCGGCCACAGCCTCGATAACGAACGATCTATGGCATGTTCATCGAAATGATCTATAGATCTGCAATTTATCAATGGTGATCTGCTAATTTGCGTATGCTGATTTTTTTGGTTAGATTTGATTAACGCCTTAATCATATATGAAAATTTTATAATACCATCTGTCGGTGGAAAGTCACACTTTTATTTTCCGTTTTTTTAGTTAGGAAAAACACCGATAGAGTTAATAATGAAATTGTTTTCCTGTAGTTTTACAGATTTTTCAAATATTTAGAATTATTTTCCATATCAAATAATTTTAAAAAGAAAAAATTGGAAGTCAAATGTGCTTTACGTCGTAGTTGGAAATAGACTAAATTGTGTATTTATGAAAAAATATTCTGTCTACTAATGTACCTACAACGAAACATTGCATAATAAGAGAACGTACTTCACTTTTTGCAACGAATTTGTCCACATTTAAAAAACGCTGATGCAAAAAGCAAATAAGAGCGAAAGAATCCAAGCCACGCGAAACTCGTTTTACAAGGACGAACATCGTCGATGGGAAAAATTCAATACATATTACTCCACAACGTTTATATCCGATAATTACTTTCGGCACTGCGATCAATAATACAGTTCTCGTTTAGAGAATTTATCTTATCTGCACACACTCCGAGAGCGGAGTTAACTCGTAATGACATTGTTTATCTCTTCGATAAAGTTTGGATTCTGAGTTTTCTCTGAGAAAAATAACGTTCGGCTAGTTTTTTTAAATCGTGGGATGATCTATCGAACCATTTGATTGTCGCCAAGTCATCAGTAGTGTCTTACTTTTGGACGAGGATAGACGTTTCCACAAAATGGCTAACGTCATCAGCTGGTTTCACTTGTTCGCTTTCATAGAGTCGATTTTAGGCTCTTATTATTTCGCATATGTTATGGAATATCCGAAATCATTCGGTATGGATAAACCAGATTTCATTCCCATGAGAGGAAGACTGAGATTTTTGACATATTGGAACATGGTAAGGTTATAATTATTATATCGGATTATTACTAGAAAAGTTTTGTTATCGTGAGGTTAGAAGAAAAGCAATTTTCATGAAAATTACTTTGATTGTCTAAACTTCTGCAGAAGTACGGATGTTCAAAATATTGGTATATATCAATATTTCTATATGTTTCACCAAAATTTATAATATATGTACAAAATAGGTACATACATACCTATATGTATGTATGTACCTATTTTGGTACATACAATACAGCATGTGAAAAATATATGACTCTTGGAATGTTAAAAAACGCTCTAATCGTAAGTACTTACTAGTATCATTATTCTGAATGATTGTTGTTTAATTCGACATTTGCCAATTGTTTTTGATTACGACTGATCATTTGCTATTCAATAGCTATTTTCAAAAGAATTGCTAGTGAATACGTGTACCTATTCGTTTATTTTTCATTATTTCATAATATGCATTTGATATACCTAATTGTAAGTGTTATAACGAAAATTTAGCATTTAAAATCAGATATTATAAAATATGTATCATAGATTATATGTTTATAATATGGGTACAAAATTTAATATTTCGACTACAATATTCATAATCGCAACGAATACTATCAAACAGGTACATACCAAAATTACTTTTGAAGTGCTGCGTTTATTGAATTTTCATACAATAGGTAATATTTATTATCTTTCAACCGTTAAAATTATTTGTAACGTTTTTGCAATAATTACGAAAATGTTATCTTCTGTTTCAAAACTGAACTTTTTCATTTCGGAATTGAAATATCAATACTAATTTATTGATAGGTAAGTAATTTAAACATGGTTTTCGAAATTTAGGTACGTATACTAACTTTTCATATAATTTTCCTCATCTGTAAAAATTAAGTAGGTACATATTTCTCAATATTTAAATTCAAATAGATACCTATGTCGAACGATTTGAAAAAATATGTAAGTACCTACCTACCAAACATTAATTGAGTTATAATTTATGCCGGAAAATTTTTTTCGTTGAAAAACAGAATGTTGTTTTGTATAAAAATTCACAAATTATATAATTTATTTAAATACACATTTTTATTAAACATTATCATTAGATTTCATTGAAAAAAAAACACTTCAAGATTTACATGCTCTGACAATGAGCAAAGTTCAGTTTCATCACCATGACAATGGTAATGGGAAATAAAAAAATCAACAAACTATTATATTATGAATTACAAACGCTATTGAGAAATTGAAACATTTTTTCCTGTTAGACAGTCAATTAAAAAATGTACTTATATGTATCGATATTATGCTAAAACAAGTGAAAATTATATAATAGGGCTCTATAGATATATTTAATTGTGTAGGTATAAGTACTACATAATTGTTTGATATTTTTTCACTTAAAATTATTTTTTTAACCTCAAGTGAATTGAATGAGAGATTGCAATTTTTTTTCATGTACCTAATGTGATTTTTTTATTCATTTAAAATGAGTTCAAATCCTGTTTCCAAAATCATATTTTGATAACCTACAATTTATCTCAAGACGTTCTGTCACGGAACTAGATTATTTTTTCAAGTTATGATCAAAAAGGAAAGAAAACATTTCTTCAGTTCATCAATAATATTATTTTGAAAATAATAGTAGTTAAACTGATTCAAAAATGATTATGATTTCTAGATTTGAGATAATTTCACATGCAGATCAAATAATGATTTTTTGATATGTGAATGAATGATCGAACTATTAACTGAACTTTGTAGGTATCTATAGAATTTTTGCGACGATTAAAATGTTATTATTGTTTATCTCATTGTAAAAGATATGATTTAGATATAAATGATAAATATAGAGCAATGTTCTGTTTCGGATCGTTTTTTAGAGCAAAGTATATTATTTGAGTTTAGAAACAATAGATGAATATCAATATTTTATTATTAATTATCAACATTTTAGAACAATATTCGATGAAAAAAATGCCAATATCAAAACATTAATAAGAAAAAGTACAATAACTCACACATTACATTTAAATTACACTGTCAAAAAAATAACAAACAACGATTTTTCAATTAAATTTGAAAAAAATAATGGAAACACCTTTACTACAAGATTTGATATCATTCAAGTTTATTACATTTCACGTTACACATCATGAGCCCAGACAATCAGTATCATTTAAGCCGTTCTACATTGAGGTCGTATCATTAAATGCAATAAAAAGTTAATCATCGATTAAAAATGGCTACATGTTCAAATATTTTAGTCACTGTGCATTCTTTACTTTTTTTGATTAATGTATTTGGGATATATTATGACTATTATTATGTAGTATTTCCTGCAAACATTAAAACGCCAATGGTAAGCGAAGTGAAAACGGATTTTTACATTCCATGGAAAGGCAGATCTAAATTTTTGACAATGTGGAATCTTGTGAGTACCATATAAATATTAATTTTGTCTATAAATCATGTTTTGCATGTTACTGTCGTATTTAACTTCAATTGCAAATGCAGTTGCGTTCATGTTTCAAATCGATGGATATACACAATAAAAAAAATTCTATAGGTACTTTTCGTGATGATGAATAATCAAATGCATTAGGACTTAAAAGCCTATATTCTTTTGTCGAGGTCTACGAGTTTAACGTGAGTTATAATGATACCTACTATGAAACGCATTTACTTATTGCGAATAACGTTGTTTCCGCGATATTCATATATAAATTTTCAGCGCTTCTAAAACTGTGAGAAAAATAGTTTTACACATTTCATTTATATATAAAATGTAATATAATAAAATAAAGATATATCTTTACATAAGCTGACTTTTGAAAAAACATCATTTTGCAAATAATTATTGTATTTATAGATTTTTTTCGCATTTTTGAATCCAGTTATATATTTAGATTGAGAATATCTGAGATGAGCAGTAAATTGTTGAATAACTGAGCGATAGCAGCAGTCATCTGGTATACTTCTTGTAGAGTTGTTGTGTTGTCCAAGTGGAATACCGTTTTCCACCTCTAACTGTTTAATTTCTAGTCAAATCTATAATTTAAGAATGTATAGAATTTTATGGCACTTTCTGTCTTTTAGCTTATACACCTTTATTAACACATATGCTCATTTATATATAAAATCTCCCATATTGGGACATCCATCCTGTTATTTGACAACATGGACTGTGGTGAGTTTACGATTAATATCCAGTTGGAAAAAAATAGAATGTGATAGGTTTATAAATTGCTATAAAACTTAAAACCTAGTTCATATAATTATAAGTATTTTTTGTTACTCAGATATATTTTTTTTAAATTACAATTGCTTGTATCTTTGTTTGGTCTCTGTCGAAGTCTTATAACTGCAAGGAGTTCATTGTAAGCCTCCAATTATTTCTTCAGTTTTTCGTGGAAATTCATTCGAAAATGTTGATTAAATCGAGATGTGTGATCCATTTATTGATTTCGATTTGTTATTATTATGGGATATACTATGATAATGTTTATGTGATCGTTACAATGGAAAATTGTCCGAAAATCGTAACGCAAGGTGTTGGCGGTCGATGGCGATTTTTGACCTATTGGAATTTGGTGACTATTTGTTAATTACATATTTATTCTAGTCACTTATTTGTATTGAATTGTGAGCTCAAGCATTTTAATGTAAACTTGTATCTATGTATTGTGTATTTTTCATTAAAAAATGTGAAATTACGTTCTATATGATTTTATTCGTTAGTTTAATATAGGTACTTAAAGTCGGTCTTTCACTGCTTTAGTTAATTAATCAGAGAGTTAGAGTCTATCCATCTACTGGTTATAGGATGCAAAAAAAATCGTAGAAATGAAAGTTTTTTAGAAATTGTATTTAGTAAAGTCTTAAGAAAAACGATGATTAAAATATTGACATTGAGTGAGAATAACGTTATAATGCGTTAATATTTCTAAAAAGTAATGTGAATCAACTGTCCCACTAGTATTATTTAAGTGCATTTTTGGGTCTCTCTCGTTTTTTGAGCTCATCACAAAATCTGCAAACCCAATTAAATTCTGAAAGTTTCGACATTATTTTCATCAAAATCCGATTTTCTAAAACGAAGTTAGAGGATTAAAAAAATCATAGTCCGATGTGTCAATAACTTCCTTGAACCTTATTAGGGGAGGCTGGGGAAACTTGATCCGTCTGCGAGACTTGATCCTCCTCCATTCCAGAAAAACCAAAAGCAATACAATATTTTTTATCGTCAGCAATGGTAGACTAAAAACAACAAATATAAATCGATTCGAACAAAATCGAAATAAAACTGACAACCTGACGAAACGTCAAAATCGAAACGTCACACGCATCGCTATGGCCAAAAAACGAAGCGTGAAAAAATGTAAATCCGTCGAAACGCGCCGCGCGCTTCGTCTCGCGACTCGTGAAACGGAAAATCTTCTGTGAGAAGGGTTCGTTTTGAGAAAACGGAAGTTAGCTGGTCTCCGGGATGAGGAGGGACAAGTCGGTGAACGCGCACTCGTACGAGATGGCCGTGTTCAAAGCGATGCGCACGCTCATGCACCTCGTAGCTTTCGTTCAATTCGGGTACGGTTGCTACTTCGACTGGTACTATGTGAAGGTGCCCAGGGACGTCCACACCATGGGATCCAATTTCGGAGGGAAACTCAAGTTTCTCACTTTCTGGGATGCGGTATTGATTTTTCTCATAGATTGCCTACTGAAACGTTTTTTTCACTCCCGGTGTATTTATATTCATTTCAAGCTCAACAGTTATCTTGTAATATTTTAATGAATCCATTCAACCCTTTCGGATGGAATAAAGAGTTCGACTCGTAGTATGCAACCGCATCTAAAGGTGCAAACTATTGGTTTATGATTATGTTATTAAACTGTATAAAATTATATTTGAAAACGATATAACAAATATCAATTGTATTGAATATAAATTGGTGAAAAAAAAATGCATAAAAAATATTTCACATTCAGAACAGTTCAAATGATAAATTTTAAATTTATAGATATATGTATGTCGATATACAAGAAAAATTCAAAGTCATATATTTTTTCATTAGTTCTGAAAAAATGATATCTATACAGAGTTAATATTCTATATATGAAATAAATATATTTAATTTCTTGTTTCAGGTTTTACAAACTGTATATTTCTTCATTGCTTTGTTGAATGACTTTTTTGGCTCAAATGAAAATGCTCCAGCAAAAACACCATGGATTAGAAAACTTAAAGACTACATATTTGCATCTTTGGCTTTCCCAACTGCGATGTATGTCGGAGTTACATTCTGGAGTTTGATGGCGGTCGACAGAGAGCTGGTCTTTCCGAAAGTTCTGGATGAATTCTTTCCGACGTGGCTTAATCATTTGATGCACACCAATATCATGATATTTATATATCTCGAAATGTTTTTGACGTTCAGACCGTATCCAAAGAGAAAGCGCGGTATCGCTGGCATGATTGTTTTACTCATAGCTTATCTCTCATGGGTTCATGTCATTTATTATTATTCCGGAACCTGGGTTTATCCTATTTTAGAAGTTTTGAATTGGCCGCTCAAAATTTGTTTCTATCTTATTAGTCTTGCATTCGGTATAGGATTTTATTTGCTAGGAGAATTTTCAAATAACAAAATTTGGGCCAAACAAATTTCCCAAACTAAGAGGTCTGGAAGGAAAAAGACTAATTAATAAAAATATTCTTAATTGTTATATTGTAAATTTTCATTTTTGTTAAAAAAATATTGTAAACAAAATGCATTCCCATCAAAAACTATAAAGCTAGATTTCCGTAATAAACAAATCAATTAATTGATTAATTTGATCAATAGTTGAATAGTTTTCATTCTAATGAAGTTTATATTGCATTCGAAATTATGTTATGAGCAATATTTGTATAAGAACTTTTGTATGTGGAGCAAAATATATATGATTTGCCCTATGAAAAATATATCATTATGATACTTAAGAACATGTCCATCCGTTTTTTACTTTTTTCACATCAGATTTAAGTGATTTGTAGCATTTGAAGTTTTCATGTCCATATGTAGAAAAAAATGGAAATCAGATGTTTTCAAATCATAAATCAGTTGCAATTTTTCTTAGTGTTGAATAATCTGAAAAATTAGGTTGATTTGTATTCTTCGTACCATTTAAATGAAATGCATATTTCCATTTTTGCAATCTTGATTAATATTAACTAGTCAATGATGTAAAATAAGTAATTTTTATAATACATTTGGAATTATAAATAGATATCATTGAATATCTGACTTATTTTTCTTTCTATTAGTGTTGCTGTGATTGAATTTTATTTATACCTATATGCATGTGGATGATTTGAGCTGTTGATTACACTTGTATGAAAAATAGAATTTTATTTTCGCTCAATTTCTTTTTATATGTGCATGAGTTTTATAAATGTATACATATATTTTTTATGTAATTTTAATTAATTCATGACTTGTCTATTGAAATATAATACATGGTAATTATGGGTTTGTTTCATTAAATGAATTTAACAATAATTTCAAGGAATATTATGACACTGGGTGAAGTAGGACACTCGAACTTTGACCATAAATACTGACAATTCAATAGACAGAGGAAATAAAAATAATTTTGGTTTATTGGTCTTACCGCATTCTAAAAGTCTATTATTGATTTCACTTTAATGCGCAAGAATGTTTTTCTTGACTATTTCGATTACTAAATTTAACACGAGTGTAAACAATCTCCTCATTTATACCCCTCAATATTTTGATGATTAGGTATAAAACAGTCAGTCCTGGACTTGTAGTTAATGTTTTCCAGAAGAAAATTATCAGAACAAGATAAATTGAGCCCTGAATTTACAGCGTAGGTATCTTCTTTAATCACTTTGAAATTGATAGAATTTTCACTGGTAAAATTATGATTTTGGAGTTCCTTTGATCAGGTGTCCTTACATTTTCTAATTGTATGGTATTAAATAAATAATTGTGACATCTATCGGTTTTTTTATTTATTTTTATAACTAAAATGATCATAGTAGGTACCCTACTAATGACAAAATTGTTTTGACAGCTGTCATTTTGATACATATTTCACATTCTGCTTCAGTAACTGCATTCTTCTAAACACTCCACAATGGCTGATGAAGGAGATGAATTTTGGGAAGATAGTGACGTAAAAAAGGAAGCGGAAAAATTTAAAGACGATGAGGCAATAATGCATTCGTTTTATTGATATTCAACATGTTCTTTCTCAAATGAACATACCTCCATGTTTTTTTTTCATATTTTAAGAGATAACAAATCGCTATTGAGAGATATCATATCAAATTATCCATTAATTATATATTTTATTGCGTTTTCAGCTGTCTTCGCATCAGTTCAGCAAGTTAGGTGCTGAAATTAGAGCAGATTTAATAGGCAGCTCTTCTGTTGTTGATATGAAATCAAATAATCAATTAGACGATCTTTTGCCAATGAGCCGCATCATATCTGATCAAGCAATGAAAACAAGTACACCATATTTATCATTACAATTTTGTCTTGCAGTCATATTTCTTCTATTAACAATATGTAATTATTAATTTTTATCTGATATTAATATTGTCATCGTTTTTTTCCATTTTAGTTCTATTAGCCGATTCTGGAAAATATCCACCTAATTATGAAAAAATATCAGAATATGATGAGACTAGTACCTCAATAACGTTAAAAAGACTCGTCCTTGGACGTACATGCTCATTGATTCATCATAAATCACTAAAAAGTAAAACTGAATTATTAGATGGTGCAATTATGATAGGAGATGGAAATTTAATAGTAACGGTACATATTGAAATGTTTTTGCATACTTTTATATCTGTGTATCAAAAGTTTTTGTGTATATTTTATTTCAATTTTAATGTAGATAATACTGTTTTTAATACAAACATTGAAAAAGAAGTTGATATATCAGATACTTTTGACTCGACCAATAGCAGTAAATCATTACACAAATTATTTGGCGATTCGAATGAAAACTCAAGAACTCACTGATTTATTAACGTACTGAGATTTTTTTTCATTTTTATTACTCAAATCAATATTTACAATTTTAAAATTGATTGAATTATTCAATTTTAGTATGCTTGGTAGGAGCAATGATGCTGCAGTAAGTCATTAAGTTAAAATAGTATATTAATCAAACAACTAACATCAACTAATCATAGGCTCAATTTAGATAAAGCAATATCAATTAACCATGGAATCTTCTAGTGGTTCTTTAGATGCGCTCTACAATAAATTGAAATATCTGTCTGCGAATCATTTTTCTCAACAGGCAATAGAACCACATCATTCGAAGATAATTAAGGATTATATAAATTTACTCGGTAATAAAAATATTTTTAATTTTTAAGAAAATGGAATTGTGAATTATTTCAAATTTGAATATTGTAGATTGGCAAAAGTCTTTGGGAATAGTTGAAATTCATAACAAGTCTGTAATTCAATGTTTGGCTCATTGCTGTATTTTTCATTGGTCTGATGGTGCAGGAAAGATCACATCTCCAATTGCTTTAAGTAATCAACAGGAAGTAAATATATTTTATAATTTCATTATGATTCAACGAAATAAGTCTTATTGTTATCTTAAAAGTTCTCTTTAATATTCAGGTAAGCTCTCAACAATTTGACTGGACTGCATTAAGTGTTCAAGCTTCATTGAAAAATTGGAACTTGATCGAAACAATGTTTATCAAAAAAGTAACTTTTTGAAATTCTACTATGTATACTAATTTGGAATCTCTTATAATAATTGATTATTTCTGAATAGAATTTTTTAGGTCGAACCACATTGTCGTGTCATGTTTCTCTACCGAAAGTAATTGCACGTTTAAGTCACTTCAATGCTGAAGAAGGTGCAATAATTGTTTATTTAAATCAAATATCATCAATAAGTCAGCGACTTGAATTAGCGAAAAAATACAAGGTATTTTTCGATAAAAGCACTTTTCATGATAAATTTACTTTTATTCATATTAAACATTTTTATTTATAGGTACATAAAATAGTTATAGATTGTTTTGTCCAGCAAAAAGATCGCCAAGCACTAACACAGTACAAAATGGCATTACACCCACAATCTGATGAATATTTTTACGCTGAGAATGCTTTACGTGTATCGGTAATCAATAAAAATGTAAAAATGAGATTTATTTCAATATATGTGACTTATGAACCTGAAATATTTTTCAGTCGACCAAGTGGAAAAATTAACTTTTAAATACTGTGAAATGCTGTAAATGAGAATAGCATCATGAAGAAGCACTTAACTGTCAACAAAAGTTTGAATCCATTTAATATACATTTGTATTTTCCATAAAATTTAAAGTATAATCTTATCATGTCCAAATTAATGCTGCAGTATGATTGATTCGACTATACATAAATTAGACGGTTTCAAACATTTATTGAAATTTTTGTCCCAATACTGTTCCCATTTAAATCATTTTACAGTACATGGTATAGTGATAAGTGAATAAATTAATGAACAAGTTATATTCAAATATAGTTTTATATTCAAACATATGACTAGGTAACTAAAGAATATGGAAATGCTTATTATGTTTAATTGAGTTAAAATTATTCAAATATCGACATAGACTGGTCCCATGCAGGTGCATTCACCTTCCTTAATATTGAGCGTAATGTTTGGCCAGGTCCTACTTCATAAGTTTTAGGGTGCTCAACATTCTGCGGTCTGCTGTATAAAGTATGCATCAATTGTTCCCATTTAACGGGTTGCACAAGCTGAAAAGAAGCAAAGATGACAAAATGTAATTGGAAAAGAGGGCCACTTGTATTTTTTTAATAAAATATATTTGCTTATTTAATTTTTTTATCATTTATAACCTTCAAATATAGGATTGCAATGAATCATTTAAATGATTTTAGTCTAACAATATTTTGAGTTATTTTTCATTCAAATAATCAAATATAATTTTGTACAAAAAAAATACCTGGTTAGATAAGCTCTGTATTATAAAACGGGGATGAACGTATTTTTTCATAGTTGTAGCGGAATAAACTGAAATTTTGGGTTTTTGTAATTTGCAATATGACAAAGCTTTTTTCAAAGGTTCTACAGCTGATCTCATTGCTTCAGAGTGAAAAGCTCCAGATACTTTTAATCTCTTAGTGCGATGAATACCGTATTTCTTCCCATTTTCTTCTATAAATTTTATAGCCTGAAATTCAAAACAAAAGAATTATTTTTGAATCAAATCAGATACAGAGTTGAAAAACTACAAGATATACATTTGCAGATCCAGATATAACTTTGCAGTGAGGAAATAGGTAATTTGCAATACTACAAACAGGGTTATGCATATTGTATTTTGATACACAATATTCTTTAGCGTCTTCGAGAGCTAATGAAATATTTGCATCTGCATAAAACATTATTGTCAACATTGCACCGGGATGATCTCTACTTGCAGCTTCCATAATTAAGCTGCGTAAATTTACAATTTTCAGACCTTTAACAAAATCAATATTATCACTATCCCTATGATTAATAAAAAAAAAACATTTATGCACATAAGTTAAAAATAAAACATACCGTCTTCAAAAGAAATTCCGCCCCCAAATATCAACGAGGTTATTTCTCCCAAAGAAAACCCAGCTGTTGCAACACAATTTTCAATAACAGATGGACGTTCATCTCGAATTTGTTCCACGGCTGCCAAAGAAGCTGTGACAATAGCTAACTGACAATACTTTTGTAGTTCTTTTTCTGTATTTATATCCTTAAGATTGAATCTGGACAGAATACAAAGAATTAATTACACACACATTTTTTACAAATATAGAGAGTGAAAAGAATGAATATTAACCCTGCAATTTCGCTAGCACACTTGTATATTTCTTCGACTCCAGGGTATTTGAATAACTTTTTTCCCATGCCTAAATATTGAGTCCCCTGTCCGGGAAAGAGGATGATAGTGGATCCCAAAGGATCTAACGTCTTCTCCTGAGTATGTTCGGCCGGCAATCGAACGTAAGGCTGAGTAGCCCATTCATTTTTCACGCGCAGCTCGTCATAAAGGGTAGCATTCTCCAAAATTGATTTCAATGGAGATTCTTTTATAGATTTGGTACAATACGACCTAACGAGTGGACAATTAATTATTTTACTTAATCTACGCGTCGCCGACATTTTACAACTTAATTTCTATGTTGTTATTTTCTTCTGATCGAATTCAAAACTAACGCGCTTTGAATGAAATTGACAGATATTTAACCTCAACCGCAATAACAATGTGACATGAATCAGAACTGCCAACTTTATGCTAAAATAGACCCGAAGAAAACATCTTTTCAAAGGAAGTTTAGGTAGATTTGGGAAGATAGGGATACACGATCCATCTGGGAGATTTGAACCCCCCTTTTGTTTGCCTATAACTTTCATTTGGAAAATCGGACCTAGCTATTTGTAAAAGAGTTGCATCCATTCGATTAGTATTAGTGTTTATAATATATACCTAACTACCTACACATTCAAACTTCATTGTTCAATTGAAATATTTTTTAAAGCATAAACGACTCTATAGTAAAAGTAAATAAAGCGTGTATTTTCATTGTTGTTTCGAATTTAATCAAATTGGTGCACGTCAATCAGCAGTCAGCAGTCGAGTGCAGCCATTTGACGTTTCCTCGTATTTTCTAGTTTCTTTGAAACGCTATCTAACTATGCAAATCAATCGCAATACAAATATATTTTCAATCGGCAATTACTAATTCGATATTGGAAAGTGCATAGTTTCGGTAAATGAGAAAATATCACAGTGAACACTTGTATGTGCTCGTATTGATGCCGAACACAAAGGAATGAAATTCGATTTCTGATAATTGAACTTCCGTTTGTGCAAAAGATTTTGAATGTGTCCGCTTCAATAACAAACGTATCTCAACGATGGCTGATGCAGAAGATCGTATCGTCGAGGTGAGAATTTTTCATCACGTTTGCGTTATTTACCGTTGCTTTGAACTATACACATGTATGTACATACGATATTGGTACCCATTGTTGCTGAACAATCGAAAATATATCGATTCGTTCATATTCCCATTTTTACGGTATTTTGAGATTTCGATGTGTATGAAAATAAATCTCAAACGCTTATTATACGAAATACCGTTATTGTAGGAC
Organism: Cheumatopsyche charites; assembly: GCA_024721215.1. Lineage (NCBI taxonomy): Eukaryota > Metazoa > Arthropoda > Insecta > Trichoptera > Hydropsychidae > Cheumatopsyche > Cheumatopsyche charites. The sequence goes on from CM045575.1 coordinate 15,341,073, forward strand.
TAGAAGTTCCGGTTTTCGTCGATTCTGAAACATCGAACATACGTTCACTACCTACATATTTGGTTTTGTGTTTTTTGTTTATTTTAGTAAAAAAAAAAACAAATTTCATTATTTCTTGTATAAAAAAAAAAATAATATGAATAAAATATAAATACATAATAATTGGAGAAGGTGAGGAGAGTTGGGTAGGGTGGGAGACTCAAATCACTCAAATTACATAGTTATTAAAAGTATTACATTATTTTCAATTGTCAGCATGGTAGTCTATGACATTTGACAATTTTGGGTGACAATAGCGTTTTTAGATTTGGTAGATAATCAAATGGCGGGCAACATAAATTTTGATATAAATTACATATGAGAATACTTTTTAAAATGCTCTCACAATCAAACAAAAGTAACGGTATTAAAAGCTCTGTTCTCACATCTGTTTCAGACATTAGCTGAAGTGTTTCGTTGTTTTATATGCATGGAAAAGCTGGTGGACGCTCATCTATGTCCACATTGTTCCAAATTATGTTGTTATGGATGTGTACGTCGTTGGTTGACCGAGCAAAGGTCTCAATGTCCTCATTGCCGAGCATCTTTGCATCTACACGAGCTCGTCAACTGTCGTTGGGTTGAAGAAGTCACTCAGCAAATCGAATCTATGCAACAGAACGGAAATTCAGCAGCTAAAGATATCGATAGGGATAGATGTGTTAGTCACCACGAGAAGCTCAGCGTTTATTGTTGGACCTGCCGATGCTGCATTTGCCATCAATGCGCTTTATGGGGAGGCACACATTCAGGTCATACATTCAAGCCGCTGGAAGAAGTGTACGAGCAGCACGTTACCCAAATAAGAGATGAAGTGGGACATTTACGCCATAGATTTATGGAAATCATAAGTCTTGTTCAGGATGTGGAGCGCAATGTTGAATCTGTGCGGACGGCCAAAGATGAAAGAGTTCGTGAAATCAGATACGCCGTAGAAGTAATGATTGCTCGTCTTGATTCATCATTGAAAGTGAAGCTTCTTACATTATTGGGCCAAAGAAATACTTTGACTCAGGAGATAGAAATATTGGAACATCTATTGCAAGAAATCGAGCATCAGTTGCATACGTGTACTCGATCTGAACTCATCACCAAGAGTGGAGAATTGTCTAAAATGATAAACCAAGTTAGAATGAAGCCGATGGCGAGTTTTGTATCTGTACCTGTCCCAGCAGATTTTCACAGTGAAATTGTTCCAGGATATGATAGTAATACATTCACAATTACTCGATTTTCTCAATTACAACATAAGGCTGACCCAATATATTCGGCACCATTGAACGTCAGTGGTTTATGCTGGAGACTGAAAGTTTACCCTGATGGAAACGGTGTGGTTAGAGGAAATTATCTCTCGGTGTTTTTAGAATTGAGTGCAGGCTTGCCTGAAACCTCTAAATATGAATATAGGGTAGAAATGATACATCAAGGATCTCGAGATTCTAGCAAGAATATTGTTAGAGAATATGCGTCCGATTTTGAAATGGGCGAATGTTGGGGCTACAACAGATTTTTCAGATTAGACTTGTTAGCCAGTGAAGGTTATCTTAATGTGGAAACTGATACATTAGTTCTCAAGTAAGTTCAGCAATTTTATTTGAATGATAAAAAAAATAGATTGATGTTAGTGATGATATCGCATTGTAGGTTCCAAGTCCGTCCACCAACATTTTATCAAAAATGTAGAGATCAGCAATGGTATATAAATCAATTACTTACGCTACAAACTCAACACATGGCCCAAATGAATAATTTAATTGAAGTATTCATAAATATAACCATTTTAATTCACTATGCATACTAACAGTATACTTTCACAATTAAACCCTTTTTTAGAGACTGAATCAGGAAATGGCCAAAAATTCGACTGCTGCTAGCTCTAAATATTCCAAAACCAGTTCATCTGAAGGACAAGCGAATAAACACATTTTAAGAAGAGATATAAATTTTGTACCATTGGAGAGTTCATTTTATAACATTCCTCACTCTTCTTGTTGGTTTAAAAATAACAATCGAGAGCTCATTCCTAATTGTGATACTTCTGACAATAATTCAACAATAAGCGATGACAGTATCAATGTGAATAATAAAAATGAGAACTCTTCTCCTTACGCGTTTTCAATTCCTTCGTCTCAAGTAAATCTTCACAGAAATAACAATTTCATTGACTCTAATCATCGAAATTGTGCTTCTTCAACAAGGTAAAAGAATTTAGATTTGTAAACAAGTACAATAAAATATATTCTTAAGCTGTATAATTTTGTTTGTAGATCATCTCAAGCAATTTGTGGATGTTATAAATTATTAAATTCAAGATCTACACCTTCTCCTGTTAGCTTAAATACAATATTTTCTATAAATCAACAACCACAAAATATCAAAACCCATAAAAAAGCATCTAAACCAGGCAAAAAAAGTATGTAATTGATATTTCTCGTATTTTTTCCAATTTGATATCATAACTTCTTTTCAATTTGCAGTGAATGAAAACAGTCAAATTTCACCTCATCACAATTTACTTAAGTTACACTGTTCTTCATCGTCCCCTGAATTAATAAACTTACCATTATCTTCTCAAATGCAAAGTGGCGAAATTTTAGACAGTCTTCCTACTGAAGATTTAAATAGTGAACAGGAAAATCAAAATTTGCCTGACCATTTAGTAGGTTCATCTCATTTATTATCCGGAGTTTCAAGATCTTCTCCGATCAATAGCAATGTAATTTTCAGTAATTTATATTGAATATTTTGTTATCGTATTATATTCAAATTTCAAATCAATGAGTTATTTACTTGTTTTATTTTAGGATCTAAACAAAATAAGCCAATATACATTGCATTATATCAATTCCAATTGTGGAGAAAGAAGTTCACTATCAAATGAAGCAATTATGAGTATATATTTTAACCATCTTGATTTAATATCGATATTTAAATTTTTAACTGTAGTTATTATAAAAAATAAATAATTATAGGTGAAAATAGTGTTCCATGCACACATTCTTCAGTTCCTCGTGATATTGAAACAGATCCTAACAGTGAATTAGTTAATTTCATGAACAATACCAAAAAAGAAAATCTTCCAGATTTTTCAAATTTCAATGTCAACAATCTTTCTAATTCTGATCAAATGATTAATTATAGCAACATCATATGTTCCAGTGTTTTCAATTCAGGTATGCAATATATTCGGTGTGAATTTAGTTTTTTCACATAAAACAACCTTATAATTATCTTAATTTAGGTAACACATTGGAGAATCTTGAAGTGTCGACTCATCGAGCTGAAAATGGTAATACAATATATATTTTACTCATGGGGAATTTACATTTTTTTTCAATCTTAAGTCAAATTTAATTTTTTAAATGTGTTCCTTTTTTGGTTATATTCTTTAGTTTCCAATGATAAATTGAAAACGAACCCGAAGAATGTTCAAAAATCTAAAAGTGAAGATAATGCAACTTGTTCTGAAATAGCTTTACCAGATATTGGTAATCAAGATGAAACTCCTGAACCTTGCTCTCCAAACAATTTGATCGATTTGAATCCTAGACATCCTTCGCTAAGTAGTAATAGTGAGGTAATAAATTATCGATTATTCTTACCAATATATTGTGATTCGTTTTTTTTTTATCTATATTTGTATGTAAATGTTTATATTTCAGAGTCAAATATTGAGTAGCCTTTTAGAGAGCTTACATCTATTGCAAAATGAAGTACCTGAACCTAGTGCAGAAGTTAGACCAACTGTTTGGAAATCTCTCTTATGGACTCCACCTTATAATCATCCTGAAAAAGACGATAAATCTTCTGATCTAGAATAATATTATTTAATATAATCATGTGCCATTTAAGCTTGTTATTATGAAATGAAAAATGATCTGAAATTGAAAAAAATAATCTATGATATGCTGTACTGTCACCCCCTATATTATGTGATTACTTCATGTATGTGATTCTTTGTAAAAAAGTGTATAATGAGTCTCATTATTGTGAGTGTTAAAAGAATCTTACGTTTATTATAATAGCTTTCGTGTTTTATTTGCATATTATTATTGTAACTATGAATTATTTGTGATATGAAACTTGAGATTACATGCTTTATTTCGCTTTACAAAACGATCTTGAAGTTTCTTGCGAGGCACTTCATATTTACATTTTCGAATAAATACATAGATATATAACTTTTTATATTTGATATTTCAATGTGTAGCTTATTTATCAATTGACATGATTATAAAGTCATAACTTCGTCAGACTAATTTTATGGATATAATTCCAGACTAGTTAACCTGAAATTAGATAAATTGAGAAATCTCGCTATTTTTTTTCGGTTTAAAATCTCATACAAAAGTGTTTAAATTTTTTTATTTTGAGAAACATAGTCAAAATATGTGGGATTGTTTTATTTATTTAATTTTTACGAGGGTTTGATGGAGTCTCATACAGTGACAAAATATAGATGTTTACCTTATTTTCAATTTATTTAGGGCCGGTCTTTCCACTTTTGTAAAATTTGATAGTTTATATGATTGTGAACTAAGTGTCATAATATAGAAAAAAGATGCAAATTAACTAACACGATTGTTACTAACAAGTGAGAAAATCAGCCCTTAAAGAGTGATCTATATTAATGTATTCTTTTTAAAGCCCCTTTACAACATGTGCTGGAAATTCAAAATATTTCAATAAAACTATAATTGCTAAATTATTTTTTTGCTTTATTATCATTTTGAAACTTTTAGTCCCATCATTCAACAAATTACAATGGTAAAATACGTACCTATATACCTAGGTACTGTTATTGTTTTATGCATACAATTTTAATTTATAATTTCTACAATCTTGTCATCTAATTCTTTATTTCTATACCTATTCATATTGCTTTTCAAGCAATCATTGAATTTTTTACTCGTTCGTGTCCATCATTTTAGGTTTTCTTTTATTTAAGTATTGTCGGCTAAGTTTTCAGACATTTTTTTCCAATTAGGAGTAGTTTCCATCCTTGCATTCCCCATTGATTACTACTTGTTCAAATAAATTATATTTTACACGTTCTTTGATAATGGGTACCTACTTATCTATAAATAATCAAATTAAGATACAGATATTTCTACAATTTTATGGTGTAGATAGGTAGGTTATTTGAACAGCTTACCTGCTTTCCCAAGATCATCTTATTTTTCAATGCCGTAGTACTGAGCTTGTACCAAAGAGGGCATTAGTCAGGAAGATTTATTTTTCAACATAAAAAGAATTTTATTGTAACTATAAATAAGACCTATAATTGCAGTACAAATATACAAATCGAAAGAAACGTCAAACGTCAAACTCGTACAACAAGATCGTTGAGGATCGGCACATTGGCGAAGTAAAGTGCAAGTGTATAATATAAATAAAAATCGAGTGGAAGAATATGCTGATCGCCATCGAAGGTTGCATGCACGGAGAGCTTTCGGCGGTGTACGGGACGCTGATGGCCGCTCCGGTCACTCCTCGTCTGCTCCTCTGCTGCGGAGACTTTCAAGCGGCGAGGAATCGAGCCGATCTCCAAAGCCTCGCCGTGCCGCAAAAATATCGTTCCATCGCCGACTTCCATCTGTGAGTTTTTTTTCCATGTTCCATGGGAATATAGTTTGGATAAGAGTGGAAGAGGATAGGTATGATACAATATCATCCATTAATTTGATTATGAATGAAAGGTATTAGAGTGAAAAAACTGGTTCTTTGTTTAAAACATGATAAGTCAATTTGGTTAAATTTGTGAAATCTACTAATGTAAAAATACAAAGTATATCAATCCTCTCCCACCAAGGGGTAGTTTTGTCGGAAAAAAACTTGAAATAATTAATCAGCATGTTAAATATGATGCTAAATAACAGTTTATAATTATTATGCTAAACATAACATACAAATTTTTCGAAGATTTGTCATAAATATCGCGCTCAAGTCTGCAGTTTGTTTTTTTTTTTGCAGATATTATAGTGGAGAGAAAAAAGCTCCTATCTTGACAATTTTTGTCGGTGGGAATCATGAAGCTTCAAACTATTTGCAAGAATTGCCATACGGTGGATGGGTAGCTCCCAACATATATTATTTGGGAGCAGCCGGTGTCGTTTCTTTTGGCGGAATTAGAATAGGCGGTCAGTATTGTTCACAAAAAACCTCAGATGTATTATTTTTTTTGCACAATTTTCAAATTTGTTTGTTATTTTAGGCATCTCTGGTATTTATAAAGGACATGATTATCTTAAAGGACACTTTGAATTGCCACCGTATTCAGAGGATACTAAAAGAAGCGTTTATCACTACAGAAACTTAGAAGTACACGTTAAAAAAAAAAAAAATATTTTGTGATTATTATTTTAATTTGTCGATTATTTCGCAGATGTTTAGATTACAGCAACTAAGTGAAAATCTCGATATATTCTTATCACACGATTGGCCAAATGAAATTACACAATATGGAGATTTACCAGAACTTTTGAGAAAGAAGCCATTTTTCGAGTTTGTACATATATATTTACCATATTTTCGCCTTCCTTTTTAAAATTTCTATTAATATAATCATTTTAGGGATGATATCAGAAATGGTAAACTCGGATCAGCTCCTTTGCAAGCAATGTTGCGCTCTAAACAACCAAAATACTGGTTTTCTGCTCATTTACATTGTTTTTTTCCTGCTCTTGTACATCATGAAGATACTAGTGCTTACACAAGATTTCTCGCTCTTGATAAATGCTTGCCACATAGAAAATTTTTGCAGGTTTTTTTTGACTTTTATTATTTTTCGACTACTATAGACTTGTAAAATATACTCATACACATTGTATTTTATTTCAGATTTTAGATATTCCTCATATTGAAAATGATTCCGTAGAACTTCAATATGACCTAGAATGGTTGACAATTTTACGTCTTACAAATAATTTACTTAATGTTCGTTCAACAAGTTGTCATATGCCAGGGAAAGATTCACCAGAAAGGTGTTTATTTTTATTGATTAAACAGTTATAATATTTTATTAATTAAACTAAAAAATAATCTAATCTATTGTAGATGGAATTTTACTCCAACTGCAGAGGAAAAAGAGGATACTTTGAAACTTATGGAAAATAATCTTTCAATACCTTTAAATTTCGAAATGACTGCTGAATCGTTTAATTCAGAAACACCTAGTGATATCAATTTATCCCCAGTTCTCAATCCTCAAAACTCATTTTTATGTGACAAATTAAACTTGGATGATCCAGTTAGTTTGATATTATTGCAAAAAGGTTCTGTTCTTCAATCACCATCCCAAAGTTTCACATTTCACACCAACGCAACTGTTCAGTCGGAAGAAATAGACATAAGTGTTGTAACTTCAGCAGACACTTCCTTTTCTGACTCGATAGCTGTGCCTCGATCTTCTACTTCTCGTTTATCTTTACCGGAACCAATAAAAAAGTTGAGTGATAATCTTGAAAATGATCTATCTCCCAGCAAGTCAAAAAGTGAAAATGAAACTGTTACACCTGAATCGGAAAAATTACTTCAGACCGATACACCTTCAAATGTTAAAAAGGTGTTTATACGACGTAATCAAAATTTTTATAAAAATAATGATGAAGATTAACTTGAACATTTGGACATTTTTATAAGAATATATTAGCAAAGGGTTCTAAATGTTTTTCTTTTATTATGTAAATGAGTACAAAAATGTAAAATTGACGATCATTATAATGAGATACTTTTAATACAAATTATTTTATGAAAAGACAAATAAATTATGTGCAATACTTGAAACATTAAAGCAATCATTAGTATTATATTTTGAAAGGATTTCAGATATTGTCAATTATTAATAAATTAAGTACACATATATTTTTTTATGTGACAATGAATTATTCTTATTTTTTGTGATGTATTATAAAATTTAGTCCTTTTTTTTCTCAAACCTTATATTTTTCTGGCAGAGATTGTATGTAGTCTGTGGAAAAATTCTTGATGAAATGAAATAAAAAGTAGTTGAGAGCAAAAATAAAGTACATAGGTACCTAATTAATGTATTTTTGATATCACTAATTGAAGAAAATATGTTCATTTGTAGATAAAAATTAATCAGAGGTTGAAAAATTAACGAGTTTAATTAAAAGAGAGACATCTATTGTAAACTTAATTGTTAATCAATAAAGTCGATTGAAATATGAATAACTGATATTTTTTTTCATAATTATTGACAAAACAACGTTCCTTGGATTTGATATTATTATTTTGGACTACTCCTATTTTTCAAAACAAGAAATCTATGTTTGGGCCGATATGGTGTTTTATCAGAAAGGAAAAAAAACGATCTATAAAATGAAACTCAATTTTCGATTATGCATCAATTCGTATCTATACACATATAATTTAAAAATCAGCTCTCTTGTTAAAGTTTGATTTTGGAACATTTCAGGATCAGTCGAAAGCGGTAAAAATGTCGACGGGAAATTAACTTGTTATAGTAATATCGTTTGATGACCAGCGATTTTCAAAATCACACTACTCTACCATAAAATAAATATAGATTTTCAATTACTCAATAAAATCTGAAATTACGAAGCTATATTATTTTCTTTTGTACATAACAAGCTCAATCTATGTGTAAGTGAATAATAAAGCTGTCCCTGATGCATGTTATCAGATGAAGACAATGTAAAATAGGAAAGTTAGGGATGGATTATGAGGAGCTGAGTTTTCGTTTCAGTTAGAAATCATGTTGTTTTTCTTGCTTTAGTGATTGTATCTAGGCAATGGGTTTCTAAGTAGAACTAAAAGCGTACCCCCTTATAATCTATCCCGGGACTACAATCAACACGTAGTTATTATGGAAATAAAATATCGAAATGTTTTTCAACATTTTGCAAGTGTACACAGATACAATATCGATCGATAGATTATATGTCCATTGATCTTCTCCAAATGTTCTATGCCAAAGTACGATTTAACAGATCAATTTACATTTATTGAAAAATGTAGGAAATGTTGAGAAGCGGTTAAGATGTGAAAATAAAGCAGTTTGTTGACGTTAGCGTGTCCAGGTCGGCGATGGAGTACTCCCACTCGTTCTTCCAGAACGACTGGAGTCTCTGCATCAGCGCACTGAAAATTCCCAAGATATTTTCAGTGTTTAGACACCAGGTGTGTCGAGCTCTCATTTTATGAATTCTCGCCAAAGCGTACACATGTCTCTATGTGCATTTTCAACATTCCACTTTATTTCTGTGTTCCCTTCGATATCAAAAGGTCAGTGCTGAATTTTAACTCTTTAAATTATACCTACGTTCGATTTTTGTTTTTTAATCGCACACATATGTATGTATTTGGGTACCTACTGTAAAAGTTTTGATCGTACCTATTCATATTCGATTTAATATTCTTACTGTATTTATAATTATTTATATCGATACGTTTTCAGGATTTCATTGAATTTTATGAAAACTAAATCTAGTTCGTTTTTTAGGTTTTCATTCATTGAAAAGTAACTAACAATTTAAGTTGTTATATTTTCAACTATTTCAGGTGCATTTTTTCTTTTCTTCGTTGAAGTTTTCGATTTTTTCCGCGGATATAGGTATACCTATAGATGTAATAATTTTGATAGTATGTATATAATAAATATTTCTGTGCACTTATATGATTAGTTAAAATATTATTTCACGAAATCTCCATTGATTAATTTGAATAACTAAGCTACTAATTCATTTTTATATCGTGATCATTTCGAAATTATTTCGCGTAAACCATAAATAAATTTTCAACTGACAATGAAATATCAATTGTTTGCGCAAAAAAATTAAGTATTGCATCTTTGCACTTAATTCATTTCGACATAGAACTATAATTCATATTATATAGGTGTGTAGGTATATGTATATTTCCATAATTTTGTGAAAATTGATATTTTCCTATTTTGATTCAACATGATTACACTAATTGTTTTAAGTAATGGAAATTAAGTCCGCCAAAAATATAATAATTTTCTATTCGATCGCGAACAAATCGTAGATATGTGTTAAAAGAAAATTAATAGACTTTAACCACAGTGGCTTTATAAAAGTTTCGAGTGTACAGATAGCGACATTCGAGCTTTTGTCTATTCTGGAGAGAACAAATTTTCCAGAATATTCAGATCGTGTTCCATACGTGTTCGGATATTGATATCGATGAGGTAAGAAGGTGAGAGATTGAAATAAAATGTAAATGTAACATTTATTTTGGTCCATGCTAGAGATCGTGCACACCAACATTAACACACGTAATGTATGTATGTAGGTATATATGTATGTATGTATTTCGTAAAGTAAACTTTTCCCCATTCCTTTCCAGTTATTCTAAACAATTTTCCGCTCCGAGCAGATTATTGGAGCCACCGCTTTATTTAACTGACCTCTATAGGAAAAAAAAACAATTGTATCTATCACGTATCACCTAGTGATTGTTTCATTATCGAAGGATGAATTTGATGAAAACTCAATTGTGGACATAGTAATGAGAATTCTTTGGAAATTGGTAAATCGACTGATTGATTATTGTAGTCGATTAAAAAGGAATTTAGCAACGAGGAGTGAATGTTCAAAGCGATAATTGACCTCTCGGTCAACTGAGCTGGACCTCCATCAATTAAATGGTCAATCTCTATATGTGCCATCATGCACATTCGAAACTTAGGTGTCAAGCCGACTCGACACCTTATTACATCCGAAAATCTTTCATCCGAATCGCTGATTAAATTGAAGCCGAAACGAGAGGAAAATTCTAATTCGATTTGGCCCGCAGTGAAGTTTTCCCTTTCATTACGATTCTTTCATGTTTTTCATACTCATCATTCAATAACTTACTAAAAATATCTATAAATGTTTCAAGATTTCTCGAAAAAAAATCGTCTTAAGTTGTCAAGTTAAATAATTCATCATGTTTTCTAGTAGGTACCCTACTATATATTTGATGGTGTTTTAGCTGTTTTCGGATCGATCGAAAAGTTTTAAAACACGGTTCAGATTCTGGCTGCAACTGAAAATGTTTACGCGAATCTGTGAGTGTTCGGTCCGATGAAATATTTCAAACTTAGGCCTAAATTTAGCCGGAGACCCTCGCGCCCACACTTGGTCAATAAACTATTTCAAAATTGATCCAGCCAACCAGCTAAGAACGCATTCACAGAACATACCTACACACAGTATTCGTCTTGGAAAATATGATTGAACACTTTTCTGCACTATTGTTGAAAATTTCATTATTCTCAAGTGTAGCTACCTACTTGCAAGTAAGACTCCCCATTAAAATAACATGTTCTAATAAAATATTTGTTTTACTTTTACATTATCTTTAAATATATGAAGATTTTATTTTATTGATTTTCAGATTTCAATAGAGAAATCAGCCACCATTTGAAGTAATTGTTTCATCTAACTTGGAAAATTTTGAAAAGTGTTTGAAATAAATAATTGAAATGAAATTATACTCTGTGGAAGTGTCTTTTTCCGCTTTGCTGCCGCTATATTTGAGTCGCCAGCGAACAGAAAGAGGCTGCTCCCCGACAGAGGTTTTTACTAAAATTTGAATCAATTATTGGTGATCGATCAGTGAAGAAAAATGTCAAGGAATACACAATGCAAAATAGTATATATGGAAATATTTATGTATTTTTATAAACAATAATATGTACAAAACAATCAGAATTAATTTACAATTCAGTGATACATTAAATATTAATGTTGATCAAGGTAATGATAAACTCTTCTAAGTTTTTCTTTTTTACCCTTATTGGCATGCTTGTTGATCTTTTTCCAAGGTTTTCCAATTGCAGAAATCTCTTCACCACTGTTAAAAAATAAAATGATAAAAAAACAATTAAAATAAATGTAAATATATAAAACAGCAAATATATTTTGTGCATGATGGAATATTTACTTTACAATAGGTAAACCAGAAGGTTTTCCTGAAACTCCTTTGGCATATGCTTTCGAATTGCAACCAGTGAAAAATTTATTGTCGAGATCTTCTCGAGTTTCATCCATCTAAAATTGATCGAGATAAATTAAAAATTGATTTTATAATTAAAACAAAATATTATATAAAAATATCATTTACTTTCAGGGCTCGAGCTTCATTAGGAGTCATTTTTCTACGTTTTTCAGCATCATTGGATTCTAAGAAGTCAATATGCATCGATTTTAAAAAATCCTCACTATTACAATCTGGAGGAGGAATCGCCAAAGGAAGAAGACCTTTTGTGGCAGCTCGTAATATTACACGTGCTGCTCGAGCACAATCAGGTTGTCCATTGCCGGTCATCATACCTCTACTATCTAACAAAATAGGAAAACATTTTGATTAAACTAAGAATTTACTGGATAAACTATTTAAATTTATTCAACTAACAAGCATATGCATTGAGAACATCTCGAGGAGGCAGAGCATCTGGATTATCAGACGGTGGAGGAGGAAGAAGTATGCCGAGACGTTTTTCTGCCTGATACCTATTTCCCAAATTTTCTGTGATTATGCTGATTGCATCAATATACTCTTTCATCTACCGAATACAAATAATGTCATTGAAAATAATACTAATAAATATTTCAATTGGGTTCGTAGTGATAATTATTTACATGATCAATAGATAAGATTCCATGAACAATCATATCTGCTTTTGTGCAAACAAAAGATGGCAAAACAAGACCAGGACAGTCACATAACATAAGATCTTCTTCCAATAGTAATGTTTGAAAGTGTTTTGTTTTGCCTGGAGTTGCACTGACTGATACCTTCAAATATGAATTGATTAGCAAATATTTACAAAATTATTAATAACCAGGATATAAACATAAAGAAAAAACCTTTTTAGCATTCATCAGACAGTTGATTGTACTCGATTTTCCAACATTTGGATATCCTACCAAGCCTATACATAGTCTATTGCTAGTATCAATTTGTATACTTCTCAAAAGCTGAATTAGTCCATCACGATCTAGAATAGTGGATTGATTATTTTCCTTCCATTCGTTTAGCTTAGAATGACTGGGAATGTGTTCTTGTTCCTCAAACAAAACAGTTTTCTTTGGAATTTTTTCTTGATCTTCTTTGAGGAACTTTTGGAAACTAGTAGTGAGAATCTCCAATTTTTCTGCAGTTTGATTCACTGAAGATTCTAAAGCATTAAAATCTTTTTCGATATTCTTTATGGTCAGTGAATTATTAATTTCTAGTTGTTCAGATTCATCATCATTATCATCGTCGTCTACATCAGATTCTTCATTTATGTCATCCAAATGGTTTTCTGTATTATTTTTAAGTTTTTCAGCTGCTAATGTAGCAGAAAAAAATGCTATTTTTATACCCTGATAGTTGGAAAAGTAAAAATTAATAAAGATATACATAAAAAAATAAAACAAAAATTTAAATGAAAAGTACTTGTTTGTCAAAGTATTCTGCCCAAATCTGTCTCTGTTTTTCAGTGAGTAAATCCGATTTATTCAATAATAAGAGTGAAGCTTGTACTCCCACTTCTTTAGCATATGTTTCTAAATCCTCACATCTTAAATAGTGTAAATATTACAGTAAAATTTTGATTATATACTGAAAATGAATAGGAAATAAAATTAATACCGAAATAATAATGGATTCCGTGCATCAACGACCTGAATGAGTATATGAGAACGTTCCAAAACTCTCCAGAGTTGTCGCCAAAATTCCAAATTTTTCTCATATGGAGTTAAGAGTACATTGTCTTTCTCCTAAAAAATAATTTAATGTTAAAAAATACACTCAAAAGCCATATGTAAAGATTTGTGTAGTGATAATTATTACTTGTAAAGTAGCAAGATCTCTTCTCCAATTCAAAAATGATTCTCTTTCATTTTCTTGAACTTCTCCAGGTGTCATTTCTCTGGTCCATTTAGGTCTGAAAAATTACACAGTATTTTTAAAAAAAGAAGTACTAAATATAGAAATATTCAAATTTAAAATAAATTTCACCTTCTAGGAACTCGCAACAAATGTTTAGTCGCTGTGTGTTTCTTACGTTCAGTTTCACGCATGTCCTTCGTAGTGATATTGTCGACACCACTATTTATGTTGATCAACTTCAAATTGAGCTTTTCTGCTTGGAACTCCGTATTCGCCAATTCAGCCGTAGAAAGAAACTCTTGAAAACTGGATTCTTCTGTCACCGATTGCAGGTTGAGTCGACCCCAATCATAACCATCTTGAACCACAGTGGTATGGAGCTGTAACATCATAGTTTCGTATTAATTAGCAGTTGAATATAAATTCTAAATTATTCGTTTCGATGGATTACAGACATGACATAGATCTTATATTCGAAATAGGTCATATATTCGGGGAAACCATTTGATGATTTACTTGTACTAACCATGCTTCCATTGGCGACAGTTTTTTTTTTGTTTGCTCCTCCAAAGCGGTCTTTGACCAAGGCTCGGCCTAAGCCAGTTTTGTCTTTTTTACCCATTTCTTTCGATTATCCAAAGAATAATCGATTATTGAATTGTAATATAAATATTTCACAAGTGTCATAAAACACGAGGTTTGTGAAAAGTAAGCATTCAATACTAAACGTCACTTTTTTTTTTTTATAATTTAATACGAGTCGAAATTCTATCATATCCGAGCATATCAACAATAAATGAAATAAAACAATATTAAATTTAATACCTAGATCTTGTAATAAAAAAAGCTTATAATGGTAAAACATATATATATTTACACGTTAGTGTATTTACAAATCACAATATTTCAATTTGAATCTCATACCTAGTTTTAAGAAATATATTTTTACATGCATGTCGTAATGTCAAATTTTGAACTGTCATTTTCAGCTGTCATAAACAAAACATTAGTTTTTTTAAAAGATTACGTACAATATGTACCTGTTCGATTGATTAGGTAATGTGAAATTTATTATTATCGATCACAAAACCAAATTATATCCAAAAACCGAACAAATTTTCATTGAAAAACGTCATGGTTTATATTTTATCGATTTAAACCGATTTTTTATCAATCAAGTCAAAGGTTGAAACTTTTAAATCACTCTACTAACAAGTCTTGACCACAGAACGCAAAATGGACTCTGAAATTTTGATAACTGTAAAGGATGGAGTTCAAGTAATAACTTTAAACAGACCAAAGAAGAAGAATGCCATATCTAATGCCATGTATAGACTCCTGACCACCACCCTGAAAGAAGCTGCTTCAGATGACAGCATAGTGGTGACCGTTTTGACCGGAAACGGTTCCTATTACAGCAGTGGAACTGACTTGACTAGCGTTGGAGCTCCGGGAAGTGACGATCCGATACGTGATGCCAAGCTCACCGTGTTTCAGTTTGTTGATGCATTCATCAATTATCCTAAAATACTTATTGGTATAATGAACGGTCCAGCTATTGGAATTGCGGCTACTACGCTTGCTTTGTGCGATGTGGTGTATGCTTCGGAAAAGGTATCAGACCATTGGCTTATGAGGGAAGCATCCCCATTTTGGGTCATCAATTTGTCAAAACTTACAGTATAGTTATATATACAATTGATGGCAAATAAAGAAGATATTTGCCATTATTTATGTTTGTATTTATACTTTTATAAAACCTTATGATACAAAGTCTAACTATGTATCATGAGGTCCTACAGTATTACAAAGTTTTGATGATATTTGTGACTTGAAGTATGAACATTCATCTTGCAGATATGTTTCAATAATTTCACTATCGTAATTCAAATTGTTCTCTATTATAGGCATTTCTACAAACCCCTTTTATCAGTTTAGGAATGAGTCCTGAAGGTTGTTCGACTTACACATTTCCAAAACTCTTCGGAACTAGCAAAGTAATGTGTTTTTAAATGAACGAATTTAATAATTATATTGTGCTTATTGACATGATAAATTTTCTTTGTAGGCAACAGAATTGTTATTATTGGGATACAAGATGTCATCTTTGGAAGCTTTAAAATATGGTTTTGTGTCTGAAATATATTCTTCAGATGATATGCTTGAAAAAATATGGAATAAAATATATAGTCTTCCTAGTTTGCCCAAAGGGTCTTTGCTTAATTCAAAAAAGATGCTGAAGATGTTCGATAAAGATTCTCTTGTTCTAGCAAACACTAAAGAATGTGATGAACTAGAAGAAAGATGGAAATCTGAAGAGTTCCAAAATGCCATTATAACATTTTTAAGTAAGACCAGTAAATTATAAATTTCATTATATGGTCTTGTACTTTTCCAGTGATTAGATATATTTACACTTTAACCAGTGATTATTTTTTAGATTTGTATGTATATATTCAGTTCTTTTCATGGTAATGGTTTTATAATATTTTTCATAAAATGTATATGAATAATGAAATTCATAATAAAAATATGTATTTTTATTTTGAGAAATTATGAAATTAGACAAAAGTTAAGAAGTAATAAATTAATAACTTCATATAATCAATCATTTTTTTCTGAGATTTTTCGAAAGATAAATGAGATTCGTGTTGCAGCAGCTGATAATCCAGTACACTAAAAAATATTAATAAAAAGATAAGACAATTTATAACTTTTATATCAAATCGGATCTGTTAGTTATTAACCTTTAAAAATTCATCGTTGTATGGTGGCCTCAAGTGTTCCCAAAGTTTGAGTTGATTTATACTCTTGAGATTATAATCTACTCCTTTGAAATTAATATTATCATTTTCTTTTTCTTGTTCATCTTTAGTATCCTAAAATCAAAAAAATATATCAAAAACTATACATATAATGATTCATTTATATTCATGTTAAAATTCTTACACTGTATTGGTCATTTACAAAGCATGAGCATTTGAGCATATCATGTGTGGTACTTTCTGAATCAAAAGACATGGTGAATAAATCTTTTAATTCTGTATCACACAACTTTAAAGTTTTTTTCAATTTACTATCTAAAATCGCATCTGATAATCCAGTTTTGAACATTTGTCTTTGGTAAATTTTCTCTTCGATGGTTCCTATGATATGATTTAAATTAATATATCAGTTGAGAATACATACAAGATTTGTAATATCATATTTAGGTATGTACCAGTTGTAATAAACCTGTATATGTGCACAGGTTTTTTCTGACCATCTCTCCATATACGAGCCATTGCTTGGTTATCAATTGCTGGATTCCAATCAGAATCGAACAATATTAATCGAGAAGCTGCTGGTAAAGACAGTCCAATTCCTCCAGCTCTAGAACTTAATAATAATACAAATGGAACTGCAGAATATGCACTTTTTGTACGAGAATTGAAATTGTCAACAACACGTTGTCTTTGTGGAATAGGAGTGCTTCCATCCAATCTGAAAAATATGTTAATTTTAATATAATAAAGCAACAGTACAAAAATATTTTGTAATTTTACCTGGAGGAAATAATATCTAGCAATTTACATTCTGCAGCTATTATATCTAGCACTTGAGTAGAACACGAAACTACTACAACTTTTTCATTATTATCAATAACTGCATTTTTGAGTATTGCTTGTAAAACTAAAATTTTCGTTGACGAAAATTGAGGATCTGGCAATATTTTAGATATATTTCTCAAGATGCTTAAATTTTTGCAATCAAAAGTATCAACATCATCATCATCATCATTATCAGAGTTTATTTTATTCATAGTGAATAATAAAGGATGATTACAAATTTTTTTTAGAATCACAATTACAGTGAGCGGTGGAATATTCAATGAATCTCGACAATTCCACCATTCCTCTAATAAATTTGAATAAATATCTTTTTGTATCTTTGTCAATTCACAACACAAAACATATTCAGTTTTAGTGGGTAAAATATTTTTCAGTACATTTTGAGTACGTCTTAATAAAAAACTAGAAGTGATGAAATTCAATCTATTAGCGGCCTCTTCACCGATAGAACGAACTTCATCGGAACAATCTGGTATTTGTGAGTGGAGTATTGGATCTTCATAAAGATTTTTGAAATCGGCATATGATCCGAAAATCCCGGGATTAGCTACATTAGATAGAACGAAAAATTCTTGCAAATCATTCTGTATGGGAGTACCGGTGAGCAGCACTCGTTTTAAACAGCATAATTTTTGTAACGCTTGAGCTGTTTTCACATTTGAATTTTTTAATCGGTGAGCTTCATCGCATACAATCAGATCAAATTTGAACATTTCCAACTCAGTTATATGTTTGATTAAACGTTCATAAGATATAATCATAACCATATGTTTATTTTTTAAAAAACCAGACGGTTTATTGGAATTGTCAATGAGGTAAGGTTGTAAGCGTTCTCGACCCAACCATTTCAAAAACTCTTTATTCCACGTAGAACACAGTGTAGTGGGAGCAATCACCAAAACAGAGCGAGCAATACAAATTCCATATGGTCCATGTTTCAAAAGTGTCCTTTAAGGATATTTTTCATAATTGAAATAAAATGCTAATAAAATTATTTGAAGGTCTTTATTCATATATGTATAAACTTACCATATGAGAGATATGCACTGCAAAGTTTTTCCTAAACCCATTTCATCGGCTAAAATGGCTCCAAAACGAGAAGGATCTTTGAATCCCATAACGCATTCATATAAAAAGATGACTCCTTCTCGTTGATGAGGTCGAAGACGTAATGTTAAAAATGTGTCAACTTTGATAGAGATTACTGGATTTTTATTGATGTTGAATTTCCACTATAATTATGAAAACAAGAAAACTAGTTAATCTGAAAACTAAAACGAAATTTTAACTAAAGCTATTATGAATAAAAGAGCTAGTCGAGTTCTTCACTTACTTGATGCTCGTTTGGAGGAGTGGGTAAGATTAGAGGGGCTGGTGAATTGTTCCCGTAGGGTCTGACAAAACCTGAAGAAGATTCGTTGCAGATTGCATGGTTTGACTTGAATTTTTTGTTTTTATAAAGACTAGGTAGCACTTTCGTATTAGTTTTTTCGGTTGTCTGAATTTGTGTGTTAAAAGGCTCTACAATTTCCACTTCTTTAGACCCGAATCTAAGATAATAAAGAACACGATGAAAATTCTTTATTACTAGATCAATATTGTGTATTTTTGCACATGTTTAGTCAAATTTAAAAGAATATATGAATATACTTGAAAACCGATCCAGGAAAAAGCATATTCGGCGGTGGAGGTGGAGCGGTAGAGATAAGTTTTCCATCATCATCGAGTAGATTAGCCGTAGAAAGATCACTTTGTATATTCAAGCATCCGTCACCTTCCCAGACTCGCTTCTTGCGGGCTGAAGGTTTCATCCACAGCACTCGATAGCTCTGTCCCGAATATTCATTAGAAGATTCACCAGGACTAGGATCTATATTTTCGTATGGAACCGAGGAGCTTTGACCTCCAAGCTTCACATCAGTGTTAGATGAAGGTATTGAACTCGGATTGAAGATTGGGATTGATGAGTCCGATTTATCAGTTGAATATGACTCCTTGAGTTTGAGTAGTTCAGCCAATGATCGTATTTGTTTTTTTCTTGGTTGACGACAATATGAATTCATTTCGAAGATTTTTCATGTAAATGCAAAGTATTTATTTTCTGCTCTGAATCGTCTCGTTTCGCTCTTACGATTTTCGCGCTTTTTATTTGACAGCTATGGCCATAGCACGTTCTCTGTTGTTCATATATTAACATTAGATACACAGAGAGTAGGGATACTTGTTCTTACTTTTATCTGCGTCTGAAAATCCCTTTATTCCCTGAAAAAATAGTGTTTAAGTAAACTTAATTTAATTCTTAATGTATTGACATTATTTTTTCAATAAACGCTTTTCAAAAAAGTAATTGAAAGAAAAAAGCAAAAGGAGGGATCAAACTCCTCACATTCCCCGACTTAGGTAGTGGGTAGTAATACGTTGTGAAATCTGTAAAATTGTTTCACACTTGTTAATCTATAAGTTCCTCACTATGAGAATGAAAATAATGAAGAAGAAAAATAAGGATAGATTGGGTAGCGTTTGAATAAAAATTACAAAATATGAATACAGGGCATTTTATTAATTTCAATAAATATTCCAAAATGTCCCCTACTGTTATTATATTATATTATAATTTAATTTGATACTTGTGACGTTGTTACAACGTAACTACAAGTGTGACAATTTTCTCTTAAAAATAGCAATAAAGACAATGTATTCACCCTACATAGGCAACATTTTGAGGCAGAAAATTACCTCTATATAAAAGTTTATATATCTTTCCTAGTAAAATGCTGAAATCTGAAAAAGCTCCTTTCTGCAAACTGCAATTATCAAAACTCACACACTCGCAGCACTCACTCACACACACATACACACACAAATTATATTACAACAAATATCAGTCAACATTAATTTCAAACATCTTGAGCGACTTTTATGCAAAGGACAAGTTGACAGAAAATGGCTCCTACAGATTTCAAGTTTTTACTAAAATAAATATATAAAATATATATATACATATATATATATATATTTAAAATTAATTTAATTTCTCAGCCAGTAATTAAAACTAGTGACTTGTTTAAAATATTGCCACAATTTAATGATATATTTGGACATTATACTAAATATATATATACATATACATACATATGTATAAGAAACATGAGACTTTTATATTCCGAAAATGAAAAGTATATAAGTATATAAACATATACACTTTTCTCCACATTTTCCAAGTATTATGTTAAAGGATTATCAAAATAGGACAAAAGAATATAGCATTACACTTTTTATAACATATAAACATTTAGAGATTGAACAATATAGTATTTTAATTGCTTGTAAATTGAACTATTTTGAATTATCTATATATGAAAAATTACATAAAAGGATTAAAACTTTCATGATTAGTTTGAGAGAACGAATTCTCCATTCAAATAAGTATATTAAAAATCTTTTATTAAAAATAATTACATTATATTATTTCCGCTTTGAAAAATTCAATTTAATAAACTCTTTTTTTAAATTTCTCTGAATAAAATTTGGCTATGTAAAATGAAGATGTTAAAAGTATTAGTTCTCAATAAATCAATTTCACAAAATATACATATGTGTAATATAATTATCCTAATTGGTTTAGTACAGTATGTGTATGCAAACACACACATACAATCAAAGTATGTGTAGATATATAATTGCAATCGATAAAGCAATACATGTTATATTTCACATATAAATTTTAAAATAGTGAGAATTTTAAGATATCAAATTATCGAAAGAATAGTAATGTATAGTTTATGAAGAACAGGACTTAAAAGAATGAAATATTTTTGTCACTATGTATTCGTATTGGTGAAATTTTTACACTATCTAAGTAGTTATTAAGTATACAACAATTAATACATCATTCGGAAACACAAATATATTCATGAGACTTCATATGTACGAGTGATGTTTTTTTTTCCATAATAAAAAAATATAATTTTTCAATTATAAAACTTTTAAGATAAAATTCACTATAATTCCTTCAAAACTAATAAGAAACGAGTTTTTCATTATAATCAATTTCATGTTTAGAATAATTTCTCTACTTATATATTTAATTTAGATCAATAATACAATAATAATAGGTAACAAAATTGGTGAATTTCCAGAATAACAAAACACAAATATGTATAACTAATTAACACATTCAGTCACTCTGACTCTCGTTTGCTCAAACATATAAATAATAATGAGATTTTTTAAATTTTGAGTTCAATGCAATGGCAAATGAAAACTTCTAAAGGTTATTAATATAATAAAGTTTCAAATAAGATATACAAAATGGTTCCCGATTTATTTCTGTACCTTCAATTTACAAACTCCGGTTTGGGAATGTGTGGTATTCATAAATCGAGAATTGAGATGGACTCGAATATCTGTCAAAAACAAGTAGAATATAAAAATATTCAATTCATATTAGGACATCAAATGGCAGTGCATTAAATAAAGGAACAAATATTTATTACATTTTCACATTTTTCAATCGTTCAACACTATTGAATATGTATATCCATATATAAAATGTGCAGTGTTAAAATAAATATTTGTAATATATAAATATATATATATGTACATATTAATAAAAATGTATTAACAGTTAGAGAGTCACTAGTTACAAAATGGCTGAGAAATACATTTTTCGAAGCGTTAACTTATTACCGCAGAAATAATTGCGGAGAAATTTATCCAAAGCTGATGATACAAGGAGTATAAATTGCAAGAATTGGGGTTTCTCGCAGAGTATTTTTACACCTTGTAAATGGATGAGGCACCTGATACATATGAAACAGCAAAATAAAAATAAAATATTGTACATGCCAGAACACTTAATGAGAACGAAGCTTTTTATAATACAGATAAATATCATAATCGATTGGGGCAGCATGTACGGTGAAAAAATGAAACTCCTCAGAAATGAAGGTCTGATTGGGAGAATAGTTTATAGTAAAAAAGCAAATGTGTACGCTATGGATATGATGGAAGTATGTATGTATGTAATGAAATAATGTTAATTTAATTTGTAATAGGTAGAGTAATGAGAGAGGCTGCTGCGGCAGATTGGCATATGTATTCATGTATTTGATTATGTAGTGATGATTAAGATTTCGTTAATGAGACATAAATGTAGCAGTGAAAGATTGCTGCTGCTGCTGCTGTTGTTTACTGGCATTAACAATAAATAAGTCCTATGTAATATGTATTGAGAATTATATTGTATTGCATATTGAGAATGGAACACTATTGAATTAATTTACAATAAAAATTTTTACAAGGTCAACATCCAATTTTCTCTTATTAAATCGAATTATAATAGGTATGTAGTCAATTAATATACATATGTATGTAGCAAACATGCATTGATTTACTTATACGGCACATTACGGACACATGTCGAGGGGAAAAAAAAACAAAACATTCAATTAAAATTTTATAATCATTTGTAAATTTACTTTCAGTCTTCATTTTTAATTAGCAAAACACAAAAATACAAAATATCGCCAAATATACACATTTATCGACAACCATTCGCTTCCTAAACATTTTTATATTACAGTTTTTTAGAACAATGTTGCTTCTTCCTAGCAGGCAGTGTACGCTTTTAATTCGTAAAATTTTAATAAAATTATACATATATATTCCCAAATATTATTTTAAACGACTAGTTCAAATGCTACGATACAGAGGGGCTAATGAATAACAGAATAATACACAGACGATTCACTTCCCATCTAATATGTTGCCATACATAGCCCCCATACAAAAAAAAAGAGAATAAAATACATGAAAGTGTATAAAAATTAAACATTTCCTCTTTCATTTATGCATGTATTGCTCTCACCTCGAAGAAATGAACAACAATTTAAACGGTTAATGAAAACATGGAATACTTCAATAAACGATATTAAAAAAGCGCCAATGCAAGTTAGGCGCATCGATCACATTCGCTTATTCTCATATAATCTATAATTGTCATTTTATCATAACAAAACATCCAGCGGGCGGCCGCGTGTGCGCTGACTTGTGCATGGAAACGAAGACCGCCCGCCGTGCTCCCTTTTATTGGCTAAAATTTAATTACAATAGATAATATGTAATCAGGGTGGCACAGCTACTGTTGTCTTTCGATGCTTCTTGAAGAGTTTTGCTAATCGAATAGGCCTAGTCGCGCCCATTGATCTTAAATGACTTGCAACGAGGAGAGTACGACGACACTTGTTCCACCCGGACAGTTGCATGTTCTATTACATGGAATGTGTTTACAATATACACAAAAATGATCGAATAAGACGGGGGCACCCCAGCACAATTGTGTCATTGTTGATTTGCAGTGTCCGAGACGGGGGGGAGAGGGGGGGCGAGCAGACAGCCAGCGCTCTCGATATAAAATCAGCCATCCTCGGCTCCAATTGAAAAAATAAGTCTTTTATACACATTACAACTATAATACCTATACAAGTATATATGTATATATATATACTTATATATTTATATGAATATATACATATACACATAAACACATGCACACACTAAAGAATGCATGCATTCATATGTATACATTTTTTCTTGATATATCTCTCGGAGAAGAGGAGGAATATATTTTCTAATTTGAATAAGTCTTAATAAAAGTCCATTTCAACTAGGAGGCGCATGCGGCGGGGAGGGAGGAGCCGGCGGCGCAGGGGGCGGAGGCGCGGGCGCGGGCGGCGGTCGCAGAGGGACCATCACACACGGCGCCTGGCGGTTCACTTCTGTCCCTCCCGTCCCTCCTCCGCCGCCCGCGCCCGTCACCGCTCCCGTCTCCAACGTCGTCACTGTTCCCGCATGCGCCGTCGTCGATTCTGCACCCTTGCCGCTGCCGCTGAACTTCACCAGGTACTTGACTGCCTTCTGCATCAGACTGTCCTTCTTGTGAGGCGACGGAGGCTTTCGATACTGAGGCGGCGGCGGCGCCCAGTCGGGCACGTCTCGCACAGATTTATTCGGCGGCGGTTGTATTGCGGATCGCGTCAACTCCGATTGCTGGAAAACATGGAAAACAACTTTGAATTTCAAGCGTTTCTTTAGTAAAAAACGAATTTAAACATACATATATTATAAATTTGATATATGTACATTTGTAACTTGTCGTATTCTGTTAAATCTCACCTGATATGCAACTCGCAGTTGTAAATGACGGTCTGGACCTCTCTCTCCGTCGGGTAGTGCTATTCGATGCGGTAAATTCAGCGCTTCTGAATTCTGTACGGATAACGTTCGCGCGTGAAGTTCCATCAACAGATTGACTTCACGCTGTATCGCCATACGACTTCTTCTGAAATGAAAAGTTAAAATATTTTAATCGCAACGTTCAAAAGATACATTTCAATTGAGTTCGTAAAAGAGCATGGGCAAAAATGTACATGTATTTTTATTTTCAATCACAAAACTATTGGGGTACACAATATAATGACAAATTGAAATCGGTCATAGTGTGCTTGACTTGATGGTTGAGAAAATTGGATTCCAAGAAAACCCTAAATTCACGGTAGATATTGTTGAAGTGAAAAATTATTACGTTATCGAGATACATTTGAATTCTGTTCAGAGAATATTTTTACCCGTTCCCCTTTGAATATTGCAATGGAATTATGTTATTAGTAGGTAGATAAGAAATGTAAAAAATGAGCTTTTCATGAAGTTTTCTTTATAGTTGATCATCAATGAACGGGAGCGTTCTGAATTCAGTTAAAATATATTATTATCGAATTAAAAACAGAATTTAACGATGTTAACGATACCAATGTCGAAAATACACATGAATAGAAACGAGAGATTCAAAGTTGGAACTGTATCGAGCGATTGTATTGTATTCAATAGTTTAGTATTGGGATGTATGAAAAGCAAATCTCACTGACAAGTCATTGAGCTCGAGACACGGACGCTGGTGGTCTGCGGCCCCTCCTCCTCCTGGCCCCCCCGGTGTACCCAGCCGCTCCATTCCCGCGCACCCCGGTGACTGTACTGAGAGCATCTGAAACACAACATCGGAAAGAGTCAGTCGGAGGAGTCTCGTTCGACGACGAGCGCGAGCAGGAGCAGGAGTCGCGTCTGACCCGAGCGAAGCGCCACGCATCCGACGGAAGGCGGAGGCGAAGGTGCGTCTGCGTGGCTCGCATCCTAGCTCCTAACTCATGCGGAGCGTTCGGCGGTCGGCGGGATGCGAATCGAAGGTCTGCCCCTCGTATAAAGACGAGTCGGAGTCGCGCTCCTCGACCAGGTTATGTGATCGTTTGACAGGCGGTCACGTGACGAGCGAACGCTGCGCCGCAATGGCGAGCTTCGGTGAAAGCTCTTATATGTACCACCACCACCACCACCACCACTACTGCTGCTGCTACTACTACTACGCTACTATTACTACGTTACTATACTACACATTACTATACTACGAACGTAGGTATGTAATTGATAAAAAAAATGCAATTTGTGAAATATTTTTTTATGAATTGAAAAATATTCTGCGTATTGTAATGCGTGATTCATTAATGCGAATAGGCAATAATAAATTATTTTGAATGTCGTGTTTTTCCAAAATTATGACCTATCATGTTTTCAAATATAATCCGGTGAAATGAAAATCGCATCGGTTGTAGACTACGCTAGGCATTCCAACTATGAACTGTCAAAAATTCACGCGAGTGACGAATGGCAAAAACGCATGTACATATGATGACTGAATTGCACAAAGGGTACAAGTGATATTTTTTTTCGAAATATATACACTTTTTTTGTCCAGAATAATTCAGATCTGAATAACTTAATCTTAAAATAAATTATACAAGTAAATTGATAGAATTTAAAATCGATTCATCACAGCGTTTTGAAAAATACTCAATGAATTCATCAATTGAATAAATACAAAATTTCAATTAAATCATCGACAAATCAGCAAAATCCACACGCAGAACATCAATCTGCAGAAGTCCGACAAAATCGTAATCCGCAATTCGTTCAATGAACGTACCAAAGCTGTACGTAGTACAAACGGTCAGAAATTGTGCAACTCTGTAAAAAAAGGAATAAAACGTTTAAGCACGCGTCAAAGGGGTTGTCGACACAATGCCGATTTGGCTGATATTCAAATTAGGCAGACAGGGAAGAACAATGTGGGCACGTGTAAAAAGGCGTAGGGGATGCCAACGAACACCTGTCCTCATTTTTCAGACGATATTTTCATTTCATTTTAATTCGAACATATTGAACTATGATTCATCAGATAAACCTACACATAAATAAATTCATTGACTGATTTAAGTAAAATATTTGACTCTTTCAATGCCTAAGAGTCAACATATGACCTCTAGTACGATAAAAAAAATGACGAGGATGGGAAATCTTTTCAAGACATCCACGAGGGGTAGTATAAAGTTGACTATCTACTGTCGACTGGATTGAGTACTGTCCTCAAAGTGTGTACCGGCATTTAGTCGAATAGTAGGAATATTCGAAAGCCTCGGAGGTTGTGGAGTATGGAGAAAGTGATCGATTCAGGAAGAGAGGCGTTGTGCGTCACGCCAGACGGTGAACGAGGGTCGCGTCCTGACCCACTTAGGCCTTCGGTTACGTCACCCAGTCTAGACTTGCTAACCCAAAATGCGGATACTATTATATATAACGACTGAACAGAACAAAGGGTACAAGTGGCGTTTTTGCCGAAATTCTGTCATGTACATGAATCGCTTCTATATATATTATATTTGGTCGCGAAAAGATATAAACGAACTTAGAAATTGTACCGAGATATATATCATCAAATCATTTAGCCTCTTCCTAATACATGCTCAATTTAAGCGCACTTTTTTCGAAATCACTTGTACCCCTTTGCCTTTTCAGACGTCATATGTACATACAAACAATACGTCTATTACACATGCCTATTCTGCGCATAACATATGAATCATGCTTCTTTGTTTTTTCATAACTTTTACTACGTCCTATTCATAGATATTTATTTGATAAAAATGAACTTATTCACAATGTTTTAAAAAATGCATTCTTGATTTCAAATGTATCTAAATCTTTGATTATCTGTTATCATCATGGAAAATTAAATCTTCTATTTCCGCAAACAGTTTTATACAACATTATTATCTTTCTTTAGAATCATGATGAGAGCATCGAAATCAAATCCACTTATATTAGCGAATAAAAACAGCCTTCATCAAATACATCACTAACGATCAAAAATTCGCGCAATTAATACGATAACAAATCCCATATCGAGACGATCGATAACAAAAACGCAGATGTGTGTCGCATTCGATAGCGAAAACGAAATCACGTTACGTACTTCGATCCCCCGAACAATTAAACTCGGCCGAATGTAAAATGTACGGTCGGTGGAAAGGTCACGGTGGTCCTTTGTGTAATTATAACCCTTTGTCCTCTGCTTTGGGGCAGACTTTGCGCATAACAATGAAAACGGTCCTAATGTGATATTCGTGGAAACGTCAAAAGACGCGTGTGTCGAAGGGACGGAGACCAGCTCCGAGGGATTTGGGGAAATTGTATCCGTGCGAATGAATTTTCCGACGAGTCGTTAATTGAAAACGTTCCCGGCGATAAAGAAAATCGAATAAGATGGAAAATCGACTGAAATTCGATCGGTTTATGAGTCGATGCGAAAAAAGGGATCGTCCGCATAATAAAATATCGAGTTTTCATCGGAAAAAATATTCTTTTGCGGAATTTTCGCAGCTACGAAAATATGATATTTCGACGTTCTTGTGAACGTATTTCGTAGGTAATAACAAGAAACCACTCCAAGATATTTTTTTTTACATATTTTTGTTCATATAGCATGGAAGACGAATTCGCTGGCTTTGTCTTTAGTATGTCTCGAGTGTTCGACTTGAGTATGTACTAGACACTGTGAAATAATTTAAAGTTTCATAATATAGTGAAAAACACATTTTTTCAATGAATCGATATCTATTTGGTATACGTAGACAAGAAAGGGTTTCATCTTATTACATTTTTGTTTTAAAAAATCTATACAAATAACAATTAATTTTTTAATAAGCGCCTTATGCATTTTTACCACTATATCCGATCACGATGAAACTTTTCAATGTTATTATGTGCACTTATGAAAAAGTCTCTGGGTAGCATCTGTGAATAAACTTGCGACATTACGTCACACTACGAAAACATAGTGACGCGTCTATCCGTCTCTTCCGCGCACAGTATAGCTTATGAGTACAAATGAGACAGCATTGCTTTTTCCCACAATTACAATTTGGTGCAAAATGGATGGATCATTCCGTGAAAATAATTTACAGTCCACAGCAGGTCCGAAGAGTTTTATGGTGCGACGGGACACTTTCACCGCTAGAACGAAATGAGCGATGGCCAGTCGCGACCGTTCGTCGCCATAGAAAGTGTCTGCATGGGATAGTGGGTAATAATGGCCAATGGTGGTGATGCACACTACTCTACACCGTGACCCAGACAGACCTTGACACACAAAAATCAACTTGGCGTCGTCGACGCGGACGGAGACCGGATCCCTGAACGGTGCGCCATTGCCACCGATGACCAAAAACCGACGCTCAGGTGTGCACAAATATTATTTGCTTTTGAAATTTTTCAATTCGATCATTCCCGCTATGTCTAAACGCTTTTTCAGCGGTCGTCCCCCGTTCAACGCGATTGCTTCACACGAAAAAATGCGTTAAACGGGGGACGACTGTGTACGCAGTGCGTATCCTTTCGCAACTTTCGCGTCGCACACGTGAACAATGGCACTTTCTAATGATATCGTTGAATTCAAAGATAAGTTGGTTTCTCATACAATTATACGTCGTACGGTAAATGAATGAAATTCCAAGAAATGCTCATTGTTTCAAATCTAAAGTGAGATCGTTTATTTTCGTGAAAATATTTCGTTAACAGTCGAAACCCGATGCATTTTTAGAAAAATTAAAATGCGAAGTCAGAGTGTGTACATATGAATATGACGTGAAAACTCATATATTTTTTTTCACACAAAAACATATATAATAATTAAAGAATAATTCAATTCGTATATTTTCCACCCGAGCGTATGGAGGCATCTTGCCAAGCTTTTGATAGTCGCAAAGAATTGACGACTGAGTCATTTTTTTTCACTCATCACTTTAAAGCGGCCCATGAAAAAAATCGTATACACACATACGACGCTAGAAAACTAGTCTGTCATTTTTCATTGCACGTACAACACGGATTTCGAATGTACATACATACGTACAGACATTTCGTCAAATTCTAATTTTATTACCTGGTGGGATTTCATCTACAAAATTAGTATCAAAAATATCTTTAGCTCGCAATTAGACCTGCTAATAAGAATGGAGATTTTCTCAATGTGTAGTAGACAGAAGAAGAATACGCAACTTTCTCATGGTCAACTAACTGCGTGAGTATATATCTCAGTCTCGGTCGTACCGTTATTTATTCGTTGCGAACGACGCCCACACACACGAAGGTCAAGGACCCTCGTTCCACCGAAACTGCCCCGAAGACCAGTCGATTCGTACAATCGAAGAGACGAAGGAATCCATCGTCTCCTGGTGGAAATCGATAGTTTTCCTGCGAAAGGCCTTGGACGTCTGTCTGGTCTGAGCTGGTTGCGTCAACCGAGGGGCGGCAGCTTGTCTTACAACCAAAATAACCGTTTTCAAATGAGCTTCTATCGTCAAATTATGCTTCGAAAATTGACAGCGAATGACGACGACGCCACCAGCTTCGGAGTGCACGCTTGTGGAAGGTCGCTTGCTTGTCTTGGACTATTCGTGGATAGACTATACAAATGTTCGAGAGCAGATGTTCAGCTTCAGATTTAAACCGAGCCGATATGAATTATCGAGATTTCGGATTGTGTCGAGTGTTGAAACGAAACACGACTCGTCGCATCAACAATATAAAAGGGAATCTTAAATTCAGTCTCAATACACTGTTTATGTTGAGATTCATTTGGTCGAATTCCAACTAGATTTAAAATCAAACAGTTTTTCCGATTGGATTTCGACCTTAGCTTTAAGCACGTATATCTGTATAACTGTCAAAATGACTAACACCAATACTAACTGATTGAGTTGAATTCAAAGAAAATTTTCCATATAAGTGTATTGCGATGAAACTCAATAAATCACATATCTACAAAGGTTGCGTCGCAGGTTTCATCGCAAGTCGCACAAGTAAAAACGCCCCTTAAGACAAATTCATCCAGAAATCCGATCTCAGAACTGGACTGCATGCGAATCCGCCATAATTGGCGCAGTCGAAATATTAAGACGGCTCGAATTTTAAGACTCCATTTCAGAGTAACCTCGAGCTCGAAGATGGGATCGGGAAACGAGTCGTTAGAGCGCGTTTTAGGCTCGAATGGACGATAACGTCTTTGTTGATCGTATGCGATGCAGCATAATTGTAAGTCGAGGCCGAAATCGGACGCCGCAAGATGTCGGAGTTCGACGAACCCGAGGCTCGACATCGAACCGAAGCAACGACGTGTGGCCTTCGGTCTCTCGCACACAACACTGGCTTTTGTGGATCAGTGACATCAGGCCTTTTGCATAAAACACTGTCCTGACCAGAGCCGAATCTGCAACTATTCAAATTCGACCGGGAACCGAATGCAACACGCTTCGTTCTGACTCACGGTCACTACTCGGATCGAATTAGTTTCGATTTGAATTTCGAGTTCGGATCGTCTTCGATATGAATCGTTATTATATTATGTGATGACTGAATAGGCCAAAAGGTGCAAGTGATTTTTAGAAAAGCGCGCTCTAAGTCGAGCTACATGTATTAGGAGGTCGAGTGATTCGTTGATACAATGTCTCGGTTCACGTTCAAAGTTCGTTTATATGCTTTGCCGCCAAATATATGAGAATACATAGAATCGATTCCTGCATATGACAAAAATGACACTTTTACCTCTTGGCCTTTTCAGTCGTCTTGTGATGTATTTTTTCTTAAATTGATTGATTTATGATCACTTATCATCGATTAATACATATCTCAAAAAATATTATTTAAGATGTACTTAGACAAATTGATAAAAAACACATCATTTTAAGGGCCGGTCTTTTCATCTCTGGTTTGAGAATAAAATGAATTCAAACTACACGCGATCTCTCCAACTATGAACTGTCAAAATAGGGGGAAAGAGATGGATGTATGTACATATTGTACGAAATGTAGTATGTCTGTCTCTTTCAGCGGCTGTTTTGACAGCTCACAGTTGAAAAGAGCGCTTAGTTTTAAATTCGTTTTATTCTCAAATCAGAGATGAAAAGACCGACCCCGAATGTATCATAGATAATCTATACCTTAATATAAATTATACATCAAATTTTCTCAACTTGACCGAACGTTTAGTGAATAAGTTTATTCAATTCTTCAAATTGACCGATTTTTATCAATTTCAATACGTTCAATCGAGGTGATCGTCAGATCGTCTCGAAGGTTGAAACACACACGTGAAAGAAAAGTTGAAGATTTCTTTGGGTGGTTGGGTTGCAGGTGGGGTTGAACGACCTGGTTGCTTTGCAGCCGGCGTTGCGCACTTTGTATGCAAATTGGACTCGGCGACACACACACATACACACACACACTTATACACAAAAACATCTTTACCAGAAGTTACTCTCGTGTGTAGTACCATTATTCGACAATCAATTGTCGAAAAACATCTCCACTTCTAGATGAGCAAAGTGACGATTCATTTATGATTCAGTTGCACGAAATAAGGTCTTTCCATTTAAGCAACCTATGAAAAGTCGTATGTGATTTTCCTTATTAAGAGCCGGTCTTTTCACCTCTGGTTTGAAAATAAAACGCCCTAATTCCAACTATGAGCTTTAAGAGACACATATTACAGTCAGTACAAAAATACATACATTCATGTCTTTTCTCCATATTTTGACAGTTGGTAGTTGGAAAACCGTGTATAGTTTTATTCTCAAACCAAAGGTGTAAAGACCAACGTATTGAGATGCATACGTGAAAAGGTTCATCAAATTATAATTTGTCATTTTTTTCCTCCAAAAATTAAATGAAAAGATCGAAATTAAATCGCGAATCTTATTAAAATTCATATTTACAAGTTGTACAATAGCAGTTCGTGGTTTGAAATTGAAAAAAAATGAAAGCGTCATATCAAATTTGTCAGTGACCGACAGTGTCATTAAAGGGTCACAGAGATCGTTAAATCCGACGCAATTATTTCTGCTGAAAGTATAATTTTATTCAAATCAATTATTTATAAGTCGAGTTTCACAGTTATGCATTTATAGGTGCAAGGTGCAAGAAAGAAATTTCGGTAAGGCGTACATTTCGTTTTTCAGAAAGCGTCTGTTATTCAACACATTACCAACGTAATGTATGCGGAAAATGAAAAAAAAAATGATACACTTGAATTTATATTTATATACAGTCGTCCCCCGTATAACGCGATCACTTCATACAGTATTTTTCAATACGCTTGTGATATTTTTTCGAATAATAATAACGAATGATTACGTCTATGCGTTTTTTTTGTATTGCATTGAAGTAATCGCGTTAAACGGGGGACGACTGAAAAATGGAAAATATATTTTTCCTCGCGTTATTTTCAATCGAAATTCGATCAACGCCGGATATCAGCATGAAAAAATAAAAGTACACGAATCGAAAATCAGTCTTTCAGAAACGTTACCTAATCTGAAACGGGTCATCGCTTTTCACCTTTCGCCAAATCGCAACATTCCTCTGACCCGACATTTCTCATGGGAAATTTCGCCCTACGCAGAGGACAAGGGGATGATGCGAAAGCAATATTTGCCCGTTACATTATTTATTTACATTACATTACATTACACGTAATGCCGTCGGACGAATGTGCGATGTTTGATCACGGCACAGTTCCATTTGTCAAAACGAGCACGCGATTCCACGAAAACTAGATAACGTACCGATTTTTCCACAGAAAAATATTTATATTGTATACGTGAAAAAGATAGCGGGGTAAATGTATTCCCATAATTTACACAGATAAAGGTGTTTTTTTTTTGGTTATTTTGAGATCTTTTCTGTGTGCATCGTGAGGTACGAGAAATCACCTCTGCAGTGCAAACGAAAGAATTCTCCCGACGAACAAACTCAGACGAAAAAATAAACAGACGAAACCGAAGGCAACCAAGTTGCAGGTGGCTCAACATAACAAATCCATATAAGTACAACATCATAACACACACACATATATACAGACGGAAAGAGTAAAAAGCGAAGAGTTGAGCACCCCTGAGTCTGCCTCGGGTCAGGTTTGTTTTTCTTACAAAAAGCGACGACGCTGGTTCAGGATATCGGGACGAGGCTCAGACGGTCAGACAGAAAATTAGAAAATTTTATATTCGATTTGTATGAAAAATATGAAATTGACATTATATTAGCCTGCCGATAAAGCGTTTGTGCATGCCGTGTCGATTCAGCATACTTGGGATGCGTGATTTCGAGTTCTATCTTGGTGAAAGTGACATGTCTCAATTGATAAATTGATGTGGAGAATTGGTCGTTCCTTTTTTTGAAATACACACGTTGAATTTCTTTCTGTAAATGTATGTGTAACATAATACGATAGTTGAGTACACATGTGCCGGAAAAAATATGCAATGTTTAACCGTGTGCGGATAATTTAAGAGTGATAAAGCGCATGTACATTTCCCAGAAAAACGTGTTGTCTGTGAAAATTTAAAATTTGCATATCGTTTCGTTATCGCGGCCAGACGGCGGATAGATAAGATAAATATATGTGTAAATAGAGAATTGTCGCCTTGTGTCACAATGTGCCGTTCAAATTTCGATATTTGCACAAAAGCTGTTGTGAAAGCTTGAGAAAATCCGAGACTTAACACTGCATTCACTGCATTTCAGCTAAGATCAAATCACAGATCAAAACAAGGATCGCGAATGTTCTTCGATAGTGGAAAAACCTTCAAAGATACTGGGAAATACATTGAGCTATGATGCATCGAATGAAATATTTGATAAGTGAACGATCGACTACTGCGTATCGAACATGACAAATATTTATAGACTGCTTTGAGAAATTATTTGAAAATTTTACGAAAAGCGTGAAACGAGACAGAAATTATGCAATATGGAAATTTTATTGTGACAAGCGTTGTCTTACAGTCGCAATTATCTAACAATCGTCGTTTGTACAGATGTTCGATATGCATCGAATAAATAGGAAAAATTATGGGAATGACGTAAAACAGCTTATATATACACGTCTATAAAAATGTTGTGTAATAACGAGTTACGTGGAGAATTGCGATTCAACTGCTTTCGTGCAAAAAGGCGCCAAATAAAATTTTAAACGTTAAAGTGCATTAAACCGAAATGAACATTTGTCTGAGATTATTACGAAAAACGTTCGAAATGATCATTGAAAGACGTCTATTCTCGTTCGTGTGAGATTATCGTTTTGTAAATTCGTCGGGACTTTTAACCGTTGACGGGTTTCGACAAACAATTAAAATAACTCGAATTCTTCACTAATGTCTCGTGTCACTCGAATGCACTATGTGTATAAATAAATACCTACATAAAGCAGAAATACGAAAGCGGGTCTCGGAAAACCTTTCGAACGCTTTTCTTTGTCTGCCTTCAGACTGCGAAAACGAAACGATCGGTTAATGTTTAAAACGGTACGAGTCTGTTCACACGTTCCATAGTACTAACTTATTCAATATAGAAAAATATAAAATACTCCTATAAAGGTACTGAACATAGAAAATGGATAAAAAAACAGATCCATACTGAAAGAAAATTGCAAATAGAAGGCAATAGGTGTTTTCATTTTTCATATCTGTACGAGTACATGTCTAATGTACATTTTTTGAATTATTGTCATATTCTTTTATCTACGATTGTAACTAACAATAAGCAAAAAAATAAACAAATTTAAATACAAGTTCGAGTCGCAATTAATGCGATACAATCTGAAGAATAGAATCAAGATAATCGAAAGGTCGACGAATTAATCGAGATAATAGATAAACTAATAAAAATTGATAACGACTAGAATAACATACATATTTACAATTTCATTCATAAACGTACTAATAGCGATTCATGAAAGCTTATATTCTCTTGAAGCGTTTGCCAACTAAATTTAAAAACACGTTTAACCCATTTCAGTGCAATATACTGTATAAATTTATAGATAGGGGCTGATTTAAAAGGGGGTGCCAAGGGTGATATGGTATTCTGATTACATGGATTAATTTTTGTGTGAGCATTTCTTTAATATTTTTTAACCATTATTAGAAAAACTATTTTCTCCGTAAGTGGTAATTTTGATATTTGAGAGAAATAGAGATAAAATATACATAAGTATATTCAAGTAAAAAAACAACGTAAATCGTATACAACTGAAAATACAAAGGAGTAAATGTGTTATTTTTATCGAAATTGAGTTACGTACAGGAGTCATATCAATGTAAGCTCATACGTTTGGAGGCAAAAGGATATAAACAAACTCGGAACGTGTGCTTTAATACATCATCATATCACTCGACTTCCTCCTAATAAATGTAGTTCAACTTTGAGCTTGTTTTTATCAAAGTCGCCGCAAAGTTACTTGCACCCTTTTACACAACACGACGACTGAAAACGCCAAGGGGTAAGTGGTACAATATATCTCGGCATTTGTTCTACATTAATTTATATCCTTTCGCCACCAAATAAACACAGAAGCGATTCCTATACATAACTAAATTTCGGCAAAAAACGTCACTTGCACCCCTCGGTCATAAACATATTCTTCGATCCGAAAGCCTTCACGCATAATCGCAGCGATTCGGGCCAAAAAAAAAAAGTGCATCTCGCTCAAAACAAAAGACGTCCGCTAATTGTCTAATTGCGTTGCATAATTGGCGGTGGGGGTGCGGCGCGGCGGGGTGGGGTGTCGCGGGGTGACCTTCCCGCACGTGCCGGCTGCAGCGCGGTCTAGACGAGCCAAGGTCGAGTCCCCGCCTCCCCCCCCCCCCTCCGCTGCACCGTCGAGACGCCGAAGCCCCGCGCGCCCCTCTCGCCCCCCCTCCGCCCGCCGAATCGATGCGGCGAGGGGAGGGCGGGGCGAGGAGGACCCGCAGACGCATCCGCGACGCTCTCTCACCTTACGTTAGAACTTTCTCAATCTTTTGTACAATTTTTTTTCGGTTGTCATTTTTTTTTTAATCGATATTTTTATTTTATTTTAATAGAATTTAATGTTTGGTATTTTATTTTATACATAAGAATAACTTAAAAGTATCGATTCTTAAATGAAAAGTTCACAATTTCAGATCGCTTTTTTTCAAATTACAAAGATAGTGGATATTATGTATTTGGTAATTTGAGCATAAAAAGCTTGGAAATATTTTAATTTACGTCGAATGAACAGCACAATGGGTACAAGTAATCTTTTTTATAGAAATTGAGTTAATCATATCATTATAGAACCATTTTCTGTACTTATCTCGATTTCATTAAAAAAGGTCACTTGTAACCTTTGTGTTATTCACTTGTCACCTATGATACGTATCGTTGAAAAATAATTATTCTAAATAAGAAAAAAATGTATAATATCCTTTGAGAATACATGCATTGTAAGTGCACAATTTGAAAAATGAAGCATATAGGTACATAACATGAGATAATTATTTCAAAATTTTCCGCTTTTCTTTTACAAAATATATTTTTTATACTTAAACGGTACAATACTTGAAAACAGTACGAGCGGTAGACGAAACGAAATAATTAAATTGCTTTCAAATTGTTTTGAATAATAAGCGACAGTACAATCGTAAATTATGCCATTGCAAAATAAACAAATTACAGACGAACGTAACGAGGTGATATTGATCAAATAAAAACATCGGAAGAAAGGCAAACATTATTATCGGTAATAAAATAATTAATTTATACCGAAGCGGAAAAAACCGCTCGAAGCCGAATCGATTCAATAGATCCAATCGAATACATTTTGTGTAATTAAACTTTCAAGAGACAATGAAAACTTCGCTCGATCGGCACATAAGAAAATCTCTAATTCCAGAAAATGTTTATCGTCCGAAAACTATCCAGATGAATCCAATAAAAATGGAGCTCGCGCGTTGGGAAAATACTCGTTCTAAATAAGTTTTTATGAAGCAGACGATGCGCATAAATTTGCAACGTTCGCCTAATTATTGCAGACGGGCGTCTTGAACGTTTCACGTTTTCGAAAGACAAAAAAATAGCGTCTTAACGATGACACGTTTAATATCGCCGAAGAAGAATGTGTCTGGATGATGTGTGTGTGCGCCCGAATGAAAAAAAATGCGGACTTTTAAGGCTGAAATCAGATTTTCAAACCGGTCTGAATCTCTCTCGGACGATTTTCTGAAATAATATTCAATATAAAAAGCTCAAATGTTTAAATTGCGCAACGAAAACACGGTTCCGATTAAGTGCAGGCGACAAAAAGAAGGCCGCTCGTCAAAGTGGAATCAGGCTATCGAAGCTAAACAAAAGCTCTCTCTTCCGAAGTGCAAACGAAAGAAAAAAATAAGACCGACTCTCGAGGCAAGGTCACGATAGCAGACGCAGTCTTGCATTTTTTCGCAGACGGTAAAAAGACGAAAAGGAATATACATATAAAAAGGCAGAGTTTAAAAGTAAAAGTCGCTAGTGAAAACGTCACCGACTGAGGTCTCTCCTCGCGCAGACAGACTTCGGCGGCCATTAGTCACAAGTTCAGAGTCGGATTACTGACGAGAGGCTGCGAAATTTATGACGTCTCATACATACACGCGTTGTTTGCCATGTTAATGACGTTTCGGAGACGACCTTCCTTCCACCTCGGCGAGGACGCACTTACCCCCGTCTCGATCCAAGTGGTTGTTGTGCACACATCCTTACAACGCACTCGTAAAACCGTATAAATGTTCAGCTTTCAGAAATATGATTTTTTTTTTTCAGAATTAATCGAATTTTGTAAATGTAAATAAATACGTATAAAAGAGTGATAAAAAGATACGTCTCATTGTCAGACAGAAGTCAAATCCCGGATTTTACTTCTTATATGGGTAAAATGTACACCGATGCTTGAGTAGGAGAATAGCCGAATAGGTTAGTGCGTCAGACAGTACAATTGGCGCTCGAAATTTCGAACGTCAGCGTATTTATAATAAAGATGTAGAATTTTACAATAAAAAGCATACAATTTTGCTAATCATATCAAAAAAGTAACTTTCATTCATAAAAATACCAAATCTGAAAGGTTCAAAGCGCACTCGTAGATCGTTAAATCTCGGTTTAGTGACGCAAAGAGCACTCGGAAAAATTCTTTCCACGAATTTACGTCATATAATATAAAAAAAAATCACTTAATAATCCGTTTAAGGCGACATAATTTAATTAAACATCTCGACATAGCCACACATAAGCCGCAAGAAACGTACACAAAGAGGTCTCGTTGTCAGACGGTGGGGCGTCTTCTCATCCCTCGTCGTCGGACGATGAGGAAGACCAGAGCCAGACACAAAGATGCGACAAGGACGGGGGGTGACCTTGGGGGAGGTTAGGTTAGGTTAGGGGAGGTTGGAAAGTGGGTGACTTCGCCACCCCAGACTGCGCCCAAATTCAATTATAAACTGCGACGACGGATCGTTTGATCTCGTATTAAGCCCGAGGGATTTTTTTTACTACTGTGCCAATTGTGTGCTATTTTTTTATGCCCTATTATTTCGCTGGAGTGCACTTAGTGCTAGTTTTCGTTGTGAAAACTGTGAGCTTGGAAAATATATCAAGAGTTACTTAATTAACTAGTTAATATATTTTTCAAGAATCGTGGTTGTGGTTGTGGTGTGGCGTTCCTAGTGCGAACTACCGCTTAAGGTCGGTAAAAATTTTGTTCTTGCTGATTTATTGTTAATCAACAATTGAAAGATTGACACAATTTTTCACTGACAATCCAACGATATATTAAAAAAAATCGATTTGTAAAATTATTATTTAAGTGACAATGAAAAATTTCGATCACGATATGTACATGCATATCGATAAATCGATTTCCTAGATATAAATATGATATTGAATTATTAGAGCAAATTTTATCATAAACGCGATCGCACGTATGTTACTCGAAAACAACAATAGTTTTCATTGTTCGTACGAAAAAGTCGAATAAAATTCGAAGGATTTGAGTTCTCTTCGGAAAAGTTAGTTTTAGTTTCTGTCGCAGTCTTAAAGGCCACCATTCAAAGATATAGCAAGGACGTCTCTATAAATAAACCGAGTCCCTCGTTTCATAGTATGTTTAGAATTTATTTTTGCGTCCGAAACACCAGTCAAAACAAACCACAAAAAACACACAGATAAGAGCGTAAAAGGCCGCATTTCTCATTATCGCGTCTGAACTGAAAAATATACATAAATCGAACGCACTCGGTACTAAAAACGAGATATGAATAAAAATTCAAAATGTATGTAGATCGAAAATTACTTATCGTGGTCTGTGCGGTGGGCGCATAATCACATTTGAATAAGGACAGTCGGCGTTCACTTGTGAAAATTATCTGGATTTTTTAATAAATATCCATCGAACTATGAAATAGGTGGTTATTTTTTTCTTATAAATAGTACTGACCGTATAAACACGTATAAGTTACTATGTATTAGCGAATACGATGAACTGTGCCAATCGTCTAGACGCCGAGTCTACGACGCGTACCGGTTACGCGAACTTTAGTAATTTTCGAAACAAAAATACGTCACGTAAGGTGCATTCATTTGAATAACAAACGAACACAGGCGCGCATTTTATTTCAAATATCACTATATTCTATTTAATTCACATATTTTCGAATAATAGCTAAGCTACGACGATTTCGCGCATAAAACAAAAGCATCAAACGGGAAAATCCACAGTATTTTTTCAAATGTTATCGTTCGAATGGTGCGTCATTCGAATCGTCGAGTCTATGAATAATAAAAAAACTTATTTTTAAATTAAATTTTGAAAGTATCGACGGATAATGAGGGACGACGCTTTTCATTCGTCCAGTCGGAAACACGATTTCGAACCAGAATGAAAAGTCTTCCCTCTCACGATCCCAAGATCGACCAAATTCGCATCGCACAAGCACTATTTTAAACACTTTTCATTCAGAAGTTCGAACGAATCCGAGACAAACACACAAACAAACAAACGATAAAAAAATCGCACTAATCTCCGGCAGCTATAATACCTCAGCGTCTCGACGAATATCGGCGACTCCCTTCCTATATATGGCGGGCTTCGAACTTTTACAACGCGCTCGGACCGCGTTCAACGAGTCAAGAGGCGGACGCGGAACGGTCGAGTTCCATCGCTCGAGTTGACCCACATCCGGCGCGGCGCGCGGGGCAGCGCACGTCCGCACACGGCGACGCGACCGGCGCGAGTGAGCGGCGCGCCGAGGGGGGCCGCAGTCTGGAGGGGCGCGGGGGGGAGGCGAGGCGAGGCGGCGAGACGGGCCGCGGGGCGACGGGGCGGGGCGGGGGGGGGGCGGTCGGGGGACGGACGGGAGGGAGGGAGGCGAGGGGAGGGGGGAGTGCCCACTTGTTGTGTCGATACAGCTGATCCGGCGCGCACCAGACGATCAGCTGAGCGCACGCACACTGTGCCGCGGCGTACGTACGAAGGCGCGCATGCGTGTGTCGGTGTGTGTCTGTACGTTTTTTCGTTTTTTATTTTTTATCTCGACTGGCAGTGCCGCGTTCGGGGCGTACTCGGGACCTATGGAAGTCCCAGTAGGGTGACTCTGTGATGATTTTATGAAATTATACTGATAGTGACACGCATTTGAGACATTGCCGGAAACTATGAAAGTTCCTGTGTAGTTCGTTTTTTTTATGGCCTTTGAGCTATTTTTTTGTGTAGATTAATTCATTTTATTTAATATCATGAACTTGAATATTTTAACTGATTCAATAACAGTCAGTTATAGAGTGCGTGTGGTGAGTTTTGTTCATAATATTTCGATAGTCTATATTTCGATGCTCGTAAATAATAAAGTTATCAAAATCACACAATAAAATCCCCATTAATATATTCAAATGTATTTGGATATGTATATAAATGGATAATCACTTTTTATTAGCATAACGATGAGTATTCATATCAAAGCTATTTTCCGAGTTTTTCCGAAATTTTTCGAAATTTTATTTCATTTTGAAAAAAATGATTAATCTTTTAATTTTTAATCTTTAACGGAAAAATTATCAATATAATGATATCATGAAATATTATAAAATATATATTTTTCACTTCTAACGGAATTCAAAGCGATTCGATTTTCACGCAAAATAGAATATGTTTTCCATCGTAGACGATAAAGGCCATGGGTTCGGATGTAACCTCAAGAAATTTCGAAAGTAGCAATGAAATAAATGTGTTAAGGTCAATAATATATTTGTGACACTAAAAAATAAATTAAAAAAAAACCGACTTATACTCTTGAAAAATTATAAAATATTACGCATTGAATAATATCTTTCATTCATGCTATCGAATCACACTTACTGGACAGAATCGATTCTATCGTACATTTGAATCCAGAAAACGACTAAAACATGACAAATTCCAATTTAGCAATTCATTCCCACTACAAACACATACATACGTGTGGTCTACAAAAGTTTATCTGGGATTGACCCGAGGAGGTCGCGTCCCGCTGGCTTTCAGTTATCACGACCAGAGTCGAATGTCACACGACAGAACCGAAATTCCGAATCGATCTGAAGCACAGAATGCTATTGCAATAACGTAAGCACACTGTGTAGATATATTATATTACCGCATTCGTCTATTGGCCAGACTGGTGCTAGTCATCGTTGTGTATGTGTTTTTTTGCATATCGCATACGAGGAAAAACTGCAGAGATGATTAATGACAATATGTGTGGCGTACGAGCGGACCTCGTCTCAAGGACGTCTGCGTCGTTTGATGGTTCGGTTGCACATACACCTCCATTTGTTTCCATTCCGACTTATTTATTTTATATTATCGTAGAATTCGTATCAAATATTCATCTGCTGAATAAATACGTAGACTTCGGGAGAAAGATGTCGAATCGAGGAAAAACATTCTGCAGTCTATTCTCATCTATAAGTTGGACATTAGTAGTCTTGTTAGAACTGTGTTGCCTTATGTCATCGCTTACAATAATGGGAATCCCGAACGAGCAGTATGCGGATTTAGACGAATTTTCTTCGGTTTTTCCTCGACTGAAATTAAGGTTGAAATGAGAATCGATTTCGATGGATTCGGAAGTACGATGCAAAGAGAACGAATACCTACGATATGCAACTGAATAAATATTTGAAAATTATGTAAGAAATTAAAATTTACAACTAACACAAGCCGTTCGCGAGGAATTAACAAGAAAGAAATCAAACAAGACGAATAAAAAATTGCATTAATGAAAATATACGACACGACAATGTCACAATCGAATTACGAAAGTGAGCATGTTTTATACAGTCAAAGTCAAATGCACTCACTAGTGACAGAAAGGATATCGTCCAGACGGTATCCGTCTCGCATGCAATCTGGCAAACATATGCGAACAAACCTATGCAATTGGATACGAATTTGTCTTCATCTTCGATGGATACGAAGATAAAACAGATATAAGGACACATTAGACGTACGTGCATATAAAATTGTAACGGCACGTATTCGGTCGCCGGTTGAATGTCAATTTAAATTGTTGACAATGCGAATCTATTTCAATTTAGAGCGTCTGCCACAATAGGGTCGCGCGGTAATTCGACCGACACACACACACTGTGCGATCGAAAAACTTCTCTTCGCTTTTCTATTACGCTTCGACAACGGGATATCTACTGTTTAATCGTTGTTATAGAAATAGATTTAATTTCTCAATTAATCGTTCACTTTGAAGCAAAGAAGCAGCCCGTAAGAACTCCGAGCATTAAAATCGTAATCCGCGTCTCGAGAACACTGCAGCCTGATGCATCATACGCAAATTAATTCAATGAAAATCTATAATATATTAGAGTGTAAACGAAACTCCAATCTAGCAATTTATATAAAGGTCAATTCGCTGCACATTGATTCAAATGAGATACTAAAAAAAACGCACACAATATGCACGCGCCGCAGTGAAACTATGCAATATGCACGTTATATGACGACTGAAAAGACCAACGGGTACGAGTGACATTTTTTTCCAAAATCGACTCAAGTACAACAATCCCTTCATACATTTGGCGGCAAAAGGATATGAATGAACTTGGAGCGTGTACCGAGATATATCTTTTCTCTTAGTCGCTTGCACCCCTTGGCCTTTTCGCACGGTGGAAGCGAAGTCTAGGCTAGAGCGCGGTGGATAGTTGCGCAACTCTCGCCATGTCGAATGCACTTCCAAGGTTGTACATGCAATTACATTGTGGCATAATGAGATTCCTCTCACGGCTGTTAACACGTTCACCGACGACGTCACCCGCGGAGACCTCGACGACCACCAGCCGGACGTTTTAATTGTTTTACGGCTAGACGATTCTCATCTGCGTTTTTTGTCTGCGAACGAATCGAAAACGCCAAAGCGACAGCGACTCTAAAATTTTATACGCAGTCGTCCCCCGTTTAACGCGATTACTTCGCACTATACAAAAAAATGCATTGACGAGTTACTTAAGCCTAATTAACGCCTTAAGCGTAATTGCGTCAAATGAGGGACGAATGTATGCGAGATTCTGATTCTGAGAAAGCC
This sequence comes from Cheumatopsyche charites, assembly GCA_024721215.1. Classification (NCBI taxonomy): domain Eukaryota; kingdom Metazoa; phylum Arthropoda; class Insecta; order Trichoptera; family Hydropsychidae; genus Cheumatopsyche; species Cheumatopsyche charites. The sequence goes on from CM045575.1 coordinate 15,385,435, forward strand.
TTTCATCGAAGAAAATTTTCCAAAATTCATCGGTTTATAATACAAGTAGTAGTTAGTTCTGAAGCACTCTCGAGGCTGAATTTTTCAAGACACGAACAATCGAAATGAAATCTGTTTTTAATACGTTCAGACAGCGGTGTACAATGATGGAAAAAAGGCGAGATGCAACGGAGCGGACCTGTCGCTCGTCTCAAGGTTCCAGTGACGCAAGAATCGTCGTGATGATGGGTTAAAAGGTGCTTTTTTTCTCGTCTAGCCTCTCTCTGGCCACTCGAGGTTTCGCGTCTCCGAATCCAGGAAAGCGGAGACGATGAGCTCATTGCGGAATCCTAGCTCAATCTGTCTGCGATAATACGTGTTTTGATTTCGGGTCAAATAGCAAAGATTATTTATTGAATTGTATGCAGATTCGTACAAGAAAATCAATAACAGGAAAATATATCAATATTATTAGAATTTGATATGAATACTAAATATGTGAATGAGATAATTCGGAGGCTACTATCATTTATGTTCTGAAAGTAAACATAAATAAATAAATGCGCAGACAGTGGAAAAACAGAAAAATTTATATACCGAGTAATCGATAACAAAATTGTGAAATTATCACATCAATGAAAGTACTTATTATCTGTGTGTATAATTACATTGGAGTCTCGACATTTCGTCAACATCGATAAATACATCACACAAACATCGCATATTAATATTTTGTAAATATAAACAAACAAACTAATAATTAATATATTCATTCGATCGAATGTAACACTAGCACGCGATTTCGACGGAAAATTTTCCACAATAGAATAAAGAGTGTACTAGGTTAGTTACACAATGCACATTCGTAGACGCTGAACAATCGGAAAAATTCCAAACAACGCTAAAAAAAAAGACTCGATGCAATATGTTTTCAATTGCGACACAAAAAGCGCAATTCGAACCAATTCTAGAAAGTACAGTGACGAATACCGACAGTGCATAGATTGGCGAGCGAAGCCGGGTACAGATCGGCGTCTGACTATGCAATAGCGCTATTCTGTGTCTGTCTCCGAAACTGCGTTGATATATTCAACGGGTAGTGTATAGTAAATAGAGAGTTTGAGTGTTGAATGCACGTTTCGGAAGGGGGTCAGAGGGCGTCAGATTGCAACGGTGCATTGCACTGCACCAATTGTCGCCTTTGCGATTAGTCAGCGTCTGGTCGCGGTCGGTACACGATAAGCCGAAACGTACTTGTTATTTTATTTTATTGTATTTACGTACTGATATATGTATGTAGGGAAGAGTGGGGACTATTGTTTTTTGATTCTATTTTTTTATTATTAAAAAATATCAATATCAGTAGGTACTGCTAATGGGAGATCATTTAGAATCAAATGACCACACACTCCCTTGTGTGTAGCGAAAATCGGCATATATCAGACAAACAGACGAACGGATTTAACTATGCACTGTATGAAAATGTACATATTTCACATCTGACATGTATTTTAATTAATTTCAAAAAAATAAACATGAAAAATTGACAAAATTTTAAGTGTTTCATAAAAAAATTAAATTCTTATGATCAAATCGTATCTTTTTGAGTTTCAGTTAAAATCGAATATAATCGCAGTTGGATGTATTTTTTAACCTGTATTGCTAGTAGACAGATTAGATTTTTTTTTTAATCGAAATAGAGAAAAAAAACTATTCGCGAGATTAATGTGCTGCGAATCGAGAAGATTGCGATTCAAAAGGAAAAATTATTTTTTAGCTGAAAGAACATTTTCATATCGTACTCGTATATTACGGGAAATGCCAGACAAAGTGGTTACCAATTATGCAAGACGATAAAAAATGGATAACAATTATCTCAATTATGCATGAAAATACAATGAACATATTTCATATGCTCGTTGTTACACGGTAGCGTTTTACACAAAAAAAAAGTATTCTAAAACTTCGATGCTTTTCAAACCGGAAAATTAATTGAAACGCAAAATTTGAAATGTGCAGAATAAAAAAAAATACAAATACATACAAAAATAAGTATTCAAGTAAGTTCGTGGAAATTGCTAATAGGTATTGAGCAATTCGCTATCATAGAGGGTTTTCAGTATATTTTTAGATTTATATAATATGTAAATATATTTGTTGAATAAACAATTGGAAAAAAATATCGGTTCAAATTTTTGTATCAAATAAATTTTATTCATTTTTTTTACCGAATCAAAAGAATTATTTCACTGTGAAGTTTATCGAATTCGTACGTGAAAAATATTAAATATTTCGAAACGAATAAAAGCAGACTTATACCGTTGTCACAATTGAGGGCACATTTAAAGAGCAAAAATGTAGCGCGACACGCACAATCGTTGCGGCGATTTTCCTCGCGCATTTCCCGGACACGACAATTTTCCTCGATACAATACAACTCGATATAATAATTAAAATATCCCGTCTGTTATTTCTAACGCTATATTACTGTGGCAACTCATTTTCGAAAAAAAAAATGAAATTTCTCTCACTAGACATCGATACTCAACGAGTCATAAAGATATGTTTATACCTATTTTTACTAACGAAATGTCACTTTATCACCTCGATACTCGGTACTACGAACTCTATAATTAAGACGGGTGTACACTCGCGTAGTTCCGTAGCACAAAACTGGATAGAGTTAAAATATACGTCGGATCACAAACGCGCGTAGGTACGCGTGTCCACCGGTCTCAATAACGGAACGGTGAGCGGCACCCAAGTGAAAGAATGACAGTTCGCGAACGGAGGTATTTGACAGAGATCTTACTTGTGTTGTGTTTATTTGTCATGGGCGCGACGCGTAGAGGCGGCGCGTGTCGCGCACCGCCTTATCTCCTGTCGCCGGAACGAAACGCCTTCCCCTCTTCGTCCCCGCGACTCGGCCGCATCTAACCTAACCTAACCCGTCGAATCGATCGGATCGGAGCGAGGGCGGCGCGGCGCGACGTTACCCCGTCGACGTCATCGGCGCGACTGACGCGACGGCGTCGCCGCGGGACCGAACGGCGCGCGGCGGACCGCCAGACACTCGTCGTCTCGCTCGCACCCGCGCACCAGACGCCGTTTTCCGCGCGCGCCGTCTCGCTCGCGCCCTCTCCCGTCGAAACGCGCAGGTTGTTTTCGGCGGATTTCGCGAAACGTCCGTGTGGTGGTACGCGTGTGCGTTTTCGTAGATTGTGTTTTTTGAATGCGAGCCTTAAGTTGTGCGCCCATCTCGAGCGACGAACGCCAAATATTGAACTGCTGTCGCAAATTTCATAAGAATTTCCCTTAAATTTTCTTTCTAAGAATCGTTAAAAAAGCCGACAATTCTATTGTGATCATTTTTTTTGTCATAATATAAAAAAGCCGACTTTGAAAGTTTTCATATATTTCCACAATACGGAAAAACCATCTTTGAATGAATAAGAAAATGGGTTGAAATAAATTAGAAAGACCCTTTTTCTATTCACAAATTTAAATATAATACATTTATGAATGACTAATATAATGCACAAATTTCAAGAGCTCAAACATACACGTATGATGAAAATCGTAACGCGCGTTTGATAACTGTATGGAAACGCGCGTTGAACGCCCATCATGTAACTCTGATTGTGAAATCCAATTTTGAATATTGCAATTTCGACGACTGTTAAATTTTCTTATTTCACAATTAATATCTACATTAAATTTTATAAAATTCCGACAAAAATCTGGAGAACGTTTTTTAATTGAAGATGAGTAAGTATAGATAATATTTTCAACATTTCAGAAACAAAATTTTAAAACTAATAAATGTATCAAATATAAAATATAAATATTTATTTATCATTATGAATTCCTTATTTATAATCGTTGAACAATTGGCTTTCATAATTAATAAAATGAAATTGAATTTTTCACATGCGTATGAAATACTTATGATATTCGATGTGAAATTTTCAATATATCGTAATAAGACGCAATTTGAAGAAACAATTTAGAGGTGAGTGGAAGAAAAAAAAGAAAAGTAGTCAATCGAATGTTTGTGAACGGCTTTATTTATGTCTAGACGTTGAAAAATAAAGATAAAATGAAAAAAAAATACTTTAGAGTATCAGTAGGATGGTCAATGTCAAAAGAAAAATTGTTATCGTAATTTTTTACGACTACGATCACAAACGATCGATCATAAAGAAAGATTTAGGGACTGTCGTAAGGCGGAACTACTGATAATGCCTAATGACTAACATAACTTTTACCTATGACCGACTCGAAAAAAAAACTAAATCGTTTGTTTAATTTATGTGCACATTGAACATCTTTATCTCCATTTTCCAACAAATTTCATTGTTCGAAGTATCGAAATTATCATTGTACCCACACTATCTTCGTCTAACTGATCAATCTGTGATATGTGATCGAATCAGAGCAAATTCCGACGAATCGATAATTTCAAATGATTTTGTTTACTTTTTTTTTTAATTTAAGGTTTATAACCAAATGAAGACTTACAGACATTAATATTAAGATAAGTTAAACGAAAAACGCCATTTACATGGAAATCGTTATCAAAGTACACACATAAACAATAAAATAATTTTGAGTGCTTTATACATAAATCATTTTAACGAGATATATGCATTTCGACTAGAATGAATAAAAACTATATATTTTTAATTACACATAAATTTGAACGATAGTAAATAGAATATAATAATCTATAAAACTCATTAATTTCTAATTGTGATAATAAATTTTCCACAGTTTTTTTTTCAACACAGAAACGTGTACATACAATAAATTGATAAAAACATAATATGAGTAAAAAAATTACATTAACCCTTTCAACTCCGGAGAATTTTCCGATAATTTCCTCATAACTTTTTTTTGTAAAAATTGTGATTTTCTTTAGTAAAAAAAAATAAAAATGAATCGGAAAACTCATTTGAATTTTCGAAAAATTTTAATTGACGTTCGAAAAGGCCAAGGGGTTCAAGTGACATTTTTGCCGAAATTGAGTTATGCACAGGAATTGCTTCTCTGTATGTACTCTTATGTATTTGGTGGCAAAAGGACATAAACGAATTCGGAACGTGTGCCTCAATAGATCATCATATCACCCGACTTCCTCCCAATACACGTAGGTACACATTCAACTTTGAGCGCGCTTTTCTCAAAATCACCGCAGTCACTTGTACCCCTCGGCAAAAAAATCGAAACAAAAGATAGCTCAAAATGCCGAACGAGATGAAAATGAGATGAAAGGCCATCTTTTCCGCATTTCCTGTTCGATGACGTTTCGGCGTCGTCGATGAACAAGTGTCCCCGCGAGGTGTCGGGGCGTCGCTTATCGGCGCGAATCGATAAGCGGGCGTCTCACCTTGCGAGGGTGCGGGGGCTGGTGTTGTGGGGGCGGGTGAGGCGCACCGCAGCGCCACACGACGGCGGATGGCGGCGCCGCGCATGTCCCGCGGCACCACCGGCAGCGGCGGCGGCGCGCGCTCCACTGGGACACACTCCGCTCTCTATACATATATCATACTGCATGACTGCTAACGAAAAGGCCGAGGGGTGCAAGTGATTTTGAGAAAAGCTCGTTCAAACTTGACCATGTATAGGAGGAGGACGAGTGATTCGATGATATATCTCGGCACATGTTCCGAGTTCGTTTATATCCTTTTGCCACCTGCATGCGATCCTGTGCATAACTCAATTTTGGAAAAAATGTCACTCGTACCTTTTGACCTTTTCGATCGTCATATATCGTACTACATGACTACTAACGTAAAAGCCGAGGGGTACAAGTGACTTTGCGGTGATTTTGAGAAAAGCGTGTTTAAAGTTGACCATGTACCTACATGTATTAGGAGGAGGTCGAGTGATTCGATGATATATCTCGGCACATGTTCCGAGTTCGTTTATATCCTTTTGCCACCTGCATGCGTTCCTGTGCATAACTCAATTTTGGAAAAAATGTCACTCGTACCTTTTGACCTTTTCGATCGTCATATATCATACTACATGACTACTAACGTAAAGGCCGAGGGGTACAAGTGACTGCGGTGATTTTGAGGAAAGCGCGTACAAACTTGACCATGTACTTGCATGTATTAGGAGGAGGTTGAGTGATTCGGTGATATATCTCGGCACACGTTCCGAATTCGTTTATATATTTTTGCCACCAAATATATTATATAATATATTATATATTATACAAATATATTTATTTGGTGGCAAAAGGATATAAACGAACTTGGAACGTGTGCCGAGATATATCATCGAATCACTCAACCTCCTTCTAATACATGTTCAACTTTGAGCAGGCTTCTTTCGAAATCGCTTGTACCCTTTGGCCTTTTCAGTAATCATATACTGTTATATATTCCATAGTAAATATGAAAAGGCCGAGGAGCACAGGTGAATTCAAGAAAAGTTGAGCATGTATTAGGTTGAGTCGAGTGATTTAATGATATACTTCGGCACACGTTCTAAATTCGTTTATATCCTTTCGCCTCATAGCTCATTCACATTCCTGTACATAAATCAATTTTGGCAAAAATATCACTTGTTCCCCTCGGCCTTTTCAGTCGTCGTATAGTAGATACGGGAACGCTCCCGAATCCCATCCCTTAAAGTCGCGTTCGCATTGTCACAGAACCGAACCGTACCGATCCTGACGAACGAAGCGCTCCCTTTCAGAAAGAGATGACTGTATCACCGTATAGGAGTGTCTCGTTCATCAGTTTCTGTACCATTCACATCTGTGGTATTACGAATATCGTTTAACTCTACATACACTGTTGAAAATGTGACGTTTTCTGATTTCTGAGTTATGGAGACCGTTCACTGTCGAACGGAACGGAACAGATCAGGGACACAGCTATAAGAAAGAGGAGGACGCTTATTTAGCTATTGACTTTTTTCCAATAGCTACCCCTATTATGTTCTGAAATGGACACTCCCCATAAGGGACGGGATTTTTTCTGCTTGAATTGACTAATCATTCATCAAATTTTCTTAAGAAAATAATTTTAATAGAATGAAAAACCATAAACTTAATTTCCACCATTAAGGTGTTAGATTGAAAAAATAATTCAAATTGAAAAACGAATATGATTTTATCGCCCGTTGTACCAAAACTAGAGTAATGATAATGATCTACTATTATGGAAAATTTTCAGAATCAGTTGTACACTACTTGTCTCTCAAATTAAATACGGATTAGACGTATGGAAAAACAGTCCAATCCGTTCCAATTTTGTCACTTTTGAATAATTGTATTACAGGTTCCAATCATAGGTCTTGGAATCAGTTTTTGAATTGAGTCTAACCAAAGTCAACAGTAATAGACTTCCGGTATGAATTCCAATTCTACATGTGAAACAATGCAAACTTTCACACGACTAAAATTCCCGAGCGAACATTGAACGCAAAGAAAATACGACAAAACATTTTTCTATTCATAGACGATCGACGTTTAAGGGTTTTGTCACATTTCTTTTATTTTTTACAAACTTTTATTTATCCTTATAAAATACACATAAAATTTAAATGGTAAGTGATACATACATTTATGTAAATCCATTTGATTACATCGAACATCCATAACGTAGTCGATATTTTGAACCACAAACCTGAAACAAAAATAAAACGATAAATTTCATACATGGAGCTGCATTCAGTTTTAGAATTGTTTTCGAATCTTTTTGTGAAATGTAAAATGTTGGTTTATTTTAAACAATTAAAAAAACATGTAGAGTACAAAAACATTCCATTTGAAATTCGGAAAATAATTCGAGTTTCATTCTGAATACTTTAAAGTCGGCAAACCGTGAGATGTTTTCGTATGCATACTTCTGAAAACTATTGCACTGAAAAATTATACGTTAGAGCATTTTTAGTCTAGAAAATTAATTAAAACCGTACGAAGGATGCTATTATGACTTTTAAAATCGCCGAATCAGAACGTATTATACATAGTTCATTTATCTAATTTGCCTGTCTGTCTGTCTGTCTGTCATCTCATTGTTGGTGCTTATCAGGTTAAAACTGAGTCTATGAGCGTACATCGACCTTTAGTTATAATGGTTTCGGCTATTTACTAAAATTTATGATGTGCAATTATCAACCACGAGATGTTTTCTCAAGATTTTTTTCTCAGCAGACGTGAAAACTCGTGTAACTCAATAACATTTCATGAAACGAAACTCGAGCCTATAGCGTGAAAACGTAATAAACAGATTCTCGCAAAACATGTCGTTCTATAAATAAGAAAGTGTGTATTTTTCTTTTATATTTTCCATCCTTAATGTATAAGATTACAAATGCGACTAATACGGTGTCCTTGTGCCGTTTTCAATACACGTGGCGCACGAAAAAAATACACATTATTTACAAGAGGATTTTCCTGAAAAGAAAATTATATTGTTTACGATCCGCTGGAGCGAATTTCATTTAAATCGAGGAAAAATTTTCAAGAAAACTCCTTCCGATGTTAAAACAACGAAGAAAACTTGGAGCAGTTAACAAGTTTTAATGACATCTATTTAACGTAACGCGTTTGATTCGCGCGAAAGGTGAGTCGTTAAATTTATTTATAAACTAACACGTTTTAACGCCGTTAACTTATTTTCATCCGAATTGGTATTTTCTTTTTCTCATTCAGAACTCGCTTTAGAAAGCGTATTGCTTTTGAAAAGTATATTTTTAACTTCGCGTGCAGGTTCTTGTGAAAAAATAAACGATTTTACAGAATGATTCGATGTGTGGAAATAAAAGCGTTTATCGTTCGATTGTGCAATCTATGCTGTCTGTTCTGTTTCCGGCCGGAAGAGGTCAAATTTTTCTATTTTTGATTTTTCGCCAACGTTGGTATCACTGGTATATGGTTTAAAGATAAAATATTTTACCTACGGATATTAACATATGTTCATGTGTGTAAAACTTACTATATTAATTGGTAAAATTGTTTATAAATAGTTGGAAATTCACTCGTTGAAAATGAAATGTATGAAAAAAAGACTTCAACATTTTAGTTTGCATTGATACTGAATTATTCAATGGCAGTTTAGTCTCGTTTTACGTTATAAATACACATTTTTTTTTATGTATTGTATAATTGAATTCACATATTGCTTTTTAATAGATATTGTTACACTGGAAAAAAAAACTTAACGAATGCACATAAAATAAAAATAAGAAAACTTTCATGTTCGTGCAAACTTTAATTGCAGCTTTAGTAATGGCATCGGATTAACATTAAATTCATTGAAAAAAATATATCAAAAAACGGTGTGAATTTTATACCTGGTTAAAAATGATTTTTTTTTTAAAAAGACAGGATGCCGAAAATATTCACGAATCTTAATTTATATAGATTTGTTCGAAAGATCCGAGTAACTTTTTGCACTTTGATAAAAAAACTGACGAGTCATACATACAGTGGACTTTTGAACTTTAAACAATTTCAGCTCATTTTTCGAAGGTTCATTGTATTAATTTGATTTTCAACGGCAAATTTTAGATTGTACATATTTTTTGAGTCGATCAAACAAAAAATACATTTCAAAATAAGTGCAGTGTAAAAATATCAAAGTGCTAACCGCTTCGATGCATTTTGGCGAAAAAGGAAGTTTCCTTGGCTGGTGAACGAATAATTGCATTATCTAATTGTGCACTGATGCATTTCAGAATGACCTTCGTTTTTTGGAAGTTTCGAACATTCAATTGCATCGACCTTGATATATGCGATTTTATATCAGCTCAATTGCAATCGATGGAAAAAAATGCCAAATAAATCACTTGTCCAAGGTGATGTGTGAAAAAATCAATTTTCACGTCTTTCTATCATAATATGTATTCCACTATTAATTTAATATCGAATTTGTACTTATACTAAAAAATATATTCGACTTTTGAAATTTTCTCTGAAACAATTGACATGAAAAAGAGAGATATTTCAGGCGATTGTTTATCTCGATCGTTCGAGAAAAATCTCGGGAATTCTGTTAACAACGGAAAAATGTCGAAATCCATTATGGAAAGTGGCGAGACGATTTTATCTTTGTGGTGAACTATCAACATCATTTCAAACTGTGAATATTTATATGATACTTTAAATCTTATTGTTAGTAATTAAAATTCAGATCTTTTATAAACAAAAGTACGAGTTTGATAAAGAGCCCGAATTTAAAGCATTGAATATGGAAAAATAATATTGTTTTATACTTCCACACGTATTCGAATGAAAGTTACATATATGTATGCTATATTAAGCTGTACAAACTGGTAACTATTTAGTTGGTCAATTGAATATGAGGTATGTTAAGTACAACCATAACTTTTTTTTAATGTGTGTAGGTCAGAGAAGGCTTTAAATCGTGGCATGCGAATGCAAAGTGTCCATTACTTTGAATCACCTATTGTATTTTGTGGTATTTCAGTATATTTGGGTTGGCAGCCTCTGCTACATAATATTTCACTGCCTTTTGTTATCATCTGAAACGGCAGTTGTTTGATATAACATTGCAGCTGTATAAAACGTTTGTGGATGCCGTGTCGATTCAGCATACATGGGATGCGTGATTTCGAGTCACATGTCGTTTTTCTTAATTGATAAATGGATATTTGATTCGAAAAAAATGTTAATTCAACGCTTTACAAAACGGCTCCGCAAATTATCATCACATATACCTTTCATATGTTTCGATAAAATTCGAACTATTTAGTGACACCTACATATGTGCACTAACTTATTCTTCATAGTTTGCCTTAGGGCTGATTTTCTTCACTATATAGTAAATGATATTAATTAATGAAAATCGGATAGAAATCACCTGTATAAAATATATACAATAAAGTATTTTTCATCCGAACTCAATAATTATATTCGCATGCCTATAATTATGCATATAATTATTTGAATCGAATTATTTTTTTCACAGCAGTAAAAGTACGATACACAATCGAACGATTCGTCAGCGTGTAGACGTTTTTTTTTTCAATCGTCATTTGCAGCGGTTTTTTCGTTCCGTTTTGAATTTTCATTTTTTGCGCGTCTCGTCTGGACAAATCGCGATCGGATGCACAAAAAGTGCAAATGGAAACATTCACGTGTATGAAATAAACTAAAATAAAATGACGGAAAGGAAAAAAAAGCGGTCGCTCTATTCGGGCCACCGGATTGTAGATTATTTGCACACTTTGCTTTCGATTGACGGCAATCGCATTAAGTATGCGATGCATCCACAGGCTGTATTGGAAAAAAATCGCTTTATTATATTTTATTTAATGAGCCGATTTTTTTTTAGAAAATTTTTATGCATATAATATGCGACTCCATTCGTTTAGACTAGATCATAATTAGCCAAAGCATGGAAATTTGGAGTGTCAAAGAGAAAGAAAATATTATAGTATGGGGAATCCTTGTCTAGTTGATGTCGAACTCAATGTCGTTTCTTGAGGGAAAAAGCAGTATATTTATTCAATATTAAATCAATTTATTTCATATAAATATGCTTCATAATTCAGAGTCTATTCACACAACATTTGAATTCCATTTTTAATATATTTATAACATTGAAATTTTTTATTAAAAGCTCATCCTATCTTAAAATTATCTACCGTCTTCAAGGTGTTATGGTATTAATTCGATAATTCTAAACAAAATATTATCGAGTTAATTTATGTTAGAAAATCGCTGAATATTTATAATGTTGTTTCATAATTTCATCATTCTTTCAGCGAGAGATAATGTCAAATATATGTATGACAGAGACAAACGTTATCACATGTGAATTAAACACCGCTATTACTATCGTGATAAACGTAAATTGAATCGACATAAAGTGGCGTGATGACATTATCGACTTATGGGGTCACTAAATAGATAGCCTCGATTTTTGCAGACAAAGTGCCCCGCCACTGATAACACCTAATAAGTAAATTTAGCCAGACACTTTTGCTGATTATTATGACATTAAATAAATAAAGAACGTGCTTCGTCATAAAACCGATGATTAATTTAGTTCTAGTGAATCAACATTTAGGGCCGATCTTTTCACCTCTAGTTTCAAAATAAAACGAATTTAAACTACACTCAAACTATGAGCTATCAAAACAGCCACTGAAAGAAACATTTACAGTTCATATAACAATACATATGTACATCTATCTCTTACTTCCAAATTTTGACAGCTAGTACATATATGGAGGACCACGTAAAGTTTAAATGAGTTTTATTTTCAAATAAAAAACTGGCCCTTAACAAGTTAAGGGTGAAAGTAGTTACCATTTCGCCATTTTTATATTTTTGTTGTTCAATGTATGCTTTAATTTGAAATCAATATAAAATCAGAAGCAAATTAATCTAATAAAAAAATAGCAATACCAATTAATATCGTATTTCATCTGAAATATTCTGAAATAAAACTATATAAACATCTATTTTGCATGAATGTACGTTGAAAACTCCGATTATGTATGGAATGTGATTATTTTGAAAACAATATGGGCGTGAATATTTCAGTCATGTTTACGTAAAATTTTATTTAGTCTACTGTGAGTATGACTTATCACGAATTGTTTAATGTATGTTATACAGAAAATCATACAATGTGACCTTATTTGTTCGATTTCTTTTCGTATAATAATATGTACACATTAACAATAGTAAGAAAATTGGTAAATTATCGAGAATTATTAATTGGATACTAATTTTGTCTAGTAAATACACTCATAACTCAAAACAACATTCTTATCAGAAATTGAACAGAAGTAGACAATGCGACGACATTGAAGTTCAACTTAATTGGAAGTCGAAGCAAAAACAACTTTTCTAACTTGATTCTATTCATAAATTTTGAACAATATGGAATATTTTTATCTTTATATATTTCAGATTTATTAGAATGATTTCAATCAATTAATTCCACACTAAAAGCTATCTACATTATAAAAAAATAAAATTCATTGAATTTTATCTTATATAGACTTTCAATTTATACCTACACTTGAATTAAATTTCTCCGTATACTTTCCTTTTATCTTATCTCATTTACTTGTGCAATCGATTATATTACTTCAAAAGGGCACATCAACTATAGAAAATTTGCCTTTTTTAAAATTGTAACAATCAAATTTTACACCAAAACTATAAGAAAATCAACTCGAATGACAGTCTGTATACTATTCGATCTGAAAATTAATAAAAATCCGTGATAGATTGAATGGAAAATCCACTTATCCAACATATAAAAGCGAGGTAAAGGAATATGTATAATGTATTATAAAAATATATCTCAATTTAATTAGTAATCTCAAAATTTTTAGTATGACGACAATTTAAAGTCGATTTTAAATCATTCCATCTTCATACTAATTTTCTTCTATGGATGCGAACTACATAATTGTTTCCACGAACCACATTGAATATGATCATAGCAGTATTTTAGAATCATAACTAATCAATTATTATCAGATTCAAATGTGTTGAAAAAGAGGTCCACTCATCATTTTCATTAAAAAAAACTTTGATTAATAAAAAATGAATTTCTGAAAAAAGCTGAAAGGGCAAACGGCTTAGCCGTTGACCGTGCGATATAAATACTGACCATTCCGCGTAAATACTCGCAAAATAAACAAGCTCGGTTCCATTTTGAGTAGCAATGGGTCCGCAGCACGTGTCCGAGTATCATAATATGGATGTGGAGTGTGTATGGGTGGCATTATTCTGAAATTGTGTGTTGTGAGTCAGCGTTGGTCGCAGACGGTCCGCAGACCGCGGCGGCTATAAATACTCACAGAGCGCATTCCCCAACCCGATACACACACACTTACGCTGAAATATGTATGTGTGTATCTGAAAATTTATGTGTGGGTGTGTAATCGATGTTCTCTTGAGCGGTTGATCGGATTTCGATTAGACTTTTCAGATAGGTTGGGTGCGTATCTGGGAAATTTTCGGCATCGGTATTTTACAATCGAAAGATGTTAGTAGAAATAGCCAGTCGATAAAGCGTTTGTGCATGCCGTGTCGATTCAGCGTACTTGGGATGCGTGAGTTAGAGTCCTATCTTGGCGAGAGTCACATGTCGTTTTTCTTAATTCATGAATTAATATCTAGATTCGGAAGTTTTTTTCTAATTTTTGGATCAATTTCTTAAATGCTTAATTATGTATTATATGAGTTCAATTTGGTTTTAATTTAAATGTACATATAATATTAATATTATCTTGATATTAACCATTGAGAGTCACTTTTACGAAGACATATTATCAACTTCAATATACATAGTTCGTCTAATTTTGACATTGACCAAGAAGCAGTAAACTAGCTTCAGACGCACACAATTTATTACAGTTTCATTTATACATTCCATGAAGAAGTATGACGTTAAACACTTCTCTTTAAAATGTTTCAATGGAGAATTTTCATTAAGTTCGGCGAAATTGAACATTTATATGATTATTTTAAATAATAAAAATTGCAGTCAAAAGTTTTATCGAGATCGTACACTTTTGCTAATTTTCGAGCGCCGAAAACCATTCTTACAAAACATTACATTTATATTTAAAGTTTCCATCGAAAGAAAGTTAAATTAGTCTAAATTTTACAAATTCTTTAGAACAAAAAAAAATTGCATCCTTGGTACGTGAAATATAGGACATTTTAAGATGGCGTCAGTCCATAAATAAAATGCATGCTTTTGATGACTTGATTAAATAAGAGTAGATTTTCTCTGGTCAACGATATTTTCCAAACACGAGAAACATTATTTCATTCATAAAACTACTTTTTTCTGTCATTTGAAATATGTATGTAATATTAAATTATTATAATTGTGGCATTCTTAACAAATTATTCCTAAATCTTTCGTATGGAATGAGATTATAATCGAACTTTCATCGAACGACAATCACACCGAGTTTCAGGAACTTTTCACATTTTCATTCGAAATTTATAATGGTGAGATAATTTATTTTCATTGTATGACGAAAAAAGAAGAAGTCAGTCACGACTTTTGGCGCACAAAAGGAACTCTGGCCGAATACTAAAACGCAAATTCGTATTCTGCGAGTCGCGGTTTTGATTTTTTTTCCTTTATACAGGTTTCAAAGTGATCTTCGTCCAGATTGAAAAGATGGGATCGTTTTTACATCTTTTTTTCAAGTTATTGTTCTTTTTTCGATTCAATTACCGCGCGAGAGTTTGAAAGCTTTTCGAACGAACTTAAGTTCACTCTCAGTTTTGTTCGATTTCACTTGAATTTTTAAGGGTTCGACACCTCTTTGTGAAAAAGTCTCTTTTAAAATAGAGGAATTGTCCTAAATATGGAACACTGCGATATTTATTACTTACAGTTTCGACAATCTGTTAATTTTGCATAAAATCTGTCACTAATAGTATTATTGTTAGATTTCAAAAAGAAAAACAAAAATATCAACATTGAGTCTAAAAATATTGAGGATTGAAATTTTACTAGGTTTTTTTAACATCAGCTATAACATTGAAATGTGATATTTTTTTAGGATATATTATGAGATAACTGCTTGATGATTTGTTGGATCGAAAATGCATTATTTTGAAATTAAATTCAGTATTCCATATTTGCCGCCCTTTGATAATTTCGTATTTTAAAACACCACCGTACATATTTGAGACAAGTACATGAAAAATGACGAAAATATAATTTTTCAGTTATCGTAGTTTTTTTCATATTTGAGAGATTATATATTCCTTTCACCATAATCAACACATAACTAAGTATATTTGGCCTCAATTTATTTCTAAAGAACGTTAATTATTATTAATTTGAGAAATTTACTCATTTTAAGCTTAGACATTTCCATATTTAGGACAATTCTTCTACCATTTCAATGCAACTGCGCAAGTTTTTTCCAAGATCGCATTAACGAACTGTACCATTCGACATGGACTATCTTTAATTATTGCACGGTTCCGTCGACTCATTCACCATACCACGGAATGGATGCAATCGCAGGCCCAAAAAGATGGGATTGCATAGATATGTGGACTGTTGACCATCATCAATCACCATGACGAGGGTTTCGAGTCCCGAACGCATTTTCCGAAAGCAAAAAATGGACAATGACGAATTTCGCCAATGACAAATCGCCCTGGCAACTTTGTATTATGCAAAACTGATGCGTTCCTCATGACAGGAGGGACAGGTGGGCTTCGTACTTCTATGCATTTTGATTAGCATCGTTTTTTTTATTCGTCTTGTTGCTTTTTGTATTCGCTTCGCGTTTTGTTTGACTCATTTTGGCACGATGTTTCACTGTTAAGATGTGCGTTCATAATATTACAGCTGTCCCCCGCTTAACGCGATTACTTCGCTAGGTATTAGTGATCATTCGTAATAAGATTCATCGTGTCAATGCATTTTTTTGAAAAAATATCACAAGCGTATTGAAAAAAAACTGTGTGAAGTAATCGTGTTAAACGGGGGCCGACTGTATACATATGTATATTCACTTTTATTTTATCAGTTTGAGTTTTAGATGATCATTTCAATTTCGATTATTAGTATATTTATAATCAAATGATTGTGATACTTTTAAAATTGTTACGTATATAAATTGAATGATTTTAGTCATATCGAAGACATGTTTCAGGCAAATTCATCAGAAATGAGCTTCAATTCGAAAATAACGAAAATTATTTCTGAATGACACATTAATGTTTCAGAGCTGAAAAATGCAAGCAAGACAAGAGTGTTTACCACATTCTTGCGGTCGTTGTTTGTAATTTTCTTTTTATGCACATTTTTGTTAAGATTTTAAACATCACATTTTCATAAGCTTATATTACATATACGATTCTCTAGCATTGATTTTATACTTTTTTTTTTATGATGACAGTTTCAAACTAATGATGAACCTTTGCGATAAATTATATGAATAATTACATTCAAATTTCCACGAAAAACGTGTGATTCAATTGCAAACAAAAAAAAAAAATGCATGTACTGCTGATCAAATAAAAATTGCGTCATATTTTTTCGAAATGTACATTCAACAGTGCTAAAAATATATCTTATGCAAGATATTGGATCAATATAGCCTTCAGACATAATGATTCATGCGTTTTCAAATAATTTCATTCTTATTAAAAGCGCAACCCCCTTATAAAAATTGACAATTCATCGATACAATAATGAATTTGCATGCAAAAATATTGCTAAATCGCCGAGTTAGCATCAATATCACACCTAAATATGCACATTTCTAAATCGATCGAAATTGCGCAAAAATGAACTGTCAGTGTTTCGCATGTGCAATCAGTCGGAACGTTTAATTAATTTGTTTGTACGAATCAGTGCAATTAACAAACGCAATCAGCATCTGAATACATACATCACATTGAAATATATACGACGATTTAAAAGGCCAAGAGGTACAAGTGACATTTTTAACGAAATTGAGTCGTGTACAGAAATCGCTTCTATATATATTTGGTAGCAAAATGATATAAACGAATTCGAAACGTGTGATAAGATATATCATCAAATCACTCGACTAATACATGTAGGTACATGATCAACTTTGAGAGCGCTTTTCTCGAAATCGCTGCAATGTCACTAGTGCCCCTTGGCCTTTTCAGTCGTCATATATGCATTTATGTGTATATTTAGCGTTGTTCGGTGCACAAACGTGCATGTGGACGTCGTCTGGGTCAATAGCGAACGATGCACGGATGCACCATTTGAATGTCGTTTATCGAATTCGTTTTGTTGAATGTCATTCGAATTGTTTATCTGCACAAATGCATGTTTGATTTACACATTTTTGTATTATTGACTTTCGTATTTTGCTAGAAACATCCATTAGAGTAAATTACAGCCTATCTTCCAACTGCAAACTGTCAAAATCTGGATGATAGAAACGAATATATGCAATGTTGTATGTTCGTTTCTATCCGCGACTGTTTTGACAGATCATAGTTCGAGGACCGCGTATAATTTAAACTCAGCTCGTTTTTTGACCAAAGGTGAAAAGATCGACCCTTAGTTTGATGACGAGTATGATCAAATTTTGAAATGTTTAATGACACAAGAGTCGAATATATTTTTTAATAAAATGAAACAATCGAAATCCAAATACGAATTCAGCACTTATTAAGAAATCAAAACTGTAAATTGCATCATTTATGTATCCAGCACAGTACAAACGTTGATTCACAATCTCAACTCGCCCAATTAAAATGTCGTTATCCATCATCACGGTGGTTATGATTCGCGAATTACGGTGCGTGCACACAAGAGCGTTCAATGCGAGCAAACCAAACAATCCGATATGTCGATTTATTCTGAAATTGATAAGTATTATGTACTATGGGAAAAAGTAGAACCATACACGTATATAATATGTACAATGAACGGATGACGTCATCGTCTAGACAAAACCTCTCGAGTCCTCGTTGTGTTTGCTAGCAAACGACTTAATCGCACAGACTAAAAAGTCTCGTCGTATAGACTTTTCGTTCAAAAATTCACACGCTTTCACAATGATGAGGATGACTGAAAAACAGGTGTCGTTTTCATACTGCACTTTTCATTTTTTTTCCATTGGCCGTTGAAGGTTGATGTGTTACATCCAGCCTTCGTCAGACGTGGATTTAGATTTTAGATAAGATTTTTGTAAGTCTCAATTATACGAAAAAAATATGCTTATGTTTTGAAGTGAATACATATTTGGAAAATTTTGATGTACGTTCAGCTGCATGATGCAAATGCACTTAAAGAATTGCAAAAATGTGCTCGATTGAATCAGCGTCGAGAAATTTGATATCGCGTCTGGATTTGTAAGAATATTTTCGTTATGTAGCACAGAAAAAGAATCTTATGATCTGTGTTCATCCTTTTTTTTCGAGTTCTAAATTGTACGAGATACACGAAACAAGTTATTTTCAAATATGTATTAAACAATAAGTATTAATATCGAACAGTCAGTATGAAACTTAAAGTATTTGATTTAAAAATATGAAGAGAAGTCGTACATGCAAGTATGCAGCACTCTGCAAGTCTCGTCCGAAATAAACCAAGGGTTTTTTGTATTTTTTCCTTCTCACGTATTGTATGCTTCTGGTGTGACCTATGCGTACGTTTTAGGTCAAACATTTCTATAAATAAATCAATCTTAATTAAATTTCTAAAATTAAAATGCTATACAAAAAATCGATTTGGTAATAAAATTTTCAACAATTCATCGAACAAAATACTCAATAAGTTCTGCAATGCGGTCTAATTTTTCAATCTGAATTAAATCCCTTTATACCAAACACACATCGCATTTAATTAATAATATATGACGATTGATAAAACCAAGGGTAACAAGTGACATTTTCACCGAAATTGAGTTATCTACAGAAATTCCTTCATATATTTGGTGTCAAAAGGATACAAACGAACTTGAAACGTGTATCGAGATTTAACATCAAATCCCTCAAAACCCTCCTAATACATGATCGACTTTGAGCGCACTTTTCTCGAATTCACTTGTACCCCTTGGCCTTTTCAGTCGTCATATGTAATGTCGAAAAAAGAAAAAAAAATGGAAAGACGAAGTTGAAAATCGTCCAGACGAAACGGCGACGCGAGTTTGAATGAAAATAGATCTGTTTATGTGTACGCGTATTGTTTTGTAGTGAAATGAAATAAAAGCGCGTATGTGGAGTTATTTTGAGTGCACTCACTGTAATATACATAAATAAATACATTCATGTGTAGGGTAAATGTGAGTTCGTATTTTCGCGGACAGTCGATCTTTTCAATGAATTTCACCACACGTTTCATATTCGACTAATGAAAATGACTCGAGGAAACTGATATTTTTATGACGTTTCAAATTGTCGATAAAACTCATACATCTCACCCGGTGCATCAAAATTTTAGGCTTGAATATTTTCTATGTCCTATGCTTGATTGATTTTAAT
The DNA here is from genome assembly GCA_024721215.1 of Cheumatopsyche charites. Classification (NCBI taxonomy): domain Eukaryota; kingdom Metazoa; phylum Arthropoda; class Insecta; order Trichoptera; family Hydropsychidae; genus Cheumatopsyche; species Cheumatopsyche charites. Next base: position 15,405,380 of record CM045575.1, read on the forward strand.
TGCTGTTTATCAAGCAGATATTATTTTCTGTATCATATGATTAAAATAAATTTGAAAATGTACAGTTTGAATAGTTATTTAGCACACATTGCAAGCAACTGCACTCTTCGTGCATTTTCAGCTGAAAATTCTTCTTTTTTATTGAAAATCATTTAAACATAATTGATTTTAAAGCATAAATATGTCAACGGTTATAAAACACTTATAAATAAATTTTCAATAACTGTTAATACTACATTATAGTTTTATACACACTGTATATTTTTTGTTGAACAAAAATACCGTTGAAAATCCAATTTATTTTCATTTTAAGATTTAAGTATGAATACTGGAAAATGCGCGAAATGAATTCCGAGTCCAAAGGGTTAATGAATTGAATAATGAAAAATGCAGAAAAATATCAGCTGAAAACTTCAAATTGATTTGATGCAAGGTTAAACAGTCATGATGTGCGATGAGGCGAAATTGTAAATCGTCCATCGGACGCGACGCAGACGAGACTTACACACACTCATAATACACTCTACATGTATAATATGTATGAGCATCCGAGTGTAGAATGAGCTTAATACGTCCATAGGTGTAGACCTGCAGACGCTCAGTGTACTTACGTTAGGTTAGACACATGCGATCACTTATACCCAAATACAACCTTTCGTACACTCATTTCTGTATTGTTTATTGAAAATGCAGTTATTTTTCTGACTAAATATTCAAATAGATTTGAAAAATAAAACTATTTCTCGAATATTTCTTATTTAGGACAGATAATTTGCTTATTAGTGAAACTATTTTGAATTTTTTTTTTATAGAGTTCGAGGATGTGATTTCATAAACATGCCATGACAACTGTCAAACTCTAAGAAAAACAAACAAAAATTCTTAAATTTTCTTGCAGATATACCATATATGAGAAAAAAGTTTAAAGGCCGGTCTTTTCACCTCTAGTTTGAGAATACATCTATTTTAAAATACACTCGGTTCTCCAACTACCAACTGTCAAAATCTAGGAGAAAGAGATGGATGTATGTATTGTTGTACGAACTGTAGTGTATCTGTCTATTTCAGCGTCTATTTTGACAGCTAATAGTTGGAGGGAGCGTGTTGTTTAAAATCGTTTAATTTTCAAACCAGAGGTGAAAAAACCGTCCCTGTAAGATTAAAAAAAAGGTTATTATGTGGACATCGGTTGGACACCCCTGGCTCAGCGTCTAGACGGCCAAGGCCCGCGTCGAAGTGCATAAAACCTGTACACCCCGCAGCGATGAGGTTCTATTCCCGGACTCGGTTTCTTAATAAAAAAAATATACATATATTATATGTGCAATGGACATATTCCGCACGATGCACTTAAACCTCTACTCATTGAAAAAAATCCGAAATTTATAGATATTCATACGGGTGAATTGAAGTGATTTCATTTGTAAGAAAAATAGTCAAATGTTAGGGCAGGTCTTTTCACCTCTGGTTTGAAAATAAAACGAATTTAAACTACACGAGTTCTCTCCAACTATGAGCTGTCAAAAAGAGACGGACATACTACAGTTCATACAACAATACATACATCAAAATCTTTCCCCGAGATTTTGAGTATTAGTAGTTGGAAGACCGTTTGTGGTTTAAATTCATTTTATTTTCAAACCAGAGATGAAAAGACCGGCCCTTAGTGTTACATGTGTTTGACTATATTAACGAGTATTAAAGGAAAAAAACGTAGGGATGGATTACGAGGGGAAATTTTTAACTAGAAAATATTGTTTTTTTTCGCTTTAGTGCAAGGAAAAGTCAAAAGGTTTTCTTGCTAAAACGAAAATCATTATCATATTCTATTACCGAAAAGTCGCCATAATGTTTATTAAGATCATTTTAATCAGAATATTTATTCAAACTTATATCGATGGATGAAATTAATGATGTAAAGAAAATTATGATATTCGATATTCCACTGTATAAAATAGCGCATGTACAATGTACGTGCATTTTTACATAGTTTTATTCTTAAAGTGTGTGTATGTGTATAATGATGGTCATAGTCATCTCCTCCCCTTCACCTCTTCCATGTTGAAAAAGACAAACCTGTTTCAAACTTTCCTATGTGGGTGTTGGAGGCTTTTTTTTCCGCCATTTTTTCGAATGCATGTTGTGCGAATTCAGATTGTAGGTGAGCGAAATTTGCCCGTTGCAAATTTCCGCCTGAAGACAAACGATGCAAAAAATCACAATAGATAAGGCGATTCGTTATAAAATATCATAAATTAAACTAATTACGATTATCTATTTGAAACATAGCAAAAGTATTTTTATAAACGAAAGAAATTTGCATACGAAAAAAAGTACTGACACGTACATAAAAAGAATTTTCTAAGAACACAATTGTTTCATAGTTACATATTAATTGCATTTTTTGCACAAAAATACCGAAATGAAAGATGGCTCTTGATAAATCGTAGAGATTACACTTTGACACTCGAAAGTTCATGCGATACACGTTTGCAATGCGACGCAAAAAATAATAAAACCCATTAAAGTAAAAAAAATATGGCCAGACGGTGATTACGATTAGACTTGGGAGTCAGTCTAGCTCTAATTTATCTAGTATACATGTATTGAAATTATCTTTCAGGGACATATCAACTACTAAGTTCGAAAAGAAAGTAATTGATAACTGAAAAAAATATAATATTTTACCAAATGGAAAATATCATGTAAACAGATTTCTTATTTTTTTCATCTAAATCTCAACCAACATCGATATACATATGGACTTATGTAGTCAGCTACCTTATTAGCGTTTTTTCAAAAAGCTTTTTCTCTACTTGCTCCACAATAATTTTCTTTTATACATACGATGTGTACTGAAACAAAAATATACAGGTACATATATCCATGATTTTTTTTTTCAGTTTTGTTCTGCAAATTCATTTTTGGATACGTCTCTCGGTTTCCGCAAACAACTTTTTTCCCGCGTTCGATGAACCGCAAGAGGCTTTTTTCTTCTTCGTGTTGCACGTCGATTTCTGCAAATTACTGTTATTTATGTTGACGATAAATGTACACGACGTGCATACGATTTTTTTCCACCATACGTATACAGGTAATTATTTTGTGCATTGTGATCTATCATTAAGTTTCTGAAATATTATACGTACTTGGACGAGACGGGCATACAATTGAGTTTCATTTTTTTTCCACCTTTTAAGTTCACGACTATTGTGTGCAAAATTCGCTTTTTTATTAGCAGAATCGTTTTTAACAATTGCAATTTATCTACGATTGCTTGTGCGTACAACGATCTTAAGTAATTTGAATATAGTAAGGTTATTATGCTATATTTTGATAGAAGTGCTCAAATAATGATTATCTTTAAGTTTCTCTAAAAAAATTATTGAATGATTTTTATCTAATTGTTAATCATGTTGAAATAAAATAAATTGAAGAAAAATCTCCTATTGATTTAGTAGGCGAGCTTAATTATAATTTATAGAGGAAATGTAAAAAAAATAGATAAGGAAGTCGATATGAAGTCTACGAATATAGAAACAGACCAAAATTGGCTTCTATGAGACGTGCATGAGCCATATTCAAAATAAGGCAGACAATCGTCCAACATAATAGATATTCATGCATTTTTTTTCATTATGCAAACTGTGATTTTCAGCAGTTTTTGAGACTCAGGTGTATGTTGGACAAAAAAAGTTGACGTAATCCTTATGTCGAAACTGTTAACGTGATTCACACACCGATTAACTGGCTATTTTTTTGACATCTACATATATAATGTTTTGAATTGTAATCATGAAGTTTCAATAGATTTTTTTTCAAATATGCAAGAAGTTTTAAATGTACATACATACGATCATATGTCGAAAAATCCATGAAGTTGATATGAGCAGATTAATCACTTTACTACTCATTGTCAGATCTGCATTAAAATGCGTTCACATTTCAAATGTGTGCTTTGTAAATGGAAATCAATAGACATTTCTGAAACGAATAATTTTCAGATACAATGTATTGAAAAAACGAATGTCGGTCTATCTTTCTGCATTCGCGAGATACGCGAGGAAATCTTTATAGAGGCTGAAAAGCGAATCAGATAAAACATGACGATAATGCATAAAAAGAAGGAGACATTGCTGTTGCACAGAAGGCAACTGCAATAAATAAACCCATTCGAGAGCAAAGTCTGACTACCGCGAGAACAACAACACAACAGTCTGGTCTGGTTAGGTTTGCTTCAAGAGAATACTCCTTTAGCCAGTACCCACTCGATCGTTCAATCTCGGCAGAACCGCAAAAATATTAAAATTTACCCAATCCAACGAATTTTCCTCTATATTTTCACTAATTAACCTATACACCATTATGAGGAATTCTGGATATTTTTGTAATGTTATATTATAAAATTAATATTTTATTCGATTATTCTTTATTTATGCAATATCTCGATTCTTCAAGACATAGAGTATGAAATAAGACATTATTTTTATATACTTCGTTTTTGTTTAACCGAATTATTCAATGAAAACTATACCAATATTGAGAACTGTATTTGATTGCTCTTTAAATTATGAAAGAAACTATGAATACTAAAAATTATACAATTTATCAAATACATTGAGAAAAGCGTCCAATTCAATAGTGTATAGGAAAATGTATTACATTGAGGGCTGGTCTTTTCACCTCTGGTTTGAGAATAAAACGAATTCAAACTACACGCATTCCTAACTAACTGTCAAAATTTGGAGGAAAATGATGAATGTATGTATTTTTGTACGAACTGCAGTGTGTCTGTCTCTTTCAGCGACCGTTTTGACTATTTGCCCGTAGCTTAAATTCGTTTTATTCTCAAACCAGAGGTGAAAAGACCGACCTTAAACGATATCATTTTAACGATGAAAAATATGAACGAGTGCAGTGATTTGCTTGCATTGAAGTGCAGAATGGGTACGGACCGAAGAGGAGGCTGGTCGGGTCAAGGAACGGAAGGCCGATCTTCTCCGACGACAGACAGGCGAGGGGCGAAGGGGGTGTTGCTTGCGAGGGGGGAGAGGAGGTCTCGTGGTCGCGACCCACACTTTGAGAGGCGTTGCGGCTTATGCGGTCTTTCAGCAAGCATCGCACTCGTGTGGAAGTATACCAGATTTCTTCTCTCTATCTACTCTTGTTTGTGTATCTTCAAATTAACGAAATGATTTTATTTTTAAATAAAAAAAAAACATAATTTTAATCCATTCACATCTTTAATTATGTACATTATTATTGGAATCTTATAAAATTATATTTTTATTTTTTACAAATAAACCTACTTTTTACAATAGATACGACATTTTTAGTTCCTTGAATCAGTGCCATGAATGACCAAATATAATTTTCAAATCAATTCTTCGAAAGTGTTCGAAAGTTGAAGTTAATTAATTTTTTTAAATGACTTCTACAGTAAATATTTTCTTAAACCGTGAAAAAAAAATGTAATAATGAATGAATTGAAAACAAGATGAAGAAATCAACAATTAATTGCAACAGTCGTACATGAAACAAAATTTTTAAGATGATCAATACATCTGTGATCGAACCTGTTCGTTTTGAATAAGATTAAACCCAAATGACGATTGAATAGTACAAAAAGTGCAGGTGACATTTTTTCCGGAATTGAGTTATGTACAGAAATTACTTCTATGTGGCAAAAGGATATAAGCGAACTTGGAACTTGTACCGAGACAATCGATCTCCTCCTAATACACGTATACTCAACTTTGAACACGCTTTTCTTGGAACCACTTGTACCCCTCGTCCCTTTCAGTCGTCAAATAGAGTCACAATTCGAACGTGAAAATTTCTCAATATAAAGAGACGTGATCGGAAAAGCGGGAAAGACAGAAGCCATATAGCGAACATGGCACGAATTTATCGCATGTTAACGACGACTTTAACGGCCCACGAACGACATAACGGACGATGAGGAACAATGAGGTAAGCTCATCGCCTATGCCACACAACTATGATGTTGTATTCGAATAAAATATGCGATCCGCCCGATTGCGGCGATCGCGCTGCGAATGCATAATGCGCTTTTGTTTGTACCTATTATATTAAAACGTGCGCCGCGGGTCAAAATTTTCGAATCGCCTTTCTCTAGCTGCAACTTCCATTTGCATTTCTATTTATATAACTAGTAAATGGATGCTTTGTGATTGGAATATTTGATGGATGCTTACTTATCTATCTATTCATTTACGTGTACATAGGTATGCATCTATATGAAATTCAAAAACCAAAAAAAATGCTAATGCATCAGCTAATAGCTTGCAAATAACTATTGACTATTGAAATCTACGAAATTTTATGCAAAGCTTGAAACTAACGTTTTTAATGACGTTACTTTTGTTATATTTTCGAAATAAAGAAAATATTTCTTAATATTCTGGTAGATTATATGGCGATTTTGGTGTCACAATTGAATTTATTAAAATTATATTGACTGTAGGATGTAGAAAAAATAAGATCCAGTAATATTTTAGGAAACAAGTATTACATACATAAAAATAGTGTGAAAATATTATCTAGAATTAATAGACCCCGAAAAGGGTTTTAGTTACGTCGTGTTTACGTAGGTACACTTTGCACGAAATTAATTTAAATTGGAGCAGAGTACGAGGAGGGTCAGGTCGCATAATTGGGTTATGGGTCCAGGTTCTAGGGTCACAATTTCGCGTTATTTGACCCAGTCGGGATTCGGTAAAATTCGATTTACTTCAGTTTTGGACGTTACCTGGCGTTTATCTGGTTTCCTGGCTCCTAACCAAATTTGGCTGCCTCTTGTACAGGATTAAGGCTTAAATTCGTAATTGTTTAACGTGGATTTGGTTAATCTTGCTAGTGCTAATTGGGTGCTTCAAAATGGCGAAGCTTATTTGGATTATTAATAAAATTATTTTGCACAAATATTCAAAGTTTATCAATGTAAGTACTTCATATAATTTAGTAATGATGAAAAACAAAATTGAAATCGAAAATCACAAAAAGATGCTGAACATTTTATTCGTATGTATTATTTTCAGTGTGAATGACGAATCACATTGTACATAATCGAATAGCATTTTTCGATTATGTTGCATATGAATATGTAAGTTTAATCAAAATCTGTCTAGCCAATTTTTTTGACCCATTGTTCAAAATAAACGCTATTTTTTGAACCATCTGCTATGCTATGCAAAGTCTAATGAGATTACGTCGAGAATGTTCCAAAAAAAAGGTTTGAATAACGAAAACATAATATGTCGAAAAAAATACATTATGTAGCCGGTCAGATTGAGTTTAGTTATACTCGTTTAATATAATACATCCAGTTATCAGATTACAAAAAAATCTAAATAAAGAGGGGAAATATTAAATGAAAATGACATACAATATACACTTTTTTCACGTCTAAAAATATGCATCATAAGAATATTCATATTTTTAAATAAAAATAGTCATAAATCATAAATGATATAATTAAACTGTTATTGTATCATAACTTCTAAATAATATGTAATTTTTTTTTAGTTAAATGATTATTGATTACATGGAAAGAAATTCGAACGACTCGTAGCATATGCGCGAAGAAGTAGATATGTGAAATTATTTTAATGTATTTTTTCATAGTCAGGTTAAAATAAAAACAGTTCGACACGACTACGTTCCAAAAGTTAAATTTTAAAATACAAATTTTATTATTAAAAGTTTTTTCATAGTACGAGTTTTTGCGCATTTTAATATAAACTTTTCTTGTTTCCAGGAAAAACATCAGTAACGATCCGAGCGCTGCTACAATGTTTTATTATGTTTTATTAAATCATGACTGAAAGAATAGTTTCATACATTTACAAAAAGATTAAAACATGGGAAAACGTTCACCATTACGAAAGCTTATAATTTTCATCAATTCGGAAAAAAAAAACTTACATTATATTTCAACTTCTTACGCCAATATTTTGATCACAAGAAAAACTAAAACTATCGACAAAGAAAGATGAGTAAAAAAAATTCCACCAAAACGTGAAACTCTGAGAAGATTTCAATTAATTGATTGATATATATTAGCAAACTAATATTTTTCACTATGAGAAAATATACCGTACATTTTTCATGGAAAATCAAATTTTCGCACATGGTTGAGTCGATATTCATTAATAATTTTTGCGAACCTCATCGATTTCGGACTTGAAAACGATAATAACATATATTTCAGAAGAATATCAAATCAAAATCCACACGAATTCACAAGCGAGTATTTTTTTCACATATGCTCTTTCAGTCATCCTTCAATCGAAATACAGATCCTAAAGCAGCAAATCAGCAGGATATCCACAATCACAGAGCGTGAGTGGATAATGTATGATATTCAGAAGGGTATATCGGTGAATGTATACAATAACGTAATGCAGGGGTGGGCAAAATCGTCGCATTTTCCGGTTGCTGGGGGACAAAGTTGGGGCGGTGTGGGCGACGTCTGCGCCCCGCTGACACACTCCCCATACCATCCTAAATTCGAACAGTGTGCGATGTCTGTGTGTTTCATACACTGTATGTATGTGTGTGTATGTGAGTGTGTATGTGTGCTTTATATTCCCGTTTTTATTAAATTGTATAAATTTAAATTTTATTATGTGTCTGATATAAGGTTTTTTCACTAGGCATGTTCGAACTTTGACGGTTAATCATGGTCGTATTAGTGAGTCTACGGTTAGCGAATTTGATGAAAATACGTGTTAAGTCTTTAAATTTGACCATGCAATGTTATATGATTCAGAAATGCGTTGAAATTGTAAAAAAAAATATTTGATTTGGTTGCTTAACTTTGTGTGTGTCACGTGTTTGTGGTCGTCTTAAAGTTCTCAATACATTACTGTTACGTTATTTTCTGTAATACTGATCCCAGACAAACTCTAGATGATTGCCACCCTGAAGGTCAACATAACTAATGTTTTTCATGAAATTTTTTAACATGTATGCAAAAATATCGACTTCCAGAAAATGCCATTTCAACGGAGCTATGATTTCTATTTGGTCGAAATAATGATTCATACATAAAATTTAAATATACTTCCAAATAAAAAAAGCAGTTATAGCTCTATCAATTATACAGTTAGTTTTGTTTCATTTCAAAATTCTAGCGCAGTTAATGAATTGATTATTTGTCATAATATAATATGTGCGTATCGATTCTCATTTAAATGGGCGTATCGTTGAAAATGTACCAAATGAAGGAAAATTAAGAAAAGATTTTATCGAATCATTGTCTATTTGCGCTTTTATGTTATTTTGTTTTGTATTCTAATATTAATACATTCAGAAGCTCGAAATAGTAGCATTAAATAAGACAACTTTATTCAAATATTCGTCTCGGTTTTACGATAATTCCATCCGTTGTCGTATAGCTTTTTCGCCGCCAATAAAAGCACGCTCGTAAAGAAACCATCGGTTCAAGCGGGCGTTAAAACACACACATGTTTTATATACCACATGTATAAATTTATATATGTATCTGCACACATATAATATATCAACTGATACATTTGGCAGTTTCCATTTTTTTTCCTCTCTGGAGGCTGGAAATTAGAAAAACTTTAGGTTCTTAAGACGCTTTTACACCCCGGTCAGCACTTAAGATCGTATTTTTTCAAAACCTTCCGACCGGCGGAAAAATCCCAGCATTTCCTCGACGAAGTAAATTATCCGAGAACGATGGAAGGGCGGGAAAAAAGGCGGAAAAGCGCTACCGACCTCTACACAACATATAAATACGTGTGTCGTATATAAATTTATACTATTTGGTACTCATCTTTATATCTAAAAAGATTTAACAACTTCAGCCAACCTAAGTTAAGATTTTTATATTGAATCAAAAGTCCCAATTTAAATGTCGAAATTTTAGATGAATATTCTAACTACATTTATGGCCGATCTTTTCACTTTTAGTTTGAGAATAAAACGATTTTAACTACACGTTTTCTCCTATTAACAACTGTCAAAATCTGGAGAAAAGGGATGGATGTATGTATTGTTGTATGTTGTATGTAAGTTCATAGTTGGAGGTGTAGTTTAAATTCGTTTTATTCTCAAACCAAAGGTGAAAAGATAGGCCCTTAAGAATAAATTTTAAACTTTGATTATATTTGAATCGATTTTCATACGAATGTTGAGAAGTGCTGCGTTCGAGGGAGATCAGGGGAGAATCAGATCGTAATGTGTCTTTGTCCGTATTCAAATGGTGGGGTTGTCTGTTGCCCATCCTCCGGGTTAACAGTTTTTTGGGCAAGTACCCCACATCTGAAAGGGGGACAACAACACTTTTCGGATTACTAGCCATCTCTTTCACTCGGTTATACGGACGTTGTTGCTTCGCAATCAAGGGAACTTAGTTTCAAACTTCGATAGACATTTTTTTTTACACGTAACATATAAAGATTGATATTAGTAAAAATATGTTATATCATATGTTAAATCAATTTTATTGAAATGATTTTCGATAAAAAAGATATCGAATAACGGATTATTCTCTGCATGTAGGAGAAGGTTTAGAGATCATAAAATTTTGATTTTGAGAAAATTTTTTTTTTTGTAAATTTTGACATTGCAAGGGGGAAGCTTTGACATGGCCAATGTTATGCAACGGAATTGACATATTTATAGATCTGAAAATGATTGATTCTTTCACCGAAATTGTAGCGGGAACAGATATTGAATCGGGAACGGGAAATAATATACTACAATTTACAATCGGCTTAAAGTCTTAATAGTCTCGAGCAACGCCGAGTGACAGAAGCTAGTACAAAATAAAAATGAAACATTAAAAAATCTTCAAATATGACATTTTAATCTGAATGCTTTCTCAAAAATAAAAAAAAAGGAAAAAAGAATTGAAAGCTCAGTTTGAAAAGTGGGAGCCCGTTGAGCAGAAAAGACAGGGGTGTCTCTGTTCACGACCGACCTTGATCCCGGGCAATTTTCACGGAAAAGCCGACGGGGCAATAAAGAGGGTAACCACCCCTGGCTTTTATCCCTGCTGCTCCATTTCGCAGCTTCATAGTGTTCATTTCGTGAGGCCCCTGTTCCCCGGTGACGCAATACGCCCCGGACTCCCCTACACTCCAGCGGTTCTCAACCAATGCACGTTCAATCAATTCAAATATATCTATCCGGCAGGTAAATGCTGTTGTATACGAGTTCAATAAAGGCGTATCTACATTTGACCGATGTCGAATACGGATAGATAAATTTGAACGAGAGTATAAAAAAGGTAGTATTGTTGAATATTTAATGTGGAAATGTTGATGAACACTTTCTTGAGGGATGATGAGGTCATGGGAGGCTCGTGAGTGCGACGACCGCAGCTACTATGTATGTGTTGTACGCTCATTGCGATTATATATTTTTTTATCCAATTATTCATTCGCATAATATAAAAACGCGTTTGTGAAATTTGGATTTGGCCCAGTATTGTTCTTTCATTTACTTAAATACTTCCATTATACTTTTAGAGTAGAGGATAAACGAATGAGGAAAAATCAAATTAAAGAAAACTTAAGTTTTCCTCGTGAATCATGTTCTTGCATCCTATGGTGAAAAGCTGTATGAAATATTCAATTTATCTACATAAGAAACGAAAACATAATATTTTATATGCGATTTGATCGCTGATTGAATATTCGCTTTTGGAAATGGAAAAATCCCTACAGATTTTTTTTCGCGAAATGTAATAAATCCGATACCGATCTACGCTCTCAAAATATGATATTAAAATAATTCAATTTAGAGTATACTTTACATTTGTAATTCAATATTGAAGCATTTCACGACTCGCAATTTTTCTGTGGTCTTAAATAATACCAAAACATTTTCATACAGCCACTTAAAATATTATTTTCAAAAATGTTAAATACTGTATGCTTGTTATACGAAAGTGAATTTATGTATATCATTATTATGTTCTGGAAGCGCACGGTAGTTTTACGATTTCTTTTGAAAATCTATAGAAAATATAGCGTACAAAATGTATGCATCATAATAAAGAACTCATAGTGCTCTGTATAATGGTGTAGTTCTCGCATTAGTAATGGCATTCATTGAATCCACTATGAAATCTGGCAGATGGTTGCTTTTGTTTCTGTACGTGACATGTGCGTATATTCTTTTATGAATGCTTCTCGTCTGGTTAAGGGTTGAGCTATATATTCGAAAAAATATCCCAAAAAAACCTACTGAACTACGAAAGTGTTTAATAATCTGTTTAGCAATCTAAAATAATTCAGTTCGCGTCAACTATGACTTTGATTATTAACGATTTTGCGATTGCGTGATGAAGGGGGGTCTCTAGTGCTATTATACGAAACGTATAAAGTACGTACAGGGTTTTTCCCCCTTTTTTGTTCTACGCAATCAAAGAATATTCTATTGCTCGTATATAATTGAGATCCTTTTTCTATTCGTCATGTCGTTCGCATAGTACTCGCCATGTTTTACAATGGTGTGTTAGCTAGAGGTCGATGTCCTGAAACTACACTATATTTTCCTAGGGGGTGAGCTACGTAATAAAGTTTGATCGTGTGCAATGAATAAGTCCTTTATACACCTATGATTTCTATCTGAATTATATTTATTATTATTTAAATGCGGAAAAATTATATCAAAGTGAAAATAGGATTTTTTACATTGTGGTTCATTATTATCATCGACTAGCAGTAGGCGCATGTGTATCAAAATAGTTCGGAATTAATCAAATTTCGTATTGCCACGGATGTGTTTATTGCCATCTTTGTGTAAAATAAAAAAATATCCCATATATACGTTAAAAGCTGCAATTTCGTAATTACGATGGTAGCTCGGAGAGTAAGGCGGTGGGCTAATAAACTGCACGCGCGGGTTCGAGGCACGGTTGGTTGAAATTTTCGAGCATCATTAGCGTATTTATAAAATAGATGATTATTTGAGAATTTCGAAAAATTATTATCATCATAATTTTCAAGTGAATGTTTTTATTTAACTAATTTTAATGTTTTATTTGTAAAAAATATTATAAACAGATAAGATACGTAATGGGATTTATCACATAAATGTAAAAAAGAACAGGAATATGAATTGGGATGAGAGCAGGAAATACTATACAATAGTTCACAATCATCTTAAAATCAGAGAAAATAATTTTTAATAAAAATATATGAAAGTACAAAATATTTGACAAAATTTGAATTGAATCAATATATCGATACAAAAAAAGATAATATTTTTTATCTATTTCCATTGTGAAATATAATATCACAGAAATCCATCAAATGTACATTCGACAACTCAAAAAAATTCGATCACGATCATACAAGCGACAAAGAAGCTCATATAAAAAAAAGCGATCATACGTCAATTTAAATGAACGCGTGTAGGGAAAAGCGACGCAGACAGAGGCGCCCCCTCTTTTGCGAATATGTGTCGATTTAATAAATAAATTGGCGCGCCCTTGGGAATGTGGCGCAGGGTTCAGCGTCCGGCGCTTCCTGTGGGGGCGCAGTCTCCGGGTCGACGCCTCCGCCCCCCGAATTCACGGTCGCAACCGGTTACATCACCATTCACGCCCAAAGTCCACGACCGCTTAACGGCACTTTTGCCGAGCGTCCTTGAGACGGAAAACTCACCCCATCGTGTGTCACTCTATTTTTCTCTCGTCCGAACTAATCGTGTTAATGTCGATGGGAAATCGGTTGTTGTCTAGGAAGTGTGCGTAATACGTTTTAGAGTCTGCGAACTTATTTAAATATTGTATTGTGTGCATTGAATAATCTGGATTTATCTGGGGACGAAGTTGGTCTGCATGATTGAAATAGATAGACAATAACGTTTAAAAAATATGTAATCCTCTTTTTATGATTCTACAAACGATAATGTATCGACTCGTGGATATTGAGAGGATTTAAATATTTTCATCGCGACATTTGAACTACGAGTATGAAAAGTTTAAAAGTATGTAAGATTACTATTAATTTTTTATTTTTAATACATATTTATTACAGTGAAAATCAGTGAATTTGCTATATTATTTAATTTTAAATGATTTGAATAATCGGATATCCGGAAAATCGAGGTTTTACCACATACACTTTTTTCGTTCTAATAAATATGCTTGAATGACTGGATCATATTGAGTCGAAGAAAATATAGGTAAAAGTTCAATTTTAAAGGGTATTTCTTAATTTTTTAAATCTACATGCTAATTCACATCGATTTATACGTATGAATTAAAAATAATTAATGTATTTAATATTGACATACATCGAAATAGACATATGTGTGCACGTCTAATTGTAAGCGTTTGTTGTTTAACAACAAACCCACAAGGTTTACGCAGAAAATTGTCGCAATTAAGAAAGCTCTTTGTGAATTTGAAATGGTTTCCACACACTTTGCCGAAAGCCTTAAAATTTAATATTCATGAACGAAGCGTCATCTCCTTTGTGTCTCTATATGTACAGTTCGATACGCTCGTTTAATATTACACATACAATATTGCAACGTCTCTCGATTCACCCTTAATTAAGTTTGTACAGTTTTCTCTGCGGATTAAGAGTAAATCTTAACGATGTTTAACTTTGGGTGACCTTGGGAAAAATTCGATAACGCTTTGTATTTCTCGTTTAACGGATTTTCTTTGTATTTATACGGCGACGTTAATAACGTCACATTTTCGTATTGTGTAACGGTTATTTTACGTAGCGCGTCGTATTTACATAGCGTTGTGAGGGGTTGCAAATAATCGACAAAGAGAAAATTTAAATGATTGAATAATTATAATGTGTAATTATTGAGATTTTTGTGCATCGTCGTAGAATCATATTTCAATGACGATATTGTGTTTGGTACCGAAGCAAACCACGGGTCATCTTTTGTGAACGGGTTATTCCAAGACAGCGAATGAAAAGGATTTCACTCGCATTCACAATAAATATAATGTGAATTCATACAATAATCGTACAATTGCATAATACAACCCTTTTTCAAGCTAGATGTGAACGACCTGGTTCAAGGGACGGGATTCAGTGACCTCTTTCATTGAAATTCAAGACATTTTTTTATTGAATGTGGAACGTTATGTACATTACTGATTCTGAATGCTTCTCAAAATATTGATGTCATATTTTCAAATAATTGATTTGATAAAAAAAAATAAAGTTGCAGTTGCGAGTTGTAGAAACAAAACGTTAATGATTCGTAAAGCTTTCCTCGAATATGTAATAAGCTCGTAACACCGATTGCGGGCTATTTCCTAATAATTCGACATTTCCAAAATTGTGAATGAAAAGTCTGAATAACGTGAGTGTATGCATGCCGTGTGATGTGAGTGCGTATATATGACGACTGAAAATGCCAAGTGGTACAAGTGACACTTTTTCCAAAATTGAGTTATGCATAGAAATCGCTACAATGTACACTCATATATTTGGGGGCAAAAGGATACAAACGAATTCGGAACGTGCATCGAGATATATCATCGAATCACTCGACCTCCTTCTAATACGTGCGGAAACGGGCTCAACTTTGAGCGCGCTTTTTTCGAAATCACTTGCGCCCGTTGGCCTTTTCGGTCGTCATATGTACAGGAGAGTGATACAGAATAGATATACATACCTGTGTCATTTCTCGGTCGCGGCGGCCAGGTGTGTGCGTCGTGGGCGAAGTGGGCGGCGAGGGGGGCGGCAGGGGAGGCGGCGGGTGCGGGTGGGGCTGGGGGTGGGGGGGCGCGGGGGGCAGCGGGTGGTGCGCGCCTCCCCCCCCGCGCCCTCCCCGGCGCCCCTGCCCCTCGCCCTGCGCCTGCCCCTGCCCCTGCCCCGCGCCCCGCGCCGACGCCCTCTGCCGACGCCCGCCGCTCCTCACCGCCCGAGACCACCACCACCCCCGCCCCTCATCTTCTGCAAACCGTTACAACAAAACATTACTCCACATACGCGCTCTTCGCACTATTGTTCCGTGCTCTATCTTCGACTTACTTTTTAAGCTACATTCGAACCTCCGTAGAGGAACTGTCAAAATATCAAGCTATTATAGTATACAAAAGTATACATGCATCCGTCTCATTATTTCGCTAGCTAGACACAGAACAAAATTTTCTCTGTCCTTCGACAGAGATTCGAATGTAATGCTATTTGTCAGGACAAAGGACAAAGGACACGCCTATAGGTAAGAGGAGGACTCCTATATGGCTATCCTTTTCTTACATATAGCTGTGTCCTACATTTGCTCCGTTCCGCTCACAAGTGAACAGCAATCATAATACCCACCGTCCACTTGCGAGCGGCACTATACGGACGAGGGACACACCTATGAGAGAAAGGGAGACTCCTATATGACTGGTCCCCTCTTTTGAATAGGTATGTCCCTCGTCCATTCCGTACTACTCACAAGTAAAGGTGAACATAAAGAACATAAAATTTCGGTAGTAATTTGACAATTATTTTTTAGTATAATAGATCAAATCCGAATGTGATGCGTTAAGTTTTAATGAATGTACGAGTTCAAGTTTGTTATCATCGGACATTTTTGTCAGGTGTATTTCTAGTGCGAGTACTAGACGCATCATCGGGGTGTCTCCTTGGCGACGACGTGTACCATTTTGACGGACGGCCAAATTTGCTTGGAAACCGACCGTGGGACAGCGATGGACAACTCGAATAAAATAAAGAAAATAACATTCAAAATTTTGAAATGTATACAGTGGAACCTCTAACTCTAATAGATCCTGTCTTTGAGTCACTTGTTCTGCGAAACATCGCTCGATAAGCGAGTCATTTTTATACGTTTCGTTTTGACCATTTAGAGCCGGTCTTTTCATCTATGGTTTGAAAATAAAACGAATTTAAACTACACGCAGTCCTTCCAACTGTGAGCTGTCAAAGCAGCCGCTGAAAGAAATAGACATACTACAGTTCACACAAGAATACATAAATCCATCTCTTTCCCCCAGATTTTGACAGATGGTAGTTGGAAGACCTCGCGTAGTTTAAAATCGTTTTATTCTCCAACCAAAGATGAAAAGACCGGCACTAATAGAGGTTCCACCTTAAATCCTTCCTGTTTATCGTATGTTAAATATTATATGTTAATCTAGCTAATTGACGACTGAAAAGGCCAAGGGGTACAAGTGACATTTTTTCTGAAATTGAATCGCTTCTATGTACGCTAATATATTTGGTAGAAAAATAATATAAATGAACTTGGGATGTGTACCGAGATATGTCATCAAATCACTAGACCTCCTCCTAATACACGTATACAGGTACATGGTCAACTTTGAGCGCTCTTTTCTCGAAATCGCCTTATACCCCTTGGCCTTTTCAGTCGTCATGTGTGAAGAGGCAAGTGAAAAAACTCATCACAAATCACCTAATTAATTAAAATTATAAATTTTCAGAAAGCTTATTAGGCGCAAGTCGCATGAAGCAACCTTACAGTCCATCTCACCGTACGTTAACTAGGAAAATTAAACCATAACGTTATAATGAAAAGTCGAAAAAAATGAAACGATTAACCTCTTCGGGGTGTTCCTAGCCTAATTCCGTAAATATATAAATTGAAAATGATTAATTTAAATGGTTCGCACGTGTGAGTTCAGCTTTGGCCGCATGACGTTCGTCTGGTTGGCAGATTTTTTGTGTGAACAGTCTCCACGCGGACTACGACGCGCACGACACTTTTAGAATCAATCTCGACTCTATCAATTTATTTATTTCCCCACGTCTAGTCTCTATGATTTACTAAAACGTCTCACAATAGTAAATCTACGATATAAATTGCAAGAAAAAAAAAACACTATTTTATGCGTATTTGTCCTAGATATTCGCAGACGGCACGTTCTATCGAGTATCGAAGAATTTTTAAACTTACACGTGTATGTATTTTTATTCTAGAGTATATTTTCAGACAAAAATATTTTCATACGACACACAAAGTTGTGATTACAATGGATATCGAAAATATTTTGACGGTATATTTTTTAGCTTTGCTTAAAAAATACATTACATATTTTTAGTATTATTGTATACAAGTACGAGTACCCAATTACTTTAACATTATATTCATTAAGATTATCGAAATTTTAACTATGATATCAATATTTTTCTATCTCAATTTTTAAATTTCCTCATAAATACATCTGATTTCCTTTAAAATTGTATGATTAACAATAAACAATTTATATTTTTTGATACAAAACAATAGCTTATCCTAACTATGATATGTTCTTTATTTTTTATCATTTCAATTATATGTCGTATTTTGAAAAAAATTTCAACGAATTTCAGAATATTTGAGACTATGACAAAATTTCAATGATGATCTCGGCAACGATGATGCAATTTGCATATCATGCCAATCTGACTGACCAAGGTTATACTCTATAGTCAAAGGCCGAATCTCAAGTATCTAAATATAATATACATAAGTATATGATTAGATATGAGGTGAAAGTAACAATGTAGATTTCTTGCTTTATATTGAGATTTTGTATGAAAAAAAATAAAAATTTCCGAAATAAACCTGATGCGAATGTGTAAGGATATTATACAGATTTAAGTGAGTTTTAAGTGCAGACATAAATAATAATCCGTTTAGCTTATTTTAAAGACAGAATATTTGTACTAAAATACTAAATTTTAAATTGAATTTCACAGACTTACATAAAGTTATTTACAGATTTCGGTTACGGCTGAAAATTTCTAGTAAAAAGAAAATGAAAGTGAATTTTTTCTTTGGTTGATCAGATTCGATTGTGCGTCGGCATGTTTCGGTTAATATTTTAAGTGTGTCCGCGGGACGAACTATAAATACGATTTTCACTAAAATACACACATGCCACGTGAAAATAAATCGTTTTTCTTTTCGCAGAAATACACTCGTCTCTTAATAATATAATATTATCCTAATTATAATACTTGGAAATTTGGTCTCGATTGTTTATGATAGTATGATAATCGCAATTTCTATTCGACGTATGATAAAATCGACAAATCTTGCTTTTATCAAATATTTTAAAAGACGTATACCGATCTGAAAAAAACTTTTTTTTCTCTTCAAAGAAGATTCAGATATAACATCCACTGAGTGAATAAATGATTCACCTAGAGCCACGCTGAAATAAAAATCGCCACACCGCTAGTATTTCTAAATCGAGAGGCAAGGTGAAAAAATAGCACGTAGTGGCATAGTGGATGTAGTGTGTGGACGAAATCCGTCCCTGACCGAAGAAAACAATGGCGACGCAGCGTGAGTCAAACGAAAGTGCAACGTTCCCATGTCCCGAGAAAATGCTGAATCATCAGCGCCGCATGTGTGAGGAGCAGCACCAGAAAAATCATCAGCGACTACAGAACTGTGCTATGTTCAGACCTGAACGTTCGGCCTGAACCTCGTTTCAGGAATGGTACTTGACATCACCATCGTTTACATGCTGCCGTTGCAATTTGCATTACCATGATTGCATCTAGTCCTTTATCACAAATAATAAGTGGGTACTCGTATCTATATTATAAATACGCTAACGATGTTCGAAATTTTCATCCGTGTCTCGAACTCGGCACGTCCACTTTATTAGCCCGCCGCCTTACGCGGTGTAATTACGAAACTGCACCGTTTAACGTATGTAAGGCGTAAAATCCAAATGTGGGATTTTTTTTTCACGCATAGATGGCAATACGAAGTTTCATAAAATTCCGAACAAAATTATTTACACATTTGATTAATTCCGAACTGTGGCACTACTAGTATGTAATAAATAAATAATAGAGTAGTGAGAGTTGCAGCAATCCAATTAAAATTTTTATGGAGCGAGCATTGAACGGTATGATGCGTGAGTGCCACGAGACGATGAGCTTTCGGGAGCACCCACTGGTGGAAGTCAGCAGCAGAATCATCATCGAGACATGAAGAAGACGTAGACGGTGGCGGCTACGCCCACGTCAGAAACGCTTTCAATCTACAGTTACTCCCGGTTCCGAGAAACGGTTACGGGATACAGACAAACTCGTCACTCTTTGGTATTCGCTTTTCTTTTCGTTTGACGATATTATTGTATCAACAGTTCCATGCTTGAAACACGGATGATTATTAAGGAAAAAAGTTTTTTGTTTAACTTAGCTATTTTTTAGAATGAAATTATTATTATTTTATTTAATATTTAAGTGAGGAAGGTAATAGGTTTTAGCTAGGTAAATTTAAAACATTTCTATGAAATATTCTTCCCAGGTTTAAAATTATAAATTAAAATGAAGATAAATGACAATTGAATATCACAAAGGGTACAAGTGATCTTTTTTTATCAAAATTGAGTTAAGTACAGATATCTGAAGTTTGAGATCTGTATCATATGTATATAGAACCATTTCCTGTATTTGACTCAATTTAGATAAAATAGGTCACTTGTACCCTTTTTGCTATTCAGTTGTAAAATTGCATTAGAGATGGTTGCGATTCAACATTCTGTGAATTAGTACATATTATCTTCGAAAATAAAACACTCTTCCGAAAAAAAATGAATATTTTTATACAATACAATATTATTTAATTATCTTTTGAGATTATTATCATGAAATCATAAATTTCATTTCATATCACCACTTCTGAAAAGCATACGTATGAAATTTTCGTCAATAAAATTAATAAATCTTACATTTGGAATGAATGGAAAAATGTACTCGGCAATCAACAACGACTAGACGTATGACGTTAGAAAGCTTTTTTTTTAATTTTCCACAAAGCGAATCGAAATTAACCCCTATAATGAAAAAACATACTAAATAAACGAGCTTTCCAAAGAAATGAGTCAGATCCTCGGGTAAGCGTCCCAATTTCACCCGCTCTCCTCTCGCACCTCAACCAAGCACATAAGACCGAACTCATCCCGATCCCCTTTCGAAGGGAAAAGGGCGAGTGGAGTGACACACGCGTTTGTCGGATAATCCGCGCGACAGACAACGCTCGAATTTTGAATTCAGGCCAACCGATCCACTCCCACGTTTATAAATAGCGTATATTTTGATATATGCTATTTTTCTCTTAGAGCCGCCGTACACACACCAACTCGTTCCCAGGTCCGTCCCTGTCTGTTATGCTGGCCGTTTACG
This sequence comes from Cheumatopsyche charites, assembly GCA_024721215.1. Classification (NCBI taxonomy): domain Eukaryota; kingdom Metazoa; phylum Arthropoda; class Insecta; order Trichoptera; family Hydropsychidae; genus Cheumatopsyche; species Cheumatopsyche charites. The sequence continues at coordinate 15,426,523 of CM045575.1, forward strand.
CACGTCTATGCGCGGTCAATAGGATCATTACGCAAGATGTGGGCGGCTTTTATTCATCTCTCATCTTCACGTAATGCTTTCTTCCTATTAATACGATGCCGAAGATTAAAAATACTGACAGGAGTCGCACGCGGGAGGCTCTCGTTTTCACCGAGATGATGGTTCATGGAAAATCTCTGGACGAATTTTCTGCATTCGTCGAATTTTTAACGGTTTCCGAGAAATTTTGCTTTGAATATTTTTTTCATATTTTAATATTTACATTTTGTACAAATTACTATTGATAGTTTTATATTTTGATTATACTTTCCTCTTTATTTTAAATCATAAGTAACCTTTAAATTTTCGCGATAAATGTAAATATTTTTTAAGTTTTAATTATGAAAAATCGAAACTTATTCATAAATAATTTCAAAAGTTAATTATGCAGTGACCATATTTTTGGAGAAGAAAAACTCAACTGAGATGATGGAAAATTCTTATTACGAAAGAAAATTTGATACTTGTGTAATTTCGAATTAGCAAGAAACTCGAAGTATTCAATTAAAATTGATATGATAAAATTTTAGGTATGATTAAGTTTTTGTTTCTTCTTTCATTTCAGGCGAAATTAGAATAGATCAGGTCAATTTAATTATTATCAGATAACACACAAATACCAAAAAAATCGTTCCTTCGAACATCAAAAACTAATAATTTTGACCTGATTTTTCAATCACATGTTAAGCTACGCACAATTATCAACATATTAGTTTTCTTTTATAGATTTCAATAGATTTAATTACTAAAAAACAATTGAAACATCGAATCACAGTAGATTCGTAAATACCTTCATTAACCAACTATCAAAAATTCCTCAGTGCCGAAAAACAAAGATAGACTTATACTCGCCTATCTTTGTCTATCGTCACTTACGCATATTTTTAACAGTTTTCAAACGAAGAAACGAGTATATTAATTGAAAAAAATAAAATAAATGAAAAGGAGGGTACGTTACCTATGCGGCGAGGGTATGTAAGGGCGGTTCAGAGGCATGATTTCGGTTCGCGCGTAAAAGTCGGACAGTACTGTTTGGTTGTTGTCGTGTTCGTTTATTTATATAATACATATTTCGGTTAGACAGATAGGTGTGTTGGCAGCTGTGTGCGCGCGTGTGACTCGCTTCGCGCGCGTTGTTTACTGGCCGCCGGCTCACTATTCTGAGACGCGTCTGCGGCTAAAATCGTCCGTAAAAATCATCCCCGTTTAGCTCTCTGGTGGCCGGAGCGAGCCCGGAGACCATCGCCACACGTGGACATCCTAACCATCCTCGCACTTCACCTCGACTTCCCTTCATAATGACGAGCAGGACGCATCCGAATGCATTTGCGCTGCGAGCTGTTGTCAATCGATCGATACTTTCGCCGAAATCCCTTAGCGCTGCGAGCGAATATATCTCGTTGTTAATTGATCGATACTTTTGCTGGGATTCATTTGTGCTGTCTATTGTCTATTGTCTAGTGTATAGTGTCCAATGTCTTGTGTCTATTGATTGATATTTTTGACGAAATATGTTTGGCATGAATTTTGTATTGTGTCAAATACGAGTCTTTCGTTCGAAGCATGCGAAAGAGTATTTTTACAATTTATGTTCTGTTTCGATTATGTTTTTGTTATACCTACGAGTATCTATAGAATTTTTGATAATTTGGACTTTGCATATCCTCGCGGTTAGGTGGCGTTTAAATAAAGTTTTACTTTGGTGATACAATTGAAAACTGAGACCGTCAATTGCTACACGTGGAAATCCAAACTATCATTGACTGACTAGAGCTTTGCTTCAGCTTCCTTTCATACTAATATCTACTTCGACTCTAGCGATAAATGAATTTTTTTTCAAATGGACTCATTTGGGTGAGAATTCATTCAAACTTTTTTCTTATTCACTGTAGAGAGTGTTTAAAAATCTTTTGGATTAAAATAAAAGAAATAAACACCATCGACTCAAAAGTAATTGAGATTCGTGAATAAAAATCATAAAATCTATGGTGAGTGTCATCATGGTGAAATATTATCAGATTACTAATACATACGTATCCAATGAAATATAATGTAAATAAACAAAAAGAAAATCAACAAAAATTATTTGGAAAAAAAAATACAACGTATTACTATTTACCATAATTGAATGATCTGTATTTATGTTTATATCTTCATCAAATTAGCGTTTGCCAGAGATTTTTATTTACAAACGAAAAACACAAATTAATCCGGTGAATCTTTGCAAATACGATTAATAACAATTCCGAGAAAGAAAACAATGAATTTAAGCGAAAAAAATAAATAAATTACTATAACGAAGTGCGTGCATCTACATCAAATTCACTTGGCGAAAATTATGAGACACTTATTTGGACGGTCAGTTATTTATACTGTTCATAAGTAGTCCATTCATCTTTCACTGAGAAAATCAAGACCAATTTTCAGGTAGGTATAAATCTGAAGAATTTTATGAAATACATAGCAGAAAACAATACCAGAAAAGCAATTTTAAACCACCCACTTGTTTACATGTCTCAAACATTAACATATACAGAAATATAATTTCATATATTAATTCAAATAAAATGCTGTACAAATACTTGCCGTTTAATGGACTAATGCCATTTAAATGGTTCATAAGTAAAAAGTTATTAATTAAAATTGTGGTCTAAGTATTCCGTATTGTTTGAGCGCACGTGTACTAGAAACAACGTTTATGTTTAGACAACTCGAGATGAACTATCTAACTCATATTTAAATAAATTACAAATTCCAATTACATAAAATCTAGTAAAATATTACACGGATATTTGCAAAATGTAAATAACCGCCGCTTATTTTGTTGCTATTCATCTGCCGCAATTTAATTTGAAAGTTTTACTTTCGTTAGGGAAGTTTTACATAGACGTCAAAACTGTTGTTTTAAGTTTTGAATATTTGATGTAGACTCAAATTAGATGTTATTTAAGACGCTTGCCGTGAATGAAAATTATTTCATGAATATGAATCAGTTTGTTCTTTTTAAGCGATTCACACCCGTTCTGTTTTGATATGAATTCTATATTAGATTCGCAGTGGCTTAAGTCGTACAAAAATGTTTTCGGTTAATATTTGATCTTATTTTATTGAAATATATTTTTTGCGTTATTTGTGTCGTATGTATAAAGTTATCAAATCGACTTTGAATAGTTTCACTGAATACGAAATAAAAGAGTTTTTAAACATGAAAATTATCATGAAATATTCGTTCAGAATAAATACACATTTTGTATCATATTTGTAAGTGAAAAATATTCGTACCTATATCACTTTCTGAGTAATGAAATAATTTGTAATTCAAAACAGAAGATTCTTATTTAATAACATAAACATTCCTTAGTTAATTGCTCAAAACACATAATAAAATAGCACTGTGTACATAGAATATTGTATTTTAAAAACAAAAAATATTGCTTTATATTGCAAAATTGAAGAATATATGAATAAAAGAGCAATAAACTCGAGAGAAAAAAATAATATATCGATAACGGAAAAAGTAAAACAATCTGCAGTAAATGAGAACTTACTTCGAATATTGATAACGATCGTCAGTCAACCGATAGTAACTTAATCAAATTCATAATTTTAATTGAAATAAAAATGGATTACACAAAAAAATCGCAGACACATAATAAAATTGCGAAATACATTCTTAAAAAAAAAAATGGTAAAAATAAACAATTATATACGAGTTTAATGAATGAACGTGGCGATGGCTCAGTCTCCGAGGCTGAACTGAGCATGACCCGACGATCAAGTGCTTTAATTCGCAATTGTTCCAGTGTCAATGTCAAGGTCGACGCACACTATGGGTGTCCGCGACCCACAGATTGGGAAGGTGTCCACACACTGCGAACGCCCGGAATTCCTGGCCGTCGTCACTTACACCTGAGATCGTGTGTGTGTGACTAATTATCTATAGCGAGTTGACTTTCAGTTTCTCAAATCTGAACTTTCCATCGTCAGTTACTCGACTCGAGTGTTATAGAGCCGTTGAATATATCAACGCGGTTTTGTGGTGTTACACCGGACACACACACATACACAGAATAGTGCTAATAGTTAGATTATCGCTACAAAGGAAAAAAATCATCAAATAACATTCGAGTTGAGTAACTAACGATTGATAGTTCGGGCCTCAATGATGTCAATTATTTATTTTTTGCAAAATTGTGTATTAAGATAATTAATGAGTTCCATGAAAAATTTATGTCTGTGACAATTTTTAAAAAATATAAACACGAAGCAATTTATTTTAATATAGCCATAATGTTTGTTTTTAACTCTGATCCATTTAGATTTTCGTATGACTCTCGAGCCAATGAATCTAATCGTAAGTTGGATAATGTCCATTAAATGAAACAAAGTATCTACTACTATATTGTGATATACCTACGTAATATAAATATATCTACTGTAATAAAAAAAAAGTTGTTAATGAAATTATTCGTATCGAACTTGACCAAGTAGTATCAGCAAAATAGTGTAATGTACTCTGAAAAATTGCCGTAATATGTATTCTTGAAAAATATGCTTTTTACATACAATATATTGAATAAAAGACATAATTATGTGTATCGCCTATGGCTTTTCATGTTCCGAAACTCAATTTATTGTATTTTCCGCGAATTTCGAATTTCACATTTCACTTTCTCGGCCTGTTATTTATTATTTATTTTCGAATACACAACTCGTTGTTCCGTTCGCAAAACATTCATCATTTGGTGAGTAGACGTCTTCAAAACGAAATCTGTACATTTCAAAAACGACTTCTAACTTTCGAGCACATTTTTCTGATTGATGAAATTTGTGCTTTTTCAAAAGTATGATATTCAAATTAATGATAAAATTCATCATAGCACTTTTTAAAATAATAAAATTATATTAATTCAGTAGCTTACGGCATATATGTAGGTGGCATATTGTATGATACAAGATAGATTGAATAGAGATAAAATTAACTGCTACTGATGAATGAAGATGACATGAGAACGGAGAGATTAAACAAGTTTCATTCAGAAGCAATTCAGTTGTCTGTCATCGTGAAACCGATTGCTGAAAGTTACCAAACAATAATATGTCATGGAAAATTACAAGCTTCTATACGAAACATCTAATTTGAATGAAAGATACTTCAAATTTTGAATGTCGAAACTCTACATTATCAAATTACCAATAAGTTCACACTGAAGATTAGTCAAAATGTAGAATAATAATGTTCATCGGATCCGAGCAATTTGAGTAGCAAAATATACACTCGAAATACGCACTAATCTATACAATACAATATTATATCTAATCTTAATTTCTTTGTGTATATGAATAAGTAAATTTTTATGCAGAATCTGATTCATATCAATATTTCGACAGCAATATGAAGATAATCGCGTTCAAATCTTATTATGAAGCTAATTTATCCTGTTATAAATGTGCCCCAAAGACAATAGTGTGAGTCCAAAAATTTGATAAAATTAGTTTTTTTTATTTAAAAAATTATAAATTCTTATAATATATTTATTGAATTTAATTTTTATGCAAAACAGAAAGAATAATTTCAGTGTAATGAATACTGCTTGCAATTGTGCGCTCAGCAAATTCAAACGCAAAACATTAAATGTGGACTTACACTATTTTCAACATTACTAAGTGTAAAATTTTTATCGTAACTTATAATAACGCTATAGTGTGTCCATTTGTCTGTTCATGTATCGCTCAAGTCCCAATTTGCTACAGTTTAGAAGATTGCACAAAATAGGTGCAAACGTATAAATATCATTGCTTAATTATTTCTGTTGGACTGATTATTATTACTCGTACTGTACACACATTCCTTCTTGAAAGAATAGTTAAAAAATCACATGATTTATGTAGAACAAAAACGGTACATAATCCATCTATGTCTTTCGTCATTAATGCAATTTAAACTTTTTTCACTCTTCGACAAATCGAACCGATCTGAAAAAGACAGACCTATCGCAATATGAACTCAGATTTATTCACAGTTCGTTAATAAAGTAATGAGTATATTCAGTCGATCTTCGTTTAACGCGATTACTTCACTCGGTTTTTCGCAATATTTTTTCGAAAAAATGCATCGATATGATGAATCTCATTACATAAATGCGATTTATCGTGAAAATATCATATTAGAAAAAATCGTGTGAAGCAATCGCGTTAAACGGGGGAACGACAGTAAGCCAAAAAGCCACAACAAGCGCCTGAAGAATGCCATTATGTGAGAATTTCCCGATGCACAAATCAATCGGCGCATAGGGAAAAAGCCGCGTTACGTAACGTCCCGGAAAATGTACGTTTGCCGCCGTTCGGAAAATTTCAAGCGCCGCCATCGACTATTTCCGAGTCGAAACAGACGAAAAAGAAACTAAATATGCGTAAAAAATCCGAAGAGACAGAGACGAGGACACACGGGACGGATCCGTTTCTGTCTGGAACTGAAAATAAACAATTACATAGGTATAGTATGGACGTTGTCGCGCTTCGCATCCGAGACAATTAATATCTGCCGAGTCGCCGACCCGATCCCGCCTATACAATGCGCATACGCATCTCTTATTATCTCCACTAATTCTCATTGTGAGAGGGAAGGCTTTTCGTTTGTTGGTTAAAAACTATTTTCCATGGCACTACAGTTTAAATCGGACCTTCCAATCATGGCCCTTAAGATCAAATTTATGTATAAACGGGACAGATAAGCCCATAAGGTGATGAAATGAGACAGATAGATAGACCGCTGATAGGTGTCGCCCTTACACACAAACGATCCGTATGACACCATTTGACTTTATTCATTTCTGAGATGGTTTTTTAATTGAAATGAAAAGCGTGTCCCTCATGATCCATTCTTGCTTATATCTATCGAATTGAACCGTCATATATTCAGAACGGAAATTTCTTTTTTTCATTTTTCGTGCTAACTCCTTACTGTTTACATATTTGACTTCAGAGTTACGATTTGCACAGATTAATTTCGCTTGAAGTTGTGAATGGACTGGTGCATTGCACAATAAACCTTTCTTTTATTGAAGAAAATAGCGATTCTTGCTTAAATTTAAATCGACACAAAGTTAACTCTCGACAATTTTAAATTAAACAAAATTATATGTTGGTTCAATTTCGCAATGATAATATGTTAGATATGCTTTTCATTAAACCGTACCTAACTTCGTATAGATACATGAAAAAAATACTGAAAACAAATACGTTTTTGCATGTTTGATCTAACAATGAGTTTAAGATTTATTTACAGTCACTTTATTCTTTCTGCGGCTTAATTTATTTCATTGTTTCATTGTATTTTTATATAAACGCATATTAACAAGTATTGTTTATTGTTTGAATTTTGTTTCCGTTTTATAAATGTAGGTACAACAAGAATAATGTCTCAATAAATAATATTTTTTGTATTATTTTAATTTCTTGGGAAATTTAAAAAACAGAATTGACGACAGAATACTGCCATACGTAAATAATGCGACGTTTGTGAAAGAAGTGCTGCCAAGATTGATTTTTTTCAATTAGCAAATGATAATTAAGTCGTATGGAGTCAATTGTGATTTATCCATTTCCATGATATTTTATCATTATGTTTGATTATATTGAATTCATGTATTTCTCTAAATAGACCCTTAATAACATACACATCGCTATTTAAACAATAATCACACATATAAATCATTTAAAGAGCAAACTACGAGAGTTTAATGAAAAAACGAATTTATTTTCTATTTTATCGAACTGATAAGCTTTTCGCAGTGAAAACTGCACAAGCATAATTGAATCATGACTAAAAGAAAACGCGTTTCTCACATTTTCATTGAAAAATTACATTGAATTTTCTTCGATTTCATTGAAATACATATTACACAACACTGCATCGAATAATGTGCGTGTCGAAGAGAATATACTATTGTACGGAATTCTGGACACATATAATACTCTAAGGGCCGGTATTTTCACTTCCGATTTGAGATTGAACGACTTTTAACTAAATTTATCCTTCAACTGCAAACTGTCAAAATCTGGGGGAACGAGATAGATATATAATATGTATTGTTGTACGAACTGTAATATGTCTACTCTTTCGGAGGCTGTTTTGAGAGATCATAGTTGAAGGGAGCTCATGTAGTTTAAAATCATATTATTCTCAAATCATATGTGAGAAGAACAGCTCTAAAAAAACTATGAATTTATTTGATGGAAAAAAAAATGCGAAAAATATATAAAATTTATTAAGAAAAGTGTCCAGAACTAGAATCGATAGTGTATGTTTTCTCATACGGCGCGCCTGAAGCAAAATGTAATCTATGTCAATTATTTTAGCAATGAGCGACTGGCATTCGGACGCGTTTCGCGCACGCCACGTGTCGCCGACCGTTGGCGTGCGCGATCCCGATTGACGGTCAAATGCGCGGCTTATTTTAGACATTTGCCGACCGAAGACCATCGCCAGGTGTCCGCCGTACTCTAGAGCGTGTCCTCGTATAAATTTCGGTCGGAAAAACCGACTTTAAGGTCGGAAAATGCCCGGAAAACTCAACGCGTGTACGCGCGACGCGTCGATTTTTTTCGATTGTGCGATAGTTAAAGAGTCCGATAGTGCGTATGCACATTTCAATCGAGTGACAGTTCGTTAGACTATGAATATTATATGACGACTGGAAAGGCCGAGGGGTACAAGTGACATTTTTGGCGATATAATATTAGGATTTAAACGAACTTGAACGTGTATCATCAAATTTTCGCTTGTCTCGGAACTACTTGCACCCGTTGGCCTTTCCGATCGATTCGAAAGCGCGCCGAAGATTATTTTCACTCGGATGGACTTTAAACCGTTTGAAGAGCGTTGTCGCCGAGATTTTATGAACGACGAATTTCGTCTCTTTTGAACGGTTCGATTTAATAATAGACCCCGAGTTCGGATGCGCGCATACAATAATACGCACGTATAAATAAACTAAGCTTGGATACGAAAAAAATGCGAAAATTATGCAATAGGTACCCGTGTGCGGCACAGCAATAAACTTTTAACATCAATCCTCTTGGGCGGGCTTTTTTCTGCGTCGCTTGCGCCAATACAAATACAATTCAAATTCCCAGTAGGCTATCTTCCCTCTATAAAGGCACACAGAGCACTAGTATCCACATGTCGCGGTGTATAGAGCCTTCGCGTGGTCACTGGTGGCGGAAAGTCCGATTCGCGTCGGCCATGGCGCGAAGTGCGAGCGGGACGGGTGCGCGTGCGCGAGCGAGACCGAGCACGTGCCGTGCGCGCGCGCACGTGCTATTTCTAGTGCGCGTGCGCGTGCGCGTCCCGCCCGGCCTATTTCGGGACGACGCCAGCGCCGCTTTTGTCCCGCCCGATTGATTGCCGAACACTAGCGGGACCGGAACGGGACTAACCCACACTCGACGCCAACCCGAGACGGGATGGAAGGGGAGCCACTGCTGCCAACTGAACGTTTTTCGCGTTGCTTCTCCTGCGCTTAATCATCCATTTTCTTCAGGCCGAATTTTCTTGCATGATTTTTGCTGCGTTTGCATGCGTACTCATTTGTCTAGCTCGAAATTGTTAAAAAAGATATGCGTTTTCCTTGCTCTAAATCTTTGGTGAAAATGTATGAAAATCATCACCTACCGCAACTCATATGGTTATGGGTTTGGTATTCTCATTGTGATCCGAAAAAAATTTGTGATAAATTTGATTTTCTGGGTGGAAAAAATTATATTTTCCATGAGAATATTACATTTATTATGATAAAATTCATCATTCAGTACAATATTGTGAAAGTTACATTCAGATCTGCTCTCGTAAAAATATTCTTTATTGAAAAAAAATCATAACATATCTAATTTCTAAATATCTTAAAAGTAGTTTGAACTATTAAATTTTTAATGTATCGATTTATAAAAAAACACTAGATAAGATGTGAAATTCTTACACTGAAAATAGAATATAATATGCACTATTGAAAAAAAAGGATATTTTCCATTAGAGTTAATTTTTCAAAAGCGTTTTGTGCTATCCGAACTGAAAATTAAAGCGATAAAAATTTGCATATAAATAGAATTGTTTTGATCCTATACAATTCAACTACAAACAAATTAACTTTTGGGGACTTTACCGGATACATTAGCATATTAGATTATGTATAAATAAACGTACATAATATGAAAAAGAGTTTTCATTCAAAATTTTCAATTTAAATTCATAAATATGTATGAACGTATAATCAAAGAAAATTCATAAGACACATTATTAAATTCAACACAGCTAAAATAACATCAATGTAACGAATTGTTAGAACGAAAACGATATTCATACGTGTATTTTAAATTCAAATACATACATATACATATATTCTAGTTGAAATGAGAAAGGGAAAATTGAGAATTATAGTGAAAATATTCAAGTCTTGTTTTCAGAAATAGTCTAAGCTTTAATTAAAAAGCTAGTAGTTAAATTTATAGTGGATTATATACAGAAAAGTTTATCAAACAAAAAATAAAAATATAAAATATTATATTCGTAGAGCGAAACTCCTTCAAACAAACGACTCAAATTATATCTCAGAAACTATACATATCTACTAAATACCATAATTTACTCATACTATACAAATACTGAAGGGGAAGTGCACGTCAAAGGTTCTTCATACACGTAAACGACAGCAACAATAATGGTGCGTTTTTAACAAGCAGCATACCGTGAACAAACTCTAGTATCACCGCTGAACGATTCTCCAACTATTCATATCCAGAAAAAAAAGATAATTCATTCAAACAGTCCTATATACCAGCGAAGAATTCGTACGTGCGTACAGACCATCAGTATGGACTTATACAGCGTCCATTGGCATGGTAGAATGTTAAATTCAATTGTCGTCCTTCGGCGAGGACGTACGATATGAATATTTGAGGAAGAGTGGTGTTGGTCGGATGTTGGTGCAACGACATGGGGAGGGTCATCGCACCACCGACTGCATTCAACTTCAGGAAACTCACCTTCTTTTCGAAATATTGTATCGACAATTGAATTTCTGCTCACAATACTGCTTAAATTCTTCAAAAAGAAAAAAAATGAAGATCAATATTCAAATATTTAACATAATAATAGCGCTAATCTGTTGAGTTGAACGAAACGTTCGAGTCACAATTCACTCTTAAGAAGATTGCATAAAATACGTACAAGTTGAATATATTCTAACCAAAGGTGCATCAATATTTTTACAAATCAGCGTGTGTGTCGTTAAAATTTGTTTAATTTCAAGTGGTCGTTGATAAATTAGAAGGGGTGAGTGTTTAAGTGGCTTAAGTTTTAGTTGGAAGGTGTGGCTCATGCAGCAGAACCTCAAGGAGACGGAAGGTCATCTGGTGCAACCGACAGCTTTCGTGCAATGCACGTGAGCTTGCATACATTGTATGTCTATTGATTCTGCACACTGCGATATTTTTATTTCGAACTTTTGCATAAACAGAAGAAACATATTGAAAATTTTGTATTTTGAAAAATATTTTTGTTCACAACTATTTATCAATTTTTAAATGTCATGCACATCGAAAATATAAAGAAAATTTTCAACTCGAAACTGCATGTTTGAGAAAAACTCGGAAAAGTGCATAGGGAATTGCAAAGGTCATGATGCCGTTGCACTATAGCATCGAATGCAAGTAAAGTGCATTCACATGTGTACATAGTTCTTCTGTAAAAATCATTAAAAAACCAACCGCAAAATCTCATAAAATATCATATATGCGACTCTTGCATTTTCAACACATCTACAGACACAATTCGACAAAAAAATCTGACTGCGTCGATAAATTTTCGCGAATTCACAGAACTCAACTTTGGACGTCGATTAATCATATCGCGACCAAGTCTTTCATCGAACGAAAACGATCAAGTACAGATTCTAAAACGTTCCATCCCACATACATATATCAAATATCTGAAAATCGATTAGGGCAGGCAAAACTTGATACCGAAACTGTGCTTTGTCGACTTTTTTCAACGTCCAAGTGAGACGTCATTGTGCTTAAAGACAATGGGCTTTGAACCGATTGTGAGATTTAGATTTGAATGCACCCGCATGACGTGAGGTTTCCGAAGTTTATTTATTAAATCGAATACGAAACAAAACCTTATACTTATATATTATTTTAATTTTATGTTAAAATGTCGTAAAATAAAGAAAATTCTTTCATTAACACTTTTATCTTCATAAAGTGGGTTTAACTTTGCCTTAATGCGAGTAATTTCTATTCGATATTAAATACTAATTTCGTTCATTAAATTCAATTTTTGAATTTCGATTAAGGTTTTTTTAATCATCTGATGTTCGGTTTTGAAAACATCTTGTTGTTGCACCTCGTCTTTGTTAGTTGTATCTCAGAACGGAAAGGTAACTTAAAAAAAAGTGTTCATTTATCTGATCGAAATGCATCATCAATAATGCTTCGAGTGTTTCGACAAAAAAATGAAAAAAATGAACTAAACGTCTGCTGAATTTTTTAAATTTATTTACAATCGGCACAAATATAATTCGGCAGCATAATGCAATTTGATAAGTCACGTTATTACTGCAATTTATATGAAAAAATCTCGATTCAGTATATTATTATTTTTAGTGACTGGAAATCAGAATTTTTATACACTCATCAAATTTCGTGCGGAAAAAACGAAAATTAAAAGACCGTTCACGTAAAATGAACTTATTATGAAAAAAAAAGAGCTCAGTCTCAAACAACTTATTCGAAACGGCAAGTGACCGAAACTCGTGACAAGACTATAATAATACGAACTGCAACAAGTGGAAGAAAACACGAAAAACATCAAACACAAACAAACACACACACACTGGAAATTGAAAAAGTTTCTGCGAACTTCATCAATCAATATAATGAATTATCATCGATCGTCGACTTTTAGATGCCCTCGATGTCCTCTGGACGTGGAAACGTCCTGAAAACCCTTCGGGATCAATACACTCGTACAATAAACACGAGATTAATGGGGAAACGAGGCGCGTTATCTCGAAGGATTGACGATAACGCGGTCAACGAGCTTCGCGTTATACAAAGACCAGTTTAAAAACGTTTATGGCGATTTCAAAACGAACTTAATTTCCTTTATCTGATGCGAAATTGTGTTCTCGAGATATCAAACTATTAATTATGTATTTAAAGATGAACAAATTTGATCTATACTTCGAATTATTAAAATTTTTCAAAGTAATTTTATCTGTTTTTCATTTATGAGGATCTTTTTGATGTGCACAAATACATATCCATTACATTAATCGATGACTTAGTAATTTTAAAAATAATTTCTGAGATTGCAATTTCAATATCAACAGCCGATAGTGCAGCGGCGTAAAGCGTTTGTGCATGCCGTGTCATTTCAGCATACTTGGGATGTATGAGTTCGAGTCTTATCTTGGCGAGAGTCACGTGTCATTTTTTTTAATTAATAAATTGATATGGAGACTCGGTTGTTTCTTTCGAATGTTTGTATTCATTCGATTTGAAAAAGTGTTTATCGCTTTACGAAAAGGATCCGCAAATGATAATCACCTGTACCTTTCATATGTTTCGATTAAATTCGAACTATTTAGTGACACCTATGTGCGCACTAACTTACTTTTCGTAGTCTTGCCTCAGGGCTAATTTTCTTCACTTTAAAGTGCACGATATTAATCAATGATAATTATGTAGAAATAATAAATAAATAAAAATATTACACATATATTTCGCTAATCTTATATAAACTAGCATAAAACCAATAACACATTATCTCTAAAATGCATATACACATAAAAAAATCGAGTTTAATACGTGAAAGGAAAAACGTGCATAGCACATGCATTTTTTAATCGTCCACAGCACCCCAGTGTATTTCAAACACCTATATCCATTGAACGATAACTGGCAATATGCGAATGCATGTTAACATTGAATATTGCACCCCCGTGCATGGCATGCGATGGGCCCCCATGGGGGCGGCGCCTGCGGGGGCCCAAGCTGCCGTCGCGTCGCCCAGGTCAGTGCCGCTCCGCCCCTGCTTTCTCATCCCCCCGAACACCCCTGGTGCAACCTCAAAAGGACACCACACTGCTAGGTGTAGGTGGTGCCCCATGCTCAATTTTACATCAAAATTATTCTATTTAAATACGTGTGTGCTTTTATTGCTTATCGGATCACAATCAAACTTTTCAGAGTTATTGTGTGTATATTTGGAACATTTTTTGCATTTATGTCATTTAAATTAGTAGTTTTCGTGCAACAAAACGTAATAATTATATAAAGTACAACATACTCATAATATATGACGACTGAAAATACCAATGAGTATAAGCGTAATTTTTGTCAAAATTGAGTTATGTATAGGAATCTCTTCTATTTACGCTCATATATTTGATGTGCAAAAGGATATAAACGAACTAAGAACGTATATCGAGATATATCATCAAATCATTCGATCTCCTCATAATACATGCTCAACTTTGAGCTTGCTTTTCTCGAAATCACTACAAAGTCACTTGTGTCCCTTGTGGCCTTTTCAGTCGTCATATAATTTAACTTGTTTCGACAAATATTTTACATTTAATTCGTTTTGTACTCATTACAAGTTCTATATAACAGTTCACAATCATTTAAAGTCCATAGAGTTTTCAGCAGGTTATAGAATTTAATTTCATGAGAAAGTAAGTGAGTACAAGATAAACAATTTAAGACGCGGTTCAAATATCATTTAAATAGTTTAATGATCTTAAACTGCGAAACAGTCAATAATTGTGTTTTATCTAAATTCACTTTTACGGCTGTACTTAAAAAACCCCATAAAATGAAATGAAGCATTTTCATGTTGTCGGTATAGTGTGGGAAATTTTATGTGGTTTGGAATTGATTGAAGTCAATTAGCTACGCGATAACATTAATTTATACAATTGCATTGTAGAATTTCTTCAGCTAAATATGATTTTTAAAACACTTTTCATGAGTATTTTCTTAATATTTAAATGTTATATTCAATTAATATTTTAAAATGATAAAAATAAACATTCTTCAATTATACATCTGAAATTCAAAATAATTTTCATATCCGTAAATAAATATCTTTTCCAATTTTATTTTTACGTGACATAAAAATAATATGAAAACTCAGTCGCAATAAATTTTCTCTTTAGTGTTTCAAGACAACTTCAACCTTCTATTAAAGTTCCTCGGCTGTAACTCGAACCTATATTCTGCTCTTGTAAATTTCAACTTAAACCTGAATTAAATTGAGAGAAACATTTCGAAATTGCGTCTCGGTGTAAGCGAAATTTAAAAACGTAAAACGTATGAAACTGTGTAAAATGTATTAAACTTTCCACGGTGCGTTTAAGTACCGCTTTTAAACAGAACAATAAAATTATATCAAACAATTAAGACCTAGCTAAAGATGCTTTCACCTAATTTTTCCGATGTTTGCGTCAAATTTAGCCCTAGTGATTATTTTTTCACATAATTCATCTTTTAGTGTGTGATTAATCAATCAGCTTCTGGCTGTATCTTTTATAAAAAAAATAATCGGATACTAATACCTATTTCAAATTCAAATTTTTACAGCAATGAGATTGTTGGATCATTCAATTTCAATGTTTTGAACTGTAATTGTGAGCTTCTCACCTTTTTTTTTGCCATGTGGAGATCAATTTTCATTTTAACATATCGTTAATTAATATCATTTACTATATACTGAAGAGAATAAGCCCTAAGGCAAGACTCCGAAGACTAAGTGAGTGCTCACACAAGTGTCATTAAATAGTTCGAATCAAATCGAAACATATGAAGGTATAGGTGATGATCATTTGCGGAGCCGTTTCGTAAAGCGTTAAATTAACGCATTTTTTAATTAAACGAATCCAAACATTCGAAAGAAACAACCGATCTCCAATATGCAAGTATGCCGAATCGACACGGCATGCACAAACGATTTTAAAAAATCGGCTAATTAAGCATCTACGACAGATGACAGAAAGGAACCACATAAAAAAAGCGAGACAAGAGGACACACGATGAAGTCGAGTTGCAGCAGCATCAGAGTTTGCGATGCACTTGTGCAATGATGCAGGGCCGATGAACCTCTATCGATCCTCGCTGGTCGTCCAGCTCCAGCTCCAGCTCCAGACGGCCACCAGACCGGTACAAGTGGCCAACGACCCGGGCTTATCGTGTGCAAATTGCACTCTTGCTTCTGCTTGTTCTCGCCAAGAGGACGACTCCTTTTTTGCACTCGGCCTTCGAGCGAGGCGCGCACGGGAGCGTTCGATGACGGCTCCACGTCCACACTCCACAGTTGGATGCGACTTAACATCGATCCGTATCGTTTGCATGTCAAAGTGAGTTATCGATGTGGTGCAAACGAGTATTTGTAACTCGTTTCGGCACTAATTGTTAGTTGTGATATATAACATTTTCCGAATCAAATATTTTAAAAAGATAGTTTTCTCTATTAAATATATGATTTTTTTCATTTCAACTTTGAGAAATTGCACGATGCAGTATGTTTCCCACTGTTCATATGTATATTATAATTAATTTAAGAATCATTTCGAACAATATATAAGTGTATAAAAGATCTCGTTATCAGATGTATTGCATAAATTCATTAAAAAAATCAGTAAAATGTTACTATTATCCATTTCAAAAACCATAATCTGATTTTCAGCACGATTAAAATAATTCTTCATAATGCTAAATTGTTCACGCTCTTGCTTTAATATAATCTAACTATATAATACAATAAAATAGTTATATAATATTATCGCTGAACTTGCATTATTTAAACAAATTCGCATTGTAAATCTTCTATTTTTATGAAAACGAATAATCATATTAAAGAACTCGAAAAAAATCGAATTTTAGATGCACAAAAGTTTATCGAGTGTGAAATTCAGACGTTAATATATTCTAAAGCAAAAAATGAAATCTCTTAAAATATTCTAATTATCATCAAAATATTTTATTCTATGACTGCTACACAGACTAATGAACATGTGAGAATTTCAATAATGAAAAAAAAACACATATCATGAAAAATTATAGCAAAATTAGTACGTAATATTCTTTTTATCAAACCTCAACGGTACAGCATCAACTGAAATATTAATTAGTGACATTTTCTAATCATTTCGCCAATATTAGACACACGTACAGAATTTTTCATATATTCTCTTTTACAGACGAAACGATACACACGAAGGAACAAACCGGTCTCGATTCATTGCACAAATATTATACACAAGCGAAATCCGAAATATTCAAATCTCGCTTTACTTCGTATCCTTCGAATTGTAAAGTCACTCAATTTGAGCGTCTCGGACTAAAAGCACATAATTGACACTATCACTTCAGTTCGAATCGAGAGCACTTTCGAACACTGCAAAAAATATAATGCACTTTTATACCGACGGTAAAACCGACCAAAAAAATTCGACGTTCGCTTATAAAATGTTATTTTAAAATATCCCGTTCGTCTGGAAGAACGTGCGCTTCCGAATCGCGTATCCAACATATGGGGGAAATTAGATTGATTTCGTAATCTAACCATATAATAGCGCTAATCTGTGTGTGTGTCCATGTAACGCTCAGAAAATTTGTTAAAACAAGTATTCAATTAAATTTTCGACAATTTCTGTACGTATACTGTATTTGCGATATCGGAAAAAATTGTTTTGTTTTTGCTAAAAAAAATTGAATTAAATAATAAATTTTCAAAAATAATTCGATTTCAATGACGTGAATTTTTGTTCACGATCAAAATTTTTGAATTAAATAATTAACTTTTGAAATAAATTCAATTTAAGTCATTTTGGAATCGAACGCGATAATATCAATTTTGTCGAATTCAGTCTTCATATCATACTTCTTAAGGTTATAATACAGAATGTATGACCAGATTTAATAATTGAGATCAATTATAAGATATGTAAAAATGTATTGAACTAATATGAAATATTTTTCTATATTGAAAATTCGAAAGAAGAAGACGTTCCCCGAATGGAAAATAATAAAAGTACCACACATATGTACTGACGTATTCCGCTCAGTTATGTTCGGCAGTTATTGTGAAAAACAAGCGCTCGTTTCGTCGTCGTGGAAAATTTTAATAAAAGTCGCATGTATTTATTGTAAGTTTTCCATGGGAAATGTACGCCGGAAAAGCGATAGAGACTTGTCTTTTATTGCGAGGTCTCACATAAATACTCTTCCACCTTGTTGTGGTATGATTTTGCCATTTTGTATGCTATCTTGTGTCTGTTCGTTGCACTGCAGAATGCACATTGACATTTTTCAATTTATTTATTAATTTAATATATACTTACTTAATTTAATTCAATTTTGAATGTGTTTGTTAGTATAGAAGATCGATAGAGCAGATGTTTTCAGAGGGGTACTTGACGTTTATAAATTTCTCTAACTAAATTTAGCGACAATCGATGAGTTCAATTGGCAAATTGTAGACAAAGACACGCTCCCTTTATTAACATCAAAGACGCGGCGACATTCGATACTTATCTCATCTTCAACGGTTTATTTTTCTAATTTAAAAATTTTCAGTTTTTTTATTAGTAATTATCAAATATTAAAGCCTTTTCAAGAGATAATTTAAGCTTTCAATACATATTTAAATGAATTTAACTCTTTGTGATAAGATAAATTATTGCATTGTAATATACACACATGATCATTCACTGCAAGCAGATCAGTATAAAATTAATTTTAACACAATGCAGTTATATCGAAGAAACTGAAGCTCATTTACATATGTTCGTAGTCATTCAAAGAACAAAAGTTCATATGCGATTAATATCTTATACAGATGAACGCTTTTTTTTTGTCTAACTAGAAACTATTATCTTTTACTCTCTAAAGCAAGAAAGACAATCGATTTCCATCTAGAATATAATTCGTACATAACATAATATCCAACACTCTTCAGCTGAAAAAAAAATGTATGAAGACCTTCATTGAACGTGGTCGTGCGCAGTTTCCTCTCGTGTCCAGTTTGCAAAGTTATCGACGTCGAGCCAGAAGTCTCGTCTGGATCGGTGGCCCCTTTTTTCATATTATTTGTCCGACGACGGAAGACTACGCCCCCGAGGATGCAACTGCGACCCACGCTCGTGGGGGCGCAATACTCGTACACCGGGGGAGCGCATACACCGCACACCAGATCCTCAAATCGTGGGAATCACCCCATTTATACATATCATATTATATTATAAAATTCATTTGATAAAAATTAATCCATCTATAAACAATTTTCAATCAGAAAATCCATCGTAGATTTAGGATTTTCATGGAAAATCTGGTTTTCTCAATCGGCAAGTTGTTTCACAAGTTTGCTTATAAATATAGATTAATGTGATTAAATTTATCTCAAACTACTCTTTAACTTTACAAAATGATATTGTACAATGGATTAAGTTTATTTTGTTTAATTTTATTCAAAAGTTTGAAAACTACAGTCGTTTACTATACAAGATGTAGGATTGCAGTGCAGTAGCGAATGCACCCGTCTGTCCAGACTGCAGACTAACTGCAATAATTCGATATTGAAGCTTAATTACTCTTGTAGAAAATGTTCTTAGATTATTAAATTTTTGTTACGTACGTAATACTAGAGCTATGATGAAAAAAATCACATTTTTTAAATTCAGAATTTTTATTATAACATTAAGAAAACTTTAATCATATTGAAATATATTTAAAAAAATACATTAATTGATTGGAAAATCTTACATTTCGAAATAATAATGGAGGCTCGCAATCTTCAGACGAAAACGATTTGTGCACAATACATTATACTTACTTACACGTATCGTATAACGCTCCAATTGAGAAACATTCGAAACCGAACCCATTACGAGCAATTTTCCCAAAAATAAAAATAAGCAGATAATTACTTTATGACTTAATGGCCTTTGTTCGGTGAAAAGGAAAGGAACGAGGTGCATACGCACACAATAGGTGCACCTTGCAATTAGGTCCAGTACCAGTACCAGTACCAGTATCCGTCGATGCGAAGGCAGGTGCATTTCTTTGTGGTGATGGTCATCGAGCAGGTGGTTTCGAATGAGGGTTGACACCTTCGAAGTCATGAAATACTTCTCTCATACGAATAATTGAATTAATTTTCAATCATTAGAATATACAAAGAAAGTACATGAATCTGTCCCCATCAATTTCGACATCAAATTGTAAACCTTTATAGGTATATTCATGAAATAATGACGAAGACAGAAAATGCAACACTGAATAATTAAAAAAAAAAACAAATCAAAATAATTAAAATTAAAAATAATCAAACATGAAGCATGTCAACACTTCGTCGAAGGAATAAAGAAAACGATTCCTGAACAAAACATACAAAATTTTTGATTTAAAATGACGACTGAAAAGGACAAGTGACTTTTTTTTTTGAAATTGAGTTATGTACAGGAATCGCTTCTATGTACGTCCACATATTATAATTTGGGGCAAAAGGATATAAACGAATATGGAACGTGTACCGAGATACATATATCATCAAATCACTCGACCTCCTGCTAATACAGTACATACACAACTTTGAGCACGTTTTTCTCAAAATTTAGGCGAAATCAATTGCACCCTTTGCCTTTTCAGTCGTCATATGTATTAAATTATAAGTGAAACGTTTTAAAATATACATATAAATAAGTTTAGCTTTAATATCCGGGACAAAAGAGTCAAGCTAGGTTTTCAAACTCAAAGGGATTTTATCGATGACCCTGGTTTTCTTCGAAAACGTCACCTTCGTCAGGGTATCTTCGTATCCTCGTCGATGTGACGTTTCAATACGGTCTGATCGATGGAAAAGTGAACCGGACGAGGCCAAAGACGTTTGACGTAAATAAGACGGTTTCGCTTTCACTGCTTCTCAAATTGTGTAAATATTATAATAAAAAAAAAATATATAATTAAAATAATGTAGATGTGCAGATAAAACAACAGTTGTTACCGAGGAAAATGAACTATTTTTATCGAATTTATCAGTACAGTCGTTTGATTAGAACAAACGTTATGTTTGATTTCCTCGTGTGATAAACGAAAGCAAATATTTACTCGATGTCTAGCCGTTGTTGAAGTGTGAAGAACAGTGGAACAGCTTGAAAAATAAGTACACAAATACAAAAATACAATACAAATACAACAAGACAGCACACATTTTCCGTTACCTTTTGTTTTCTTGAAAAATACAACAGTTAAAATGATTTCTATGCGACGATGTAATCTGTACTGCAATTTAGATAATGATCAGTCTTCTTTTAGTTATGACTGTTTTACTTTTTGTAGCGTCTATGTCTCAACATAATTGCATAAAATTTCGTCTATTTATCGCAGCTTCAACACATTGGAATGTTTTATAATTTCATAGAAGTATGTATTCAAGAATAAAACTAGAAAATATCAATGATTTAAATATGATTCTATTGAGCCAAAAATTTAATCGAGAGTATTTAAATTTTTAATGACACTTAGAGTTTGTTTATAAATTCAATATGAAATTTATACTTTTATTTCGTAGTAGATCGCTAACTTGACATTAAATGTCACTTAACATTTTTCTTTTGTCAGTTAAAATTTAAGCAATGGATTTTTCTAGAGCTGTCCGTTTTCTAAATTAAAATAGTCCGTATCATTGACTAATCAATTCCAAGATTAGTCCAGATACCAAGAAATCACGGCAGACTGAACAACACGAGTCATCAATGAAATTGTCGCTGAATTTTTAGACGATGACTAACCGCGGATGCAATGAACGATAAACTCATGTTGGGCGTGTCTAGATAAAGTTTCGATTAAATATGTCAATAGTTTCGCCACACGTTTTTTTCATATTATTAAAATTGTTATTTGTATGTGTTATTGAGGAATAATAAAAAATACATTGAATAATCGATCGGTATCGTATGCAACGAAATATTTTTTCACCGAATCCCATCACGAGCCAGACTCGATTCGAATCGAGATTGCGAAAGAATCAAAATTCAAAAGGCAACTCGGCGCCGAATCCGATCACATCTCTTTGTAGTTTCGTACTAATCCACGAATTCACGTAAAAACCATCTGCAACGATTCGTTTGCACGTGAACATTTATCGCAATCAGAAACCAACTCATGAGTTTCGATTTTAAAACAAATTTTGCTAATCAAAATCTTAGTCGTTTGCTAAATCTTGATTCTATTGATTAATTTTCGTTTATCTTTTTATATAACACAATGAGACGAATTGAGCGATATGAATAAACGCAAACGAAATATAGTTAAAATACTGACATTATTTGATATATTTTTAATTTAACGAAAGTTTGACGAAGTCTAATACAGTGATGACGACGTCCAACGATTTAAAAGACTGTGGACTTAAAGTTAATTGTGAACTATTGTAACTTCGGATCACTGAAGTTATTATAATATAAACAATTAATTGATTGCCTTATTTAATGAAATGCAAAATATCTGTTGAAACATCGTGTATGTAGACCGTGTCTAATATATTTGCTAGGCAAAAACTCCATCTACACAAAACCCTATCGACTATAAAATGTAATCATACAGAAATCATCCCAGACGCAAACATCACAACTCAAAAAAGTGCCATCGTCATCGAACAAGCTTCAAAGGAGTTCATTAAAAAAAAAAAAAACACATACATAAATTTCAATTGATACAGATGCATAGATATAATATAATAGAAACGAAACGTCCAGTGAGCGTCGGCGGATGCCTCTTTTTGCAGCCGCGGTGCAACCTGAACGGGGGGAGTGGGGTTAGATGAGCGGGGGGCAATGGGGAGGCGAGGTCGAGGGGAGGGGGACACCGTCTGGCGCTCGTCTAGACGCCGGCTACCCCCTCCACACCTCACCACACCGACACCACACTCCGCCGCTCTCAAACTGTGGGGACGCACTAATCTATTTTTCGTTTCTCACTTCAGTGTGGATTTAATATCAAAAAAAAAAAACTAGCTAAAAATATATATATGTCGACTGAAAAAGGGTAAAAGTGATGTATTTGCTGATATTGAGTTGTGTACAGAAATCGCTTATATGTTTGCTAGCAAAAGAATATAAACGAATTTCGAACATGTTCCAAATATATCATCAAATTATTCTAACTACTCTTAATACATGCTCAACATTGAGAGCGCTTTTCTTGAAATCACTTGTACCCTTTGGCCTTTTCACTCTTCATATATTATATGCGAACACTAGAAAGATAATAGTTTTTAGTTAGACAAATGAAAAGTACCTATTTTCCTTCATACTTTTTCAATTTCACGTTTATTTATTATTAGACGTTTCATTTACTTGTAGAAGTTAGAAGAGTTTTTAGAATTTTACAATGATTCAAATGCTAAACTTGAATGTTCAGAAATGTATAGGAATTCGTTCAAGTCCTTATGTAATTATGTGGCGAATAAGAAGGTAAACAATTCACTGCGCTGCCAAAGTCTAAACTTACAAATCTGAAAACAATAATTTATTTCGAAACCGTCCCGGCTTTTATTACGAATAACGTTTAAAAATTCTTTCTATTTATAAAAATTGATGAATATTTTTCGGTGAATTCGTGCGTTATTATGGGAAATTCGGTAAAATGGACGCTTGGATTCGAGCCAACGAGAACTATCATCAATACTCGTATGTACCTAAGAAATCATATTCGGTTACCGAACATAAAGCATACTAAAATATATATTTTTTAAGTTCAACACAATTTATATTTCATACGTATACTAATTTCAAAGACATTTAACCATCGCATCACAACAATGCGACGTCACGCATATTTTGGTGAACGTTCACGGAATTCGGTAAGAAGCGAAATAAAGCCGTTCCGTTCTCGTTGTACAAACATTCATAAAAAGTTGACCTATATTCTGATCGATAAATCGTTTAGAAAAAAATACGTGCATTTTTTATCATGTTTATTCATACATATTTGCACAAACGTTAGATAAATGTGGCGCAGTACAGAGAGCTGCCAAAATACTCACTTTAGTATTAATGTGTGTCGAATGTACTGCATCTGCTTAAACTACGCATCGGAAAATTGAAGGAACGCCACATTCATTTATTAAAATACATTTTTTATATTGAATAAAAAATACAATAGCAGACAAACATGTCCCACAGTTCGATAGCAATTCGACTCGTGAAAAAAATATCGACAAGCATTCGATTGTTCGTAATCATCGACTTACAGTTCGAAAACTCGAACGGGGACTGGTTTTTCATCATAAATCAAATCATCACGAAACACCTGATCGTATTTTCTACGAAATATTACAGCAGACGATCTCGAGCCACAGTTTGAAAGCGATGTAACTTGGAAGAGAGAAAGCTGTGTGTAGCCTCCCCGGTCTGGCAGTAAACCCACTTACGACTCGATGCAGCCTGCACTTGCACACTACTGCAAATTGAGAACGAACCTATCCGTACACCCAATCCATCTGGAGGAATGGAATTATTAATTAAATCGAAAATCGCTTTAAATTTTACGTTTAGATGCAGATTATAACTCATTTTTACTTATGTGATGAAAAAAGGCGTGACTTTTTGGTTACTCGTATCTTATTTTCAGTTGAGTTGAAAAGCCCTTTTAGTTTGCATTATTTTATAGATAAGAAAAAAATGATCACAAGTTGATTTGCTCTATCAAAATAATTCATTGATTTTTTGTTAAAATGCCTTTCGCAAACTCAGATAGATAATCTTTTTCGATTGTCAAATCTTCATTTTTCTTAGTGTCGATCATCATTTTTATGTAAGCGATTTTTCGCAGAAACGACAATCGAACAGCACGATATCGTCTGAAAATTTCGAATCATTTTATTTTGTAGAAGGTTTCCAAACATTTTCGAATCTCGATAATATAAATATTATTTTACAATCGCTCACCCTACTTTACTTGATTTTAATAAATCAAAAAGTTATCAATAAAGAAAATTCTATTTACAGTTATATTTCAAGTATTTTCGGTCTGAAGTTTTTTCAAATTAGTTTTGAAACCTTGCATTATTTTATTGTAGAGGCACAACGAAATCGAAGTTTTCATATTTATTGAAATAACACAATAAAACAGCCTACAAACTGACTTTATTTTCGATCTCGACAGAAAAGAAAACATGAAACGGAGACAACCATTTACATATCAATATTTGCCAGACGGACGAATGGCATCTCAGACAGTCTCGGTGGGTTTTTTTCTTTCTTAGTCATTTTCGTTTTTTACACCCATTTTGGTCCGTTTCATCCGTTCACTCGTGTTATTTTTTTCATTTTCCATAACCATATCCATCGATTTCATGTGTGATTTTTTTCGAAAGGGTACAATTTGCAGCAGTTACGTTATGGCGGTTGCGTCACCGGAAAGTAACGGGGACACACCGTCTGGTGTTGGGACATTCGTCATCGTCTTCTGGTCGTTTTTCTTTCGAAGAGTTCTTCGAAGGCATTCCTCGAGGCTCGTCTTTCATTCGAAATGCTCATTGTTACGAACGGCCAAAGAAAAGATCGTCTAAAGGTCGCCGAGTACTGTTGAACGTACTACTTTTTTCAAAGCTTGTTTGTGTACGTTGCGGGAAAAAAAATTAAATGTAAATAATTCCACGATAAATAAACCTGATTTTATATAATCCGTATATGAATCTTCTAAAACATTCATAAACTGAACGAAAATTAACTTCGAATGAAATATTAGTTCGTCGACTTTTAAATAATCAGAAGTCGACTTAAAAAGCATTCTTTATTTTTCGTTTAATTTAATCTGGATCCTTTGTAGTCTAGTTAAAGTGCAGCGAATATACATACATAGTACGTATAAGCTTAGTCCGGTCCAGACGCATAAATTTTTCATCATCTCCCGAGTGTAATCAGATAAAGGCTCAGCAGTAATAAACCTTTGGTGCTAACGTCGCGTCACTTCGACTAAACGAGGTAGTTAATTGTTTTGAAATTTGCACCACGACAGCTTTGGATTAACATATCCGAGGATAATGGGTCATTTTTTCGATAAACACACCGTATACATAATTGTACAAAATCAAAACTGAGTCGTTTCAATTCACACAATTGATTAAAGCCGAAGAAAAGTCTATATTATGTTATTAAATTTTGAGCCAGTCTTTTCACCTCCTTTTAAAAACAAAACGAATTTAAAATATGAAATGTCAAAATGAAAAAAAAAACTTTTGAATGATTCACCCTCTTGTGTATGGTCAAAATGTTCTTGTAATCATCATATATATCATCATCATATATTTATAAATATAATCATTAATAGTGCGCTATGGACGAAAACGTATAGTGGATAATGCGCATGCTTCATTTTCAAATCTTGAGCATGCGCTTTGCCGTTAATAGTTTCTACGCATGCTCATATTATTAAAAAGACGCAATCAACTTTTACGAACATTTTAACCATCGAAATGATGAATTTGATGAAAAGATAGGCCCATTGAATATTTGAATACGAATCGATTCGAATTACTCACCGATCCAACAACTGACGGGTAAAAAGGATGTCGTAACAGTTGGTTTGTATTGGCGTGAGAGGCACCTGGCGTGTCCTGGCAAATGATACATAATTGCAGACAACAATCTGTCTGGAAATGTTGCCAGGCTGCTGCTGCTGCTGCTGCTGCAATCGCTTCTGGCTACTGCATTCATATGTACGTGTGCGTTAAATGAGCTCAACTTATTAACTACAAAGTCTCTCAAATCGCTTCCAGTCAGGGTAACTTTTTCCAGGGGAACCTTGAATGTCTGGCCGAACTTTCGGTATCGATCCGGAATTTCAATTGGTTTTGAACGAATTAAGAATTCTTTTCGCCGAAGTAATACAGAAATTCCATATCGGTGGGAAAATAAAAAAATAACCGTTGACCGACCATAAAGGGACGTTACGGAAAGTACGTGACACCAGCAGCCGTGAGACCATCCTCGGTGGACGTCTGACAGTTTCGATGACATTAGCACGCTTCTTTTACAGCACGATACAAGTTTTTTTTTTCATTTGACCATTCACACGTGCATAAATTGAATGACAGCAGCAAAAGAATCCGACATAAAATGTCAGAACTTTCGATACTCGTTAGATCTTTTTGTGGAAAAATATATTTTTACATACACAAAGTATGCCATGATAAGATTTATGAGTAACCATTTCCATCAGCCTAGATTCAGCAAAGATGAAGTGCAATATTTTAGACCCGTAAAAGACATTCATGTGCGTACAGACTTTACGTATTAGAAAATGGTGAACAGCAATGTGCACGTACTAACAACATTTTGCATATGAAATGCCGTGCAATAATAATAATTGGCGCATTCGCACAAGTCACATTATTCTGAATGCATTTCATTCTTATACATGTTATGTATGGTGTTGAGAGAGTCTCTGGTGCATTTGAAGAAACTGCAAATTGGCGTCGCCCAACTTTGCAACAGACTTCCGATTCGTGGCTTGGAAATGCATAAATACTTAAGTATCTCTGAACAACTTCATTCTAAATTATATACGAATATTCTAAAATCATTTACGATTTGGCAAAGAACATTCCGTTATTCATCATACTTCAATGAACCGTTCGTTGAAAAAAATCCTATTGTATAGATTAGTATCGATATTCTTGAATTAATTTAAACATTTTTTTTTTTGTATATAATACACGAGTATAAAACGAAAAAATATGCATACGAAAATATGACACTGACAATCACAAGGCAAAAAATTGCGTTGAATTATCTTTTGGTTCGCAAAAAACGTCTCGTATGAAAAAAGCCGAAGAAGAAACGAGTCGAATCGTTTAAAATTATAATGATGATGCATTATAATTTATGCTTAATGATAGGTTATGCGTTTGAAAGGCTCTATGAAAACACACAAGCGTAAAAGCGTCGAAAATATAGGTTGCGAATAAAATTTGATAGATTGAGACAGGTTCGCTACCGTTGCAAACATTTTCCTTTATTTTTTCTTGTTTCATTAGCTTAAGCCTTGAGGTGTATGCACATAAAGAAAACAAACTGAATTTTATTTCGAACAAACCTGTATTTGTGCAATTTTAACTCACACTTTTCAAAAACGCACCATCTGATATTATTTTAGTTAAACATATTCAGCTTACTTGAAAATTCGTATGATCAAATTCGCATTTCAATCTGATTTGCTCGTCATGCTTTGAATGCAACCAGAATTCGAAAAAAATCGATATCTTGTTTCGTGGAAAAAAAAAACCCTAGAACGTCTCGGATGAGATTCTCCAGGGACTGGTAGTCTCTTTCATGTACAAATGTAATGAATACGTAAATAAGATGTGTATCCTGAAAAGAGCTCACATTCAGAATGGATACAACTCGAGAACGAAAAATTGCGTGTCCAGAGGTCGTATGGTCAGATGCATTCGATGGAAGAAATTGAATCATGATCATTTGAATCACACGAAATATGATATATTTTTAAACTGAATAAATCATGCAATTTTCAAATATACAAGAATATTAATCAAAAATTTAAATAACAGACAGTTTTTAGCAATTCTGCAGAATTGTCAGACCGCAAACTTGAGGTAAATTTGGAAGTGGTCATCGTCGTCGACGAATCGCCCTCACGAGGGGAACTCGAAATGAGAAAAAAGCAATTCACGGTAGAAAAGTCGGTTTGTTTTTGTGCTGAGCGTACACACGGTCCTTTATACACCGTATCAGCTTATATTATAAATACGTTTCGGTTTAATTTGCGACGGGACAGGTAAAGTCAGACGGTCCGCGTTCTAGAGGTCGCGTGAGTCAACCGTCTCTCTTGTGCTTGTCCAATGCTTTCAGTCACTGTTGGCCATACACATAATATACCTACAAATATACAGATATTTCAAATTTGCTTCGATATTTTCTTATTTGTAATTATTTACACTTGCCAAGTTGCAGTGTTGAGTCGGTTTGTGTCCAACTGTTGCAACTGGTGCATAAAAATTAGACATAGTTTACGAAAATTAGATACCTATGGTTAAATAATTATTCATCTCTAATATTGCTTTCATTGTCTTATTACATCTCAGTATACATATTTATTTTTATTTTTACGTATTTTCTTAGAGAATATGATTGTATAACATTATAAGGAACGTACATACTTTATAAGAAGATTTCCAATTCTATTTTTAACGGTATTACCTATTAAGCGTTACTAGATAGATTGAAGCCGTGAATAGCTTATGCATAGTATAATATGTTGAAAATACTTACATAGTCTTGAAAGTAACTTTGTAGTTATGTGTATAGGAAAAGTTCGGGGTTGAGATTTTATCACACGTTTACGGGTTATGTTGTGTGAAGTTTCTACTCCATGTTTTTGGTTTAATGGGTTTGAAGATAACGAAATTAGGCTATTCTGGAGCTTTCGATTAATGTTGATAGAAGTAGATAACGATATTGAGGGCTGATATATGTTTTGTATATTTATATTTTTATATTTGTTTGAACTGACATGAATTTCAATTCAATTTACAAGTGTTTTGAAACTGAAAAACGCGTTTTAAATTAATTACAAAAATGTTATTTAGCACTGACTAAGTAAATAAATATTTGCTGCTAACGAACAATAGCCGCTTTAATTTTCGCCCAGCGATATAATAAAGTCTGCAAACTTCGTTTAGAAATTCAAAACTCGAAATTGATTTAAAAAACAATCTTGTTCGGACTGTGTTCTCAAAAGGATTTCACTGTGCATTCTAATATCGCTTTGTTTATCTAAATATTATTAAATTTTGAAATATCTACGAATCGTATGCAGTAAATTCATATAAATATGAATAAACGCCCCTTTTGTGTCACTTAACTCATGTACTCATGTATAAAAAAACTAAATAATACATCAGTAAATGATTAATTATCACAATGTATTATTAACTCTTGTATTATATGAAAACTTTATATTAACAAAATGCATGTTGGATTTATCAAATTATAGAAACTAGCAGTAGTACCTAAGATTATAATTTTTGAGGCGATCTTTATCTACCCTCGCTCACAATTTTGAAAATTCCAAAATTATTAATATTAAGAGAAATTCATGTACTAATTTATTGAAAATAATTTGAATATCTTTTGTTTATAATAGTTAAGTACTGATTTAATACATCATTGAAAATAATTCTTTAAGAAAGTTTTTTTATTTGTTTCATTAATACATAGTATGTAGATGTATTATTGGAATTTTGTATATAAAATTAATATAAGTTCGGGTCTTATTATCGAGCATTATAATTTTATATAAAATAATATTTATATCTATCTATCTATTTTCTATATAAATAAAAACGAATGTATGTGTGTTAACTATTGACTCCGAAACAGCTGATCAGTTTGCCGCGAAAATCATAATTTACATAAAAAATATTGAAAAAAAATCAAGTCTGAATGAGTAAAAATATTGTCTATTTGTTAATGTGTAAAAACGAATTTCCGGTTCGAAAATAATTGTTTCTGAAAAATTAATTATTATAAAAAACGAAATTAAAATAAGAATTCGCTCGAAACACGCCTCGAAGCGATCTAATTCGCGATGTTTCATACAACTTGGGTTTGACTACTCTTGCTACAACATATGCTCCTAATAACATTTCGAAATATTTTTCGAAAATTCAATAGAATTCGAGGTTTTGGTGAAGAATTCAACCGATGCGATGTAATTCGCGTCGTTCCATACGACTTGGGTTTGATTTTCGATGTTTTTATTCGAATTCTACGTATCTGTGAAAAGTCGTTCGAACCACGCCTCGAAGCGATCTAATTCGCGTCGTTCCATACAACTTGGGTTTGACTACTCTTGCTACAACATATGCTCCTAATAACATTTCGAAATATTTTTCGAAAATTCAATAGAATTCGAGGTTTTGGTGAAGAATTCAACCGATGCGATGTAATTCGCGTCGATTCATACGACTTGGGTTTGAATTTTAATGTTTTTATTCGAATTCTACGTATCTGAAAAATTCGTTCGAACCACGCCTCGAAGCGATCTAATTCGCGCTGTTTCATACAACTTGGGTTTGACTACTCTTGCTACAACATATGCTCCTAATAACATTTCGAAATATTTTTCGAAAATTCAATAGAATTCGAGGTTTTGGTGAAGAATTCAACCGATGCGATGTAATTCGCGTCGATTCATACGACTTGGGTTTGAATTTCGAGGTTTTTATTCGAACTAGCAGTAGTACCTAAGATTATAATTTTTGAGGCGATCTATATCTACCCTCGCTCACAATTTCGAAAATTCGAAAATTATTAATATTAAGAAAAATTCACGTACCTAATATATTGAAAATAATTTGAATATCTTTTGTTTATAATAGTTAAGTACTGATTTAATTCATCATTGAAAAGAATTCTTAAACAGCTGATCCGTTTGCCGCGAAATTTTTCAACTTAAACTGTAATCATAATTTACATGAAAAATATTGATAAAAAAATCCAGTCTGAATGAGTTAAAATATTGTCCAATTTTTATGAACAAATTTCCGCTCAATTCACATATTTATAGACGCGATAAAAAAAGTCCGAAAATAATTGTTTTCGAAAAATTGATTATTATAAAAAACAAAATTAAAATGAACTCAAAAAGTAAAAATGAAATAAACTTCTGGAACAGCATTTAGTTAATTGAGCTGCAAAACTAAATAATACATATTAATATTTCGGTTATTATAAACAAACCATACAATTTAGATGATCAATATAAATTCAAATTTAAATATAATTAAAAAAAAATATTAAAAATATATCGGTTCCAAACGTGTTAATTGTTCGGTCATTGAAGGGTCAGAAACGAATTTCCGGTCGAACCGATCCGCGACGCGACAAAAAACAAAATGGCCGAAAACTATTTGTTTTCAATAATTAATTATTATATTTGAAAATGTAAACAAAGCGGACGGCGTGACCTTGATATTCAAAAATGCTACCTATCGATAATTAGCGTCAAGGGTCAGATTCGTATGAAGGCATTTATGTACAGATTTTTTTCCGAAATATCCAGAAGATACGAAAGGAGATCTTATCGCATCGGCCGTAAGATCCAAATTACCGTATTTTCGTTTCGTTTCAAATTAAATGCTGTGCAAAAGGTGCACCGTTTTGTTTATTTGTTATATGTTTTGCACCGTCTGAATTCGACGCTTGAAGATTTTCCATACAAAATCCCGGGCAGACGTACAAACGTACAAACGTACAAACAAACGTACAAATACGCTTAGTAAATTTATATTATAGATTCTACGTATCTGAAAAATTCGTTCGAAACACGCATCGAAGCGATCTAATTCGCGATGTTTCATACAACTTGGGTTTGACTACTCTTGCTACAACATATGCTCCTAATAACATTTCGAAATATTTTTCGAAAATTCAATAGAATTCGAGGTTTTGGTGAAGAATTCAACCGATGCGATGTAATTCGCGTCGTTCCATACGACTTGGGTTTGAATTTTAATGTTTTTATTCGAACTAGCAGTAGTACCTAAGATTATAATTTTTGAGGCGATCTATATCTACCCTCGCTCACAATTTCGAAAATTCCAAAATTATTAATATTAAGAGAAATTCACGTACCTAATATATTGAAAATAATTTGAATATCTTTTGTTTATAATAGTTAAGTACTGATTTAATACATCATTGAAAAGAATTCTTAAACAGCTGATCCGTTTGCCGCGAAAATTTTCAACTTTAACTTTCGGGCTTTGTTTGAAATCATAATTTACATGAAAAATATTGAAAAAAAAATCAAGTCTGAATGAGTTAAAATATTGTCCAGTTTTTAATGTGTAAGAACGTATTTCCGGTCAATTTACATATTTATAGACGCGATAAAAAAAGGCCGAAAATAATTGTTTTCGAAAAATTGATTATTATAAAAAACAAAATTAAAATGAACTCAAAAAGTAAAAATCAAATAAACCTCTGGAACAGCATTTAGTCCATTGAGCTGCAAAACTAAATAATACATATTTATATTTCGGTTATTATAAACAAACCATACAATTTATACGATCAATTTAAAGTTGTGTTAGTCATTATAAAAAAAAATGCCATTCAAATTTCGTAATATAATAAAAAAAAATATTAAAAATATATCGGTTCCAAACGTGTTAATTGTTCGGTCATTGAAGGGTCAGAAACGAATTTCCGGTCGATCCGATCCGCGACGCGACAAAAAACAAAATGGCCGAAAACTATTTGTTTTCAAAAATTAATTATTATATTTGAAAATGTAAACAAAGCGGACGGCGTGACCTTGATATTCAAAAATGCTACCTATCGATAATCAGCGTTAAGGGTCAGATTTGTATGAAGGCATTTATGTACAGATTTTTTTCCGAAATATCCAGAAGATACGAAAGGAGATCTTATTGCATCGGCCGTAAGATCCAAATTAACATATTCTCTTATTTAGTTTCGAATTAAATGCTGTGCAAAAGGTGCAAAGCTGCTATGTTTTGCACCGTCTGAATTTGACGCTTGAAGATTTTCCATACAAAATCCCGGGCAGACAAACAAACGTACAAACGTACAAATGTACAAACGTACAAACGTACAAACGTACAAACAAACGTACAAATACGCTAAGTGAAATTATTATATTGATATAAGGTACATTTTCTTTATCACGAAAACCGCAATTGTTATCGGACGCATATTCCAGACGTAAACATAGACAGTCTACATTACATTATTTGTATTTCAATGAGACATTGTTTGTAAATTCAATAAAATTTCTCAAAATACGTGAAAATTCAGATAATTTTCATAAATTATGTTTACACCCAACGTCCAACATACAATAAACGACCGGATACTAACAATATGTAAACACTCGAACAATAGACGATCGAATGTCTCTTGACATAGATTATTATCCACTTTCCATTTCGAGTTCGTCCTCGAGACGGCTGTATCTTTCAATCAGTTGACGGTGTTGTAAAATAGGGCCCCCTCGGGGGCGCAGCACCCTTTCCTCGAGACAGACAATCGGTCATTCGTAGGAGAGATCGTCTTAAACCGTTATCGGACGACTTTCATTTAACCGTCTTGCGACCTCATGCTTCGAGTGCTCATCGATTCGGACAAGAGTCTTTTTTTCCACAAATTTTAACAAAATTTAATTATGTCGATGATGTGATATTGTGCTTTCGTATTATGCGATAGTTTTAAAGTATCTCGATCTTGCTTCTGAGGCTTTTGCTATTCTAAAATTATAGCCCGGTACTTGAGCTACCAGACGTTTGAAAAAATGTATTCATTGCTTGAAATTACATTAAAAATGATGAAAAGGACGAGAAATATGCATTATTTAGTAATTAAAATAATTTTACATGATAATATAATACAACATTGGTTTATTATTTAGAATGTCGAAATTTGTTTTGATACTGTTATGAAAAGTTTCAAATATAAATACACCCTCAGTACACAATGATCGAGAAAGAGACAAAAGTATCAGACATAAGAAATTCAATTTGTTAGAAAGAAACGGAAAATTTACAAAATATTTTACCAGTGGTGACAACGTAGGTGATTTTCTAAAGCAAAGGGTGGAAAATTCAAATTCAGTTCGTTACAAGAATCTATTTACTCTACATATTTTAAATGGCTGAACCTCTCACAAAGAAATCAAATAAGGTCCGGAGTATATTATTTGAAAATATTCTTATAAAATCTGTTTGAATTGAATTAAGTTGTTAATGTTTAACAAAACTATTTCAAAATATATTAATAATAATATTTTTATGTGAATCTAACCCAAGTCGAGCACAATATGTATGGTCGTTGCGATAAAGGGACTCTAACCGTCTTTTCGTTGCGATATATGGTTTTCGATTTGCGACTGTAAAAGGTTTGACTTTCGGAAAAGCCAACACACATATGCAGTTAGTGTAAAAGGTGAAAAATATAAATAAACACGTGCAAAGAAAACAGAAAGATAAAAAGTCTCTTTGTGCAACTTTAGAAACGAATTTTAGTAGGATGTTAAGTGTGTGCACTTGCATATAAATACTCTAATTTATTTTAAAAGAATCCTTTTATTTTTCACTAAATATATAATTTTCAATACCCAAGTAAACATTTAAAAAAACACTTTTCTCAATTGTTACGATTTTTCCACGAGCGCCATTTTGATTGTCCGCCATTTTCCAGTGATGGCAGCCAATTAATACCATCTTCGAAAGGGGATTTTTAGATCTTACAATTTTCAGCAGAGGATTTCATCTTTCAGAAATGTGAGCGACTTAATCTCCTTGTGATGCGATAGAAATTGTATAGTGGTCATATTTGAAATGAATTATTAAAGGTATTCGTTTCATTTTCGACATGTTTTTTGTGGAATTGTTTGGTTATTGTACACGTAATCCTCTTATATTACGTCTATAATTTATGTAGTAGATTTTTTTTGATAAGGTTTCAACTAAAATTTAATTAACGAATCAATAATGTATTTTTGAATTAATAATGTATAAAAAAATAGGCAGTCAACTCATATAAATTTGCGAAAAAATAAACAAAACCGAAAATATCACATATTCAAACAAATTTGAAAATATAAACACACTTGCAAATAAATGTGCAGAACACACAATATCTGACCGTAGAAAATTATCAATTAAAAGTGCACTCTGAGTGCATCGCACTTAATCGTACTTATGTCCTTCGACATTCGAACAACAAACTCGTAAAGTCACCGAATTGTAATATAATACATAGGTAAAAGCACTTGTAGACATGCACGTCAACTTATGAACATTCCATCTGTTTTAGAACAAGACTGAAATCTGGGAAAGTTTGATTGTTTCGATGAACGTATTGACATTGGATTAATTTATAGACTTATTGTGAAAAAAATGCACAAGTGTATCATATTTTATATTCTTATAGACGTTTAGAATTAATGTTCTGTATATACATATTTGTTCAGAAGGTTGAAAAGTTCACATCGATTGTGGTCTGTAAAGCTGCTTAATAATTCACAACTCTTTGCAAACAACATATTTATTATTTATACCTGCTCAATTAACACTTACAGAACACTTTAATGACGTCTGAAAAAGCTATTAAGTAAATAAATTATTTATATCATCAAAAAATAATGTACCGTATACAATTCGATTATTTCATGAGATTTAAACATGGCTTTCATTAATAGAATAAAAAAATATTGTCAAAATGATTTTTCTTATGAGACACTTAAACTCATTTATACTGGGAATTTTCAATGCTAAACTCAGAAAAAGGTTCGAATGAAAACAAAGCTTTATCATCCTGCAATCGTTTTTAGCACTTGCCATTATTTAGTCATTATCTGAAATCGAGTCTCATGATTTGACACGATATTCATTTTTTGACGACCTTAACAATGTCACATTTACCACAATGAGGTTAACGTCAAATTAAATCAAATCGAATAATAGTGTGCAGTAAAAAGACGGATGCACATGAACATTTGATTTATTATTTTTGGTTTTTCCGTTTCGAAAATATGAACATTTTATTCAACAATAGGATATTATTATAATATATCAACGAGTGCATCATCACTTATAATTACAATCCTTTAAGAAAATTTGTTAAAAATGAGGTTCATTAGATTCAATTCATTTGTGTTTATGACAATAATAAGTAAATAATATATTATGATAAATACAATAAACCATCGTTTTATGAATATTAAATTATAAATAATCAAAATATTCTCAAAAGAATCTTTGTTTTTATGATACATTGTCAATTCAATTTTCACATGCGCTGAACGATTTACACTTTGCAGTTGTTGAACTCTTAAATATTTGAAGTGCAAATACGATTTATTTATTTGGAAAAAATCTGCATTCGAAAAACTGAATTCGTCATCTGTTTTTTTTTTTTTGCAAGACGCTAAATACAGACTTTATTTTTATTTAATATCTGATTAGAATATTTAAAACTCAATTTTCATAAACTAAAGAAATTAAATGCATTAAAAACATCTACAATATTGAAAACACATCACATTCAATCAGCATCAGATTCGTTACGGTGCATTTCTCGAACATTCAATCCATATACCCGCATTAATTCGACTGCAAAACGTTTTTCAAACTGTCGTCAGTTTCGTTTTTGTTTTATTTTCAGTTTATTTTATTGTCGTTTGATCGTCGCAAAGCACTTTTATGTATATGTACCTATGTGAGTTGCGGTGCATCGCATGCAATGCATTTTTAGTTGGAAAATCGCGTGACGCTTTAGTTAAAAAGCTAAAACATACCTGTCTGTCACTGGCCGCTTTGGAACTTTAAATTGGAGGATGTTTGATCAGTGTTTTCAAATATTTGCATTTGCCTATAATATGCACA
Source organism: Cheumatopsyche charites (assembly GCA_024721215.1). Taxonomy (NCBI): domain Eukaryota; kingdom Metazoa; phylum Arthropoda; class Insecta; order Trichoptera; family Hydropsychidae; genus Cheumatopsyche; species Cheumatopsyche charites. Next base: position 15,464,063 of record CM045575.1, read on the forward strand.
TATGTATTTAGAATATGAGGGAGCACGCTTTTCTTTCTAACTAGAAACCCCATTACCTTTCTTGTATCTAGGGAAAGGTAAAAAGCATACCTCCTCATAATCTATCCCCACACATATTCATGACTAAAGTCAATTCCTATTAAATACCTATTTATTTTACACATACAAATATTAGTAAGTATAGATATACATATGATCGATAAACTTTTTAAATTTCAAAAGAAAAAAATCAATTTTAGTATGAAAATATAATTTTAAATTAAGAAAAAAAAACAGTAGGTACAGATTATTGATTCGAGAACTCATTTGAAATTTAAATGCGATTTAAAATTGAGAAAATCAAACATGATCGATATTGGCGCAAATACGTCAGATTTATGAATATGCATTTAAGTGAATACAAAATCTATGTCAATGTCAAAGGACAAATTGTCGAGGAAAGTCAACGAACGTCTGGAAGTCATAGAGCGTCATGATAAAGCTTTTCAAGGAAAACAAATATTGGAAAAACGTCGACGTGTTCCGGAAAAAACTGGTCTCGATGAAAATTTGTTTCGATCAATCCGCGAATAGCTCGAATGTGTATTTACCTTGCGAATGTGTATCATATGTTGATTAATTTCAATAATATTTAAATGATTGAAATAAAAACAAAATGAAAATAGCAGATAGGTACCTACTGATTTATTATATATGACATTTAAAGAAATTGTTAAAATATTGTGTTTAAATTAAAAATTTTTTTTTTCAATTTGAAAATACATAAAGAAATGCATATTTTAATTTTTTGGTTTATTTTTTGTATAACAATGAACCGACTGTGTTTTTACATTGCCGAAAACGAAGTAAATCAATATTGTTTTGGCAAATCTAAACCAGTTCTTCAGTTAATACATATATTATATTTTTCTATTTACCTATAACATTCAAGTATTTTTTATGAATTCAATATGTAGATACGAGTTGATATTTTAATTCAAAACTATAAATATATGTATAATCTTTCAATTTTTGTTTGAAATGTATGATACGTTGTCAATACTATGCACAATCAATAGCATTGTACGAATGTTAGACCAAGAAAAAAACATAAGTGAAACACTATTGCACGTATTATTAAGCAGAACATACACAATGAATTTCCAAAGACCTCATGAGTAATCGAGAATCATTAATAAACATTTGTATTTTCGATAAAATTACAAATTTCGACCAAAAAAAAAAAAAACAAAGAAGGAAAACGAAGCAAAACAGGTGCAAAAATGTGTATGCGAGTATGTAGTGTTGCACCGGAAGCGGTTTGCAGTTCCGGTGCGCGCGCGTCTACAACACTTCCGGTGACAAGTGACCGCCGTCACGCACCGACTAACACCAACACGCACCCGAAAATGCATTTTCATCTACATACTAAAATCTAACTATAATATATAATAGCGCTAATCTTAGTGTGTGTGTGTCCGTGTAACGCTCCAAAACTGCGTTGATATAGAGCTATAGAGGAATTTTTCTGAACATGGAAACATTTAAACTTATTTGATGATCGAAAAGGCCGAGGGGTACAAGTGACATTTTTTATTGAATTGAGTTATGCACAGGAATCGCTTCTTTTATTTGGTGGCAAAAGGATATAAATGAGTTCAGAATGTGTGCCGAGATTTATCAAATCACTCGACCTCCTCTTAATACATGTAGGTACATGGTCAACTTTGAACGCGCTTTTCTCGAAATCACCTCAAAGTCACTTGTACCTCTTGGCCTTTTCAGTCGTCATTTATTTTATGTATTTTCCACAAATAAATAATAATTAACGTTCTTAAGATATAAATTCATACGTTTATTCATATCCATTTTTCTAATTAAATTTAAAGCACTTATACATTTTCACACATTTTTTTCTCAAACTGAGTCGATAATTTTCCAAATACTATTCTTTAACATTTCACAGTGGAAAATCCGATAAAAAAAACTATAATAGCTAAAGTATCTAAGCGATATCTTTTATTGTGCACGACCCTTCGTGTGACATGTTAAAACTGAACACGCTCGACGTTCAATTAGCATAATGCTTCGAAATTGCACTCAGGTGCATTCTGCATGAAAAAATCGAAACAGTTCTAAAACGGAAAATTCACATTGAAAAAAAACTGACAACGAGAGCGTGAAAACAGCTCATCAGCGTCAAAATCAAAGAAGAAGCGATTAAGTTGTGTTTGCGTAGCGAATGAACATACACTATAAAATATGTGAAAATTATGGCAAGGGGCTATAACCATCCTTAACAAAAAATAATCCGTTGAATATTGGAGGTTCAGCATAAATAATGAAAGACCTACAAAGATGCAAAAATGTTGTCAGATGTGTACATAATATTTCTCAAAGTTTTGTCGCAATTGGATTTAAAAACCTGGGAGGTTTCATTTATTTTTTATTGGAAAAATGAATAACATAATAAGTATATTATTTGATGAGTCGATGCACAAAAAGCTATCGTTTTAAAATATAATTCGTTTATTTAATAAAATGATGTGTTTTTGAATGCGTGTGCGTTTTTTGATACGTGAACGCATCTTTTAACATTTCTTTCGATGTCCGCACCGATGCGTGATTCCTGTAAATGAGATTTTGTCATAAGATAGAGATTTTACTTGTCGAAAGAAACCGGTGAAGTACAAACACTTCTTTAGGACGCTTAATTTTCCTCATTTTTATGTGAGCGTCGAGCGTTATGTCTAATCGTTAATGTCAAAGAAATGAAAGATTGCTTATATTATGTTATTTTTAAATTTTATAAAAATATAAATAAAAATGTAAATATGCATTACAACTAGAAATCTTATGATGTATGGTCGCAATCACGCGTGTGCTTCCATACTCACAATTTACATATCAACTAACTTTTCATTTGCATGTTCCGACGCATTACAAATTCTATAAATAATACATATAAGCATTTTAACGCAGAAAGTCTAACTTTTATGCTAAATTTTAATATGTTTAGCATTTTTTTTAAATTCATAATTATTTCTGATTTGATTTATTAACGAATACAACTAAAGTGTATTCACTGTGGTTGAAATTTAAAATTTGAATTTCTACTCAATTCTTCAAAAATATCTGTATTTTTCTTTCACATTTCGATATTTTTACAATTTTCTCCGTTTCGGTAAATTTGTTAGTCCTCGTTACATAATTCAATGATTTTTTTTAAATAAATGTAAAAGTATCATCTGAGCACAAATACAAACGCTTTTTTTTTCTAAGAACACCGGCTGTATTTATTCTTATAATAAGTCAAAGAAACTTAACCGAGCGTGATTCGCGTTTCGACAAACATCTCAACTCGCTAGACAAAGAATTTTTCTCTTATCTGTAAATTACCGTGAGCAACGTTTAAACGTATACGAATTCCTCATAAATACAAACATCGCATGTTTCACAAAGCAGTACGAACAAAATTTAATTACATTTTCCATCTTAATTTCGTCAATTATCGAACTTTGAAACGCACATATGAAGATTTCGATTTAATCAAATCGATGCCGAATTCTTCACAATGAAACGAACGAGCTGCACCAGAAGAAGAAAAAGTCTCAGCATGAGCATCGCTTGTGCCTTTCGTCGGCCACAAAGCGCGGAAAACGTCTGAAAGTCAAAAGGCGTGCAGAAAAGTTCACCTTCTGAGGCGGCGGGGCGGAGTCTCGCCGGCTGGGGCCGTGGGGGGCCAAGGGGGCGAAGGGGACGAGGACAAAGGGTTGCCACGTGCTGGCGGGGGGCGAAAGTGCACGTGAATGTCGACCTCAGACAACAAAAGCCTGCCTCTCTCTTCCAAATGTGGATGTATAATAGATGTGGATGTGGATACCTCCAGACAATAATGCACATCTTTATACGGCTGCACTTATTCTTCGTTTTCAGCTGAAATATTATGCAATGCACACATTAACGAAATGTTTTAACAATACATTGCGGAAAAGTTGACCGTATGTATGTATGTATGTAAGTGCAATATAAGGGTCGGTCGTTTCTCCTCTGGTTTGAAAATTTAACTAATTTAAACTACATACACATGGTCCTTCCAACTATGAGCTGTCGAAATAGCCGATGAAAGAGAGAGACTACAATTCATACAGCAATACATATTTTTTCTACAGATTTTGATAGCTCATAGTTAGAATATTTTAAATAAGGTAGTAAATATCGGGACAAATTGTAGTTTTATGATCTATCCCAACAAGTAATCATTTTGCATAATTGCATTCATATGAAAACACGTGGGATTAAATCTTTCGACATCCCATGAATGTGGGTTTACTAATGTTGAAAGTACAGACTTTAAGTGAGTTATTTCAAATAAAATTCGATACATGCCTACTCAATTTTCAACGATCTGTGTTTGAGATATACATATATTTTTTTAATAAAGCCACGATAGTCCATTTCGGAGATGGACTTAAAATGCATAAGGCACAAAACTGCAGTAGGTAGAGGGAGTTGAGTGAACTTGACGGATATGCAACCAATGCAACGATCGACACCGAAAACAAGACCATGCAAAGCGTTTCGAACAACGATAAATTCCAAAATTTACGATGTTGAATTTAAAAGCGGATCGCAAAGTCACCGTCTTTCGCATACCGAGCGAATATCGTATTTTACGCCATCGGCGACGACGTCTTTAAAATCCTGCTTTATGTCACGCTCGCCATGACTTTAATAACCAATTTACATATAGCCGTTGCCATTTGCGATGCCGTCGCTTTTCTCGCTCTATACAAGCCAAGCGAATGCGAAATGACTGACTGGATTCGACAATACTTATTCGTATTAGTCTGAAAACCAATCAATGAAATGGTGAATTAATTTGTGCTACAAAATAAATGATCTATGATTAATAAATTGATATGGAAACTAGGTCGTTTCTTTCGAATGTTTGGATTCATTTGTTTCGAAAAAAGTATTAATTTGATGCTTTACGCAAATGACCATCACCTATACGTTTCATACGTTTCGATTAAATTCGAACTATTATATTTAGTGACACCTAAGTGCACTAACTTACTCTTCGGAGTCTAGCCTTAAGGCTGATCCTCTTCACTATACAATGAATGATATTAATTAATGATGATTGGGTAGAAATTATCTGCATAAAAATATATGCAATTAATGCATTACATGTCGCACTCTGTTGAATTGCGTCGTTTTTTTTTTTTTGTTTTGGGGGTGCTGCGCCCCAATGAGACGAAAGGCGAGTTCCAGGGGGCGGAGCGCCATCGCCAGGGTGGTGGCCAGACCGTACAGCAGAACTAACTTTATCGAGTGTCTAGCTTCCAGACCGAGGGCAGCTGTAACTTTTGCACAACTCATAAAACTTGGTCTCGGACTCCCTCAGGCTCTATTGAAAAGCACTCACCGACAGAAATAATCAGCGGGGACTCTCGATCTTGACCATTCCGAATAAAATGGGATCGAAACGTGTCTTTGTTCGTCTGGCGAAAATGTGTCAACGATAATTTGATTGGATTTGTCGCTAACTATACTTAGAGTGAACTTTAATATAAGATTTCGAAAATGAAGGTTGATATTTCACGATAGCGAAAAAATTAACTCGTGAAAATATCTACTCATTCGTTTGTCATACACCCTTATGTGATTTCGTTTTCGCCATATGTGCAATCTTCTTTTATACATACATAGTATATAATTCTTTTCGAGACGTACATTTTATAATTTATGTATTTAATATTGGGATTGTGCTGAAAATGTTTGATAGAATGCAGTTTCTTCGCGATACATAACATAAATGCAGTTGCAGTCGTAGTTCGCTCGGATTACGGTCTTTGTCAATTTTGTTTACACCCTTTGTTTCTCATTCTTTTTCAAATTGCAAGAGTCCGACGAGAATAGTGAGAATCAAGGAATTAAGTCTTTTGGATTTATCACATTCTAGGGATTTTACAGCCAATACGTGCAGCGGCGTCTTATTGGAGAATTTTATTATTCTTCGTGCACAAACTACTGTACATGTGCAAAGTTACTGCCTCGAGCTCTTTCGATTGAAATTTATTTTAATTGGTTCGAATTTGAATTAATTAAAATAAACGATAAGAGCTAAAATTGATTTTGTATCGCGTATGTTTATTGATTAAAAAAATATCGCTAATTATTTTCCACAGTATCAATTTGGAGCAATTAATGAGACTACAAATTAATTTACATCCTACAATTAATTAGAAACATAAGAGGATACATATCGGTATCGGTACATTTACTGGAGATAAGAGATGAAATGAGTATATGAATTTTAAACAAGATATTTTAAAGATGTCTGTGTCTGTTGTCTGTCTGTCCGTGTGTCCATGTAACGCTTCAATACCGCGTTCACATATAATATTTAACAAGTTGAAATTGCGTTGATATACTCAACGGGTTGATGGCTAGTTACACGATAAATAGCAATAAAACGCGATACATAAAAAAATATTCAAGCTCAAAGTTTCGATGCATCAGATGGGACATGGGAAAAACGCTTTTCTTGTTTGGTTATACTGTCTGTTCTTTAGCTACAATCTATGCATATTTACGAGTATTAGTAATTAATTAGTTAACTAGAACAGTGAAAAGACACTATGCGCAATACATATTATAATTCGGTTGTCGTAACACGTCACTCGCTGAAAACGGTTGCGTGCACACGTGTGCGTCCGGGGGGCGGAGGCGCTGCAGCTGCGCCCCCCTTTCCCTGTCCCTCCCCGTGTCCCCCGCCCGTTCCAGGCCCCGTCTAGCCGGGCTATTTTTGTCTGCGCCGATTTCCGCCTGGTGCGCGACCTTAACCTTGAACGCCTCCGCCCCCTGCGCCCCCTGCGCCCCCTGCGCCCCCACCCGTCTAGCCGCCGCACCGTTGCGTTGCAGTCTCGCCTGTGGGGGTTTGTCGTGCGCGACCTTCCTCGCCTTTGGCTGCACCCGTCTACGTCTACGTCTACGTCTACGTCCAAGTCTGCGTCTCCTGGAAACGGATCAGATGCGTTCTCATCACCTGACTATTGAGTCTGGCTTCGCACACACCTTGACGTATCTGATACAATAATAGCGCTAATTTGTCTGTCTGGGAGTTCAATGTGACGCTCTACAATGCTGTTTATTCACTTACCAGCGATCAACCCGTTGAATAAATCAACGCATGGTGGCCATATACACTGTGAGAGATCGTTACGATCAGATCGTACAGTTTATCGTACATGACGTACGAGGAAAAATCTGTCGAAACTGTTCAGTTTTATAACATACGTGTTGCGATTTATCGGTAGCGTATATGGCCACCATTACAAAGGCAACGCAAGTTGCAGTGGCAGCATATAAAATGATCTTTTCACATCTGGTTTGAACATAAAACGAATTTAAATTACAAGCGCTTCTTCCAACTGAGCCGCCGATAGAGACAGACATACTGCAGTTCGTACAACAATACATACATCCATCTTTTTCCTCAAGATTTTGACAGCACATAGTTAGAAGGACCGCGTGTATGTTAAAATTTGTTTTATTCTCAAATCAAAGATGAAAAGACCGGTTCTATATACATTCGCATTGGCACTCGAATTTTCTTGATTGAAAAAAATAATTGAATAATAAAAAATACAGTATTATACTCGTAGAAAATTATATTATGCGTGAATAATAGAATACTATAAGATGAAAATTATGGAAAGAATTTTTTTGGAAAAATCGAAGAAAAACTTATCTATGCTGTATGAAATTTTCCAATTTTAACACTATAACATATCCTACCTGTATGTATAATTTATTCATCACTATCATCAGTGTCAACTCCATATAAATGCATTCGTCGAGGGTGGGCTTAGAACAAAGGGGTGAGAATAACAGGGGTCTCGATGCACTCGTATTGATTTATCGGCTATGCAGTTTAAGGACAGTTGTACACTATAGCAACAAGTCGCATTAAACTGTTATTTTTTCAATTTTCAAATTTATTTTATTTCCGTGTAAATAATTGTTAAATAACTTGAATATTTTTGTGAACTGAATCATGCTTTCAATATTCAAATTAAAGTTAAGAAAATATCTGATATCACAAAGAAATTTATTATTTACGGAAAAAAAATAGTTTTTTGAAAAAAAAGAATCCTAGTCTATAGTATTCAATCATCAATTTGAATATTTTTATGTCTTCTCCGTTAAGAAAAATATAAGCTTCTTTACTTTTTTACAGACGCTCCATTTTTCATGTAAAAATAATGGCCCACATTGAGTGAAGATTTACTGCATAAAATATGATCTACTCTACTTAAAATATGTATTGTAAAATTACTATCGAAACTGATAATAAATTATTAATCATTCATCCTAATTTGCTTCCAAATAATGCTATAGTGATATTCATATAACTTAACTTTCTACTTTTATGTTGCACTGATCTGAAGCTTTCATCATCACAACGAACAGTCAATACTCTCATAATATTCGATCGAATTGCATACGCATAAATACATATGAAAACTGAATTTCACAAAGAGCACACGTGACCTTTATTATCGAAATTAAGTAAAGTACAGAAAATGGTTCTTCATCATATACAGATCCATTTTCTTTACTTAACTCGATATCGATGAAAAAGGTCACTTGTGCCCTTTGTGGAATCCAGTCGTCATACAACACACACACTTTAGATGAATTGGAATGGTGATATCCAGCCATCGTCTGCCGTGAAAGGTGAGGGTGGACTCCGCATACCACACCCCGAACGGTGAAAAGCGTCGCAGACAAGGTCGTGGAAATCAAAGCTCGTTCGAAGGGCGAAGGTGTCCAAGGGCGTCGCGTCGGGGGCGAGGCGCAGACCGGAGCCCCCGAAGCCCCCATCACAAGAAGCCATTGTTGCCGAGAACAACCGAAGACCACCAACCGTCCAGCTCACCTTTCTCCGTTTCGAATCCGACAACTCTTTGTGATTCGGACACTGACGATTGATCGTTCTTCGACTGTTTCAAAATATCTGAAAATACACCAGTGGACACTTTTCATAAATTTGACTAATTTCCATTTTGTTTTTTTCAGTTTTCAATTAATGAGATTATGGTTTAATTTCTATTTTGAACAATGAACATGTACCTTTCTAAACATGCATGAAAAAAGTTTATATTTGATTGCACTGATGAAGTATTTCTTGAATATATATATTTTAGAGTTGCTATAAAATGCTTATTATTTTATATTGAAAAGATACATTATTAAAATACGCGATTATTATATATTTTTTGGAAATGTAAAGAAAATATCTTCCTCGAAAAAATAAAAAGTCTAAAATTTATTGCTTTGTTCAAACTTTAAGAGAGGAGCTCATTGTTAAGCTCTCACAGCCTTCCCGAATATAAAATTTGTAGTATCAGGTGTTTTTCGAAGATTTTTTTTCTGGAAATAGACAACGAATTTGAGTTTAAATACATTTTATTTTATTCATTTTGAATTCGAAAGAAAACTAGAATTGTATATTCCTTCTGTGCCTTATTTTCGAACTGACGTCAAAAAGAGTTTCATATTGAATTGTCTAATATTATGAATATATTTTTTATAGAATATTCCCAATATTGATCGTTCAAAAATATACATATAAGTAACCGTTCACAAGAACAAAAGAGTGAATAAAGAAAGCTCTTCGACTGTAGAAAAATAATTTAATTTCAGACTGAAATTCTCATGATTATGTGCAGGTTTAACGATTATTTGACCATTGTGTAATGAGGTGTATCGATTGTGCGGTATTGATACATAACGAGTGCTCTGTACTGTGACAGCAATTAAGCCGACTTCTTTGACCCAGACTTTTTTATCGATCATGACAGAGGTGACATTTATGCGACGTGGAAATGACATCATTTTAACGAAAAAACCCATCGGCCTTTCCTTTGATTAATACGCCGAATTATCGAGCGAAAGTGTAAAGCTGAATCACAGGCGGTCGCGAAATTGACTTATTATCATTTCATCGGAAAGGAGATAGTTCATTAAGGTTTGTATTTAGATAAAAATCGTTATATTTAATCATGTTTTGTAATGGCATTCGAACGGAAAACTGCGATAGCTGTGTTCATATCGTTCGGATGGAGCGACGCTAATTGGGCAAAATGTTAAATCCGACCGAAATAGTTCATTGTTAAGTGAATGTTTATCTTAATTTTAGTTCTGACGCAACAGAGCACAAGTATTGATCATGTGCTGTTATCGCTGTCTTCGTTTATTTTATTTTCAAAAAAGACTGCTATTTTTTTCCTTGTTTTACGAATGTCAAGAGCAGAACCTTCGAGGGAGATAAGATGAATGTTCGCGTTGTTCTCGTCTCATTCTTTGACACTTTTGGTATTAATTTTTGAAATATGCAAACAAAGGTTTTTGCTAATGCAATTTCAAACAAAGCAAGTTCGCTTCATACATGTAAAATGAAAATACTAGATTTATACATAAATACCACACAATGAATTCTAAGGTATTTTTTTTATACAGGTAATTTCTACCCAATTATCATTAATTAATATCATTCACTATATAGTAAAGAGAATTAGCCCTAAGGTAAGACTCGAAAGAGTAAGTTAGTGCACATAGGTCTCAGTAAATAGTTCGAATTTTATCGAAACATATGAAAGGTATAGGTGATGATAATTTTCGTAAAGCGTTAAATTAACTCTTTTTTCGAAACAAATGAATCCAAATTAATTTGTTTATTAACGTGACTCTCGCCAAGATAGGACTCGAACTCGCGCATCCCAAGTACGCTGAATCGAAACGGCATACACAAACGCTGCACTATTTATAAATAATATTTTAGTATAGTTTTCAAGCAAAGCAACCTCATTTATCCCGATAGAGACAAAGGCCGCGAATATAAGACAGCGAACGATAAATATTAATATGAGGCTCTCCGGTGTGTAGAGGAATACACAAACGCACAAAGAGTACGTGTTGTCGGACTAGACGGGGCAGTGTGGGGCCCGGGGGCAGAGTCCCCCGTCTAGTCGCACGCCCCCTAGCCTCCCGTCTAGCCGATGTGGTGGGAACCTAGGAAATGTACCGACATAACCCAATATACGTCGCTCTAACGATCACTATGCGCAATGTGGCAACGCTTTTCCGGACTCGCACGTTTCCCGGAGGCGATTGTCCTTCTTCTGGTACTCCTGGTGCAGGTTAGGACTTTTACATTCAAATTATTTTCAGACGGATGCTACGTCTCCTGTGTGTGGAAAACTCGGGAAATTGTGAAGGCAGATCTTAATTCTTCGACTCTAGTGCAGATGATATGGATTCGCACAAAAAGGTTCAATTGCATGTATGGCTCATGTTTTTTAAATGCAATTTTTTTTTTCTCATTGTTGGTGCCGGAAAATTTTATGAAATCAATTGAATATTGCAATATGCAATATTTTTAATGGTCAATAAGAATTGATACAATTTTCTGTAAAATAGAGTTAGCGATTTGATTATTTTTTATTTATTTTAGAGAAATGAAAGAAATAGTATATGTATATTTGGATGCAACTGAAAAGTGGAATCATTAAAAAATCTTCTAATTACATATTCATATCTATCTACCTACCTACATATATTCGATTACACAGAAGTTATAACAAGTGCTTATAATGATTCATGAAATGAATGCATGAACTTCATCTGTGTTTGCTCACATAAGACGATTGAAAAGGCCAAGGGTTACAAGTGACATTTTCACAACTACTCAGGTGCATGCTCAACTTTAAGCGTGCTTTTCTTGAAACCACGACAAAGTCACATGAACTCCTAGTTATATAATATATTGAAGCTGCACCCGATCGGTAGCAGCAAGTCAACAGTAGGCGTAGGAATGTAATCGCTTACAAATGTTACCTCTAGAAAGAAAATAATAGACACTCAAAGAGCGAATATGCACGGGCTATACGTACTCTTACTGTCGCATTTACATACATACTCGTATGATGGATAGCGAGCGAGTGAGGATCCGTACGTGAGGTTTTTGTGCGATTAGCGTCGGTATGAAAGTGGATGTGCCCCCGCACCAGTCTAGCCGCCCCGTCCCGGCCAGAGGGTAATTAATCGCGCTGTGGGCGGCGGGGCGGAGTCCCCGGGGGCGCGCGACCGCAACAACCTTGTCAACACTTCCCGGATGCCTCGCTAATTCTATTCGTCACGATCGTTTTACGCTCCGTACGCACGTCGACGTTCCTTTTGAACGATCCATCTGATTGTGGACGATTTCTTCGACTCGCGGACCTCGGAAGGTGTTTCATACGAAGGTTTAACTAGAATTCAATCGATGGCTCGACGGTGATTTCCACCATAGATAAGTCGTTTTCAACTTCTTTACACTACGATCATAAAATCTCGATCTTCGTTTGGCCAGTTTTTTCTATGTGATTGAGATTTTTCGATAACCGTAAGGCTATAACTAGGCTTGCCGCGCGTCCCGTTTAAACGGGACTGTCGCCAGTTTTAAGTCTCGTGTCCCGGTGTCCCGAACTCGGGAAAAAATTCTCGTTTTTCAAAATACGAAAACTTTTTAAGAATTTTCGTCTATTGTACATATGTACCTACAAATTTTTGTACAGATATGTGTAATTATTTTGTAATATTGGTCCCGTTTTGCCGGTTATTATTGTTGTGCCAAATTTGGTCAGGATTCGTTCATCGGATTAAATGTTTTTTCACTACATACACACATACATCTTTTGCAATTTATGTTATGTAGGTATATAAATACGTATCTAACAACTTGATTGCAAAATATCTTAGCAACACTATTGAATCAATAAATTCGATGTAAATACAAACTTCCATACGTAAACGAGGTTTGATAATCTTCGACGAGGTACTGATGCGAAATAGTTCGATCATCAATAAGAAACATTTTCATTTTCGTAATTGAGTGGGTATTATTTTTTCGATGGCACTTCAAAGGCGTGCTGATTTTCGAGACTATGTTCAAGAACAGGGAAAATTGTATGGTTTCTACATTTTTCAATAATTGTTTGCGATTTCAATAAACATTAACGTTTTTTTACAGAGTAGCTCAAGTAGCAAAAGAAAAAACATCTGCAGAAGAATGGGAAAAGAATTGGGGGTTTTACAAGGATTACAAAAAAATACTTGAAGAAGAAGCGAGTAAAAAAGGTGAGGTTTTATAAAAAAAAAATGTAGGATTTCTTTATATAAAATTCTATTTTACAATAGGCTACACTTCAGAAAATTACTGGGCAAGTGTAGAATCACTACAGAAAAAACCATATCCTAAGCAGGATAGCACCGAATGCAATCACTTTTCAGAAACACTTCCAAAAACATCTAATGGTATGAATTGAAAAGATATATTTTTAATGAACATCAATATTTCAGCCTACAATACATATTTTATACACAAATACCTACCTTTCAGCTTTTGTCGGGTGGCGTTGGTTTCATAAATTGGAAAAAAAAGATCCTCCCTTAACCGTTCCTTTACCAACTCCAGAAAAACAAAATGTAATATTCTTGGGTTAGTTTCAATAAGAACTAATATATGTTTGTAAATATTTGCAATTCTTGTATAAAATAAAAGAGTACGTTGATTTCACAACAGTTTTTTTTTTATTATACATACTTTCAATTGATAAATTTAATTTTCACATTGGAAATATGTGGGTAAATTGAGAATATGTACCCATATACAAATTTACATGCAGCCAAATCGTGCTTTATGGAATGTTGGAGGTAAATTTTCCAACAGGCTCATAGGTTCCACGACAACTACTACACATTCCACTTCATTATTTTCATCGTGTACCCAACCAGCTGATACTAGATGCTAAACGAAAAAATCGGGTGATTTTTTATTGAAACAAAGAAACCAAAATATGAAAGATACATGATATTAGGTCAGTTACATACCTTATACTTTTTGATTTTATAAGAAGTATTTTTTTCCTGTTGTGAATGATTATTCTTAATTTTTTTTAGTTCTTGATGTATTTCAGTTTCCTGAAAATGAATATAGAAACTGATTATCAAAAAACAAAAAGGAAAAAAAACATTCAAGAGCATAATGAAAACTTACAGCTTTTTTATTAATAAAATATACGGCAGAATCATCGTATGTCATTATGATATGAGGGAATAAAGGATGAACCGAAACTCCTTTTGGAGGATAAGAACGTGATTGTTGTATTTTTGGAACCCAGGTCCTATTCACTTCTTCACTCCATTTTGTGAATTTCAAGTTGTCTAGGTTATATTCGACGAGCTGAAAATTATATTTGAATTGGTTTCTAATTTCGCAGATGTAAAAAAAAAATATTCAATATCAAATACCCTTTGATCAGTATAAACGACTATTAAATTTTTATTAGCATTATCGAATGTTAAGCCACTTGGGGGACATTTATATTTAGGCAAGTGAGCTACAAACTTCAATGTAGTCTTATCGGATATTTTTGTTGCTTCCCATACACCAATATTGCTAATTGAATCCGCTAATATTAAATAATAACTATTTTTAGAAATCTTTGCAGAAACGTACAGATGTGTTAATGTACAATCAGTTAAAACTAGAACAAAAAAATCTGATTACATTATGACTACATTGTATATTGCGTGAACCCAACTAGGCCGGCCTAAGAAGCTGACATAGAGTTGGGGTGCAGTTGAAAGGCGGGATGCTGGGTTTCCCTCGTAATATATATTGCGTGAATTAATATCAATTAAATACCAGCATGCGTTTCTAAATTTTCTTGTACAGTTAATGCGCCGTCTTCATGGATATGTAGAAATTGAATTTTAGCATTAGCCGATGCGGTTATAAGTGTATTTGAGTCCGAAGAAAACATCATTTTGTAACAAGGTACACATTCAGCAGGTAATGGAACTAATTTGCTCAAAGTTGGTGAACCATTTTCCTAAAATTTATATAGTAAGTGAATTTGCAGAATTTTGCTAAATATCAATATAATAATAGAGGTCAGACCATTGAAAACTTAAAGATTCTAAAATGCTTTTCTGTTGAAAATGCAATCCATTTACTATTTGGCGAGACGGCATAACATATTAGAGACAAATCAGAAGGTGCTGTTAATCGAACCATTAATTTTGGTGCTTCAATTAATTTCAATTGCCTGCCAAATTTGATATCACCATTTTCAATATCATTAGTGTCAATTTCTCCATTAGATCCATTAATGAGTTTATCGCTTTCTCCTTTCGCATTGTTTTCTTGAATAGGAAAATTAAAATTTTGATTTGGATCAGCTGATCCTAAATTCCAGATTTCTATGCTACTATTATACCTAAAAATTACAATAATATTAATTAGATGTTGAAAATATAAATAAAACTATTAGAATGTTATCATACCTAAGACAAACAAGTTTTGCATTTTTACTAAACATAATAGCACTATCTGGCAATATTGCTGGATGCTTTGCAAGGAATTTAGGAGGGTAAATAGATACTGCCAAGTAACCATCGACTCCACCAGTGAGTAATTCTTTCCTATACATAACCATGGACCTGTAGACAAATAACTAATATAAAATTTCATATAATAATTATCATATTTAGATTTTCTATAATAATAAATACCTGACATCATGCTGATGAATATTACGTTGGATCGATTTGACCCATTTCTCAACGAATTCTTGTTCACTACCTTTGTGCTTCATTTTGACTTTAGTGTAGCTAACTATGACAGGATCTACACCGGCACAATACAAAGAATTTTGATCTTCTGATAGGCACACACATAAAATATCAGCTTTATGGGTTGGGAAAGATTCTATTTGTTCTCCTAAATTTCCATCCCAAAAAGTCAATCTTCCTCTCGAATCACCAGATATAATGGTCAAATCATCGGTGATCTCTAAACACCAGACTATAGTTTGTTTTTTGCGTTCTGCACGCCCCATTGACATTTTGTGTAACGCTTGACCAGTGGCTACATTCCATATTCTAATAGTATCAATGGAACCTGAATTTATCGTTAGAAAATATTAATTTTGATATAAAATAATTGAATTTATTTTCAACACTGAACGTTTAGGTCAACAGTATGATATTCAGTGGGTTAGATTATGTCGAGCATTATGCTAATGATATAAGAATCCAGTACAAATTGTTTAATTACCTGTGACTAATATATTTTCTGTTTTATCAAATTTGCAACATAATATTCGTCCATCTTGTTTGTCAAATAGTTTTTCATACTGCAGGGTACCATTTTCTACGGAGAATATGTTGACATAACCTTGTTCTGTTCCTACAGCTATTGTTTTACATGATTTTGTCACATCTATACACCAAGCAGCTTGTCCAGTAACCAACACAGAATTTTTGACAACTAGTTTTTTCAAGTCCCATTCGGCTATGGCTCCACTCAGCCCTGTAGAAAGTAATCGGTCATGAACCCAGCACATGGCTTCCACCGATCCCGAAGTTGTACCGTAGATTTTTCTGGACATTACTGGTCTGCCTTTTAAATCCCATACTTCAATGGATGCGTTATCTCTAAAATGAAATCAGTTTAAGTAAACTATTAAATTTTATGAATGAAAAAGTAAATAAATAAGCACCTAGATAAGGCTAGTTGTTGTGAATTGGGTTCCAATGCCATACAATGTATGGCTGCTGTTTTTGGCGAATAAAAACGTACATTGTGAACGCGGCACGACATAATGATTCGTGTAACTAAATATCCATAACAACTACACACTTAACACGCGACATTGACAGTTCAATTAATAATAGGTTAGAATTTTATACATGCGTACCTACGTGCGCTGCCAACACAAAGAAAAAAATAAAGTTTGCATAAAATAGGTTTCGGAGGTTAGGATAATTCCTACATGAATATCTTCATTAATATGAAGATATTCTTTGTTTTCAGTCATGTAAAGAACATAATCAATTCAAAATTTTCACCCCCATTCACTCAAAATGACGATAATATTTTTTTTGGAGGTAGTGTGTGAAATATGATGTTAATACCGCTGCAACAACTTTGACAGATGAAACCGGTATGAAAGCGAACGTTTTGTAGGTTATAGCGCGCTTTTATTTTGTCGCATTTCGTTTTGTTGTGTGAGTCGTTCTGTTTGTGTGTAATTTTGTGATGGTATAAAAGTAAAAAAAAAGGAAGCAAAATGATGGAATCATTCGAAATGGGTCACCGCGAGGTGATCCCTCTACAGCCGGCATCTGATTCATGGCGGCATATCAGCCTCAACACCGGTCACTTAACATTTATTCACGATTCTTCCAATTAAATTAACCACTTCCTATATTTTAATTGATATTCGTCATCTGCAGGTGGAACTCAAAGTATGCTTCAAGATATAAAACTGCCAGAAAGAGCAGGCGGCTATTTCTACAAAGACTCTTCTAAATACTATACGAGAAACAGATACATTTGTTGGTGAGTTGATCGTTTTCATACTCATGTGTCATTTTATTGATGAAGAAAATTATTAATCTGGGATATGGTTTTCAAGGCGGATAAGTCACGATACATTGGAAGTCGTCGAACAATCATTGGAGATAAAATTGAATGGATGCAGGGTTCGTTGGCGAGGAGGAGGCGCTCTTTTAGGTGTTAGCGTATTTGAGCTTCCCGGGAGTGTTGTTTTGCTAGTGGCTTCAGTCTGTTCAGTACATCGTCTTATATTCCCACATCCTGACATCATTCATAAACAGGTACCTCATTATACCTATTTTGTTTTAAGTAAATGAATTTGTTACTAAATTCTATGTTTAAGGAAAAGCAAATAGGAAGAGATCTCGATGATAGCAGTCCATCTATACTGAGCGAGGCTACTGTAGCTCAAGCCTCAGACCCTAAACATTTTCATATAATTTCTCATCACACTAATGCCAGTGAGTATTAACAGAATCGTTTGCTATGATTCTTTTTACATTTTATTGATTGTTTTGAATGAAAACAGATTCAGTTATCCCACATACATGTTCGATGACTTTAAATTCCAACGGAGAAGCTTTATTTGCGATAGCAGGTACTGGAGGAAATACTGGAATATTGCTCGTGCGTCTGAATCCGGCAGGAGGTGCCCTCACAACAGTACTCCGGCAAGAGTCAATTGTTCCCAGATTCTTTTCAGCACTAAGGTTTTTTTCGGTGTTAGATAATTTTAAATTACTGAAATTGTTTTCATTTCATTTGAAATATTATTTTCAGGGGTAACCGCAATGAAGGAGAAGTTTCAAGTGGATTGACATTGTCAGTCACTCCACGAGGAGTGCGATTATATGCATTGTGTCGTGATGCTCGACTTAGAGTTTGGTGTTGTGAACGAGCTACTTGTATTGCAGTTCATCCATTAATTTCTGATCAAAATGAAAACACTACACAAGGAAGTTAGTTAAAATAATAATAAAGTATAGACTATTAAAAAATAATACCTATCTTATTATAATTTCAGCTCAATCACATATGCTACGATCAGGTGAAACATCATCTGGTGAATTATTGCTTGGTGCATTTTTATGTTTTTCTAATGAAAGCCGATTTACTATTGTGAAACCTGTGTTCGGAGAGCAAAATAATATATCTTTCATGTTAATATGCCATCTTTTCGGACCAGAAGTAAGATATTAATTATTGCACCAAATTTGAATTTGTTATTATTTTTTCATGCTTTCTTCATCATTTCCAGCGTGATTTAGTAGATTTTGGAATTTGTGGAAATGGTATTTGGGCTGTTTGGGGAAGCGGTGGTAATGGTGAACGTGATGCAACTGTTACGGCTTCAGCTTTAGGTCCTTCTGCTCAATGGCGTTCCTGTTTATCAGCAGAACTACCATCTCCAGAATTACTACCTCAATCTGATCATCATGCATATCTTGATTATTTGTTTCGTCCTGGACTATTTCCAGTTGCAGTGATAGCGAAAGCTTTGAGTGTAAGTACTATATACCTATGTGTGTAAAACACTATGTTTTCTTATTATAGTTTATACATAATCCATATTTATTTCTAAATTGATAGATATACGAAAGAAGTAGTGAAACCAGTAATAATGCAACACGAGATCAGAGTATGGTAGAAGGTGAAGCAGATGAACGAGGAATTCAAAATTTGCGAATGCGTGCTCTTTCTGCTACACGAGCAGCTGAACAAAGACATGCAGTTCGTACACAACTAGATCCTGAAGATTTAATGCATAAGTATGATTTCAAGTTATCATAAAGCAAAGCATTTTCAACAGTATTAAATTTTCATTAATATTTCAAATTTCAGATGTTGGTCTGAATTATATAGCTGGTGTGTGCAATATCTCGAAGTTTGGAGAAAACCACAAGGCTTAGTTCTATCAAATCATGTAAGTCTTTGTTAGTTGAAGTGATTTTAATCATCATAAAAAATCTCAACTTGCATTTTGAATTTTTCATAGGAAAATGGAGAATGGTGTCTTTTATTGAGACAAGGAGGAGTATCATTTTTCAGGCCATTAGATATTTTTGAACATTTGTTATTGTTCAATAACAGTTCTGATATTTCATCTCATTATTTGCAATCTTTACTATCGTCAGGTATGATACGAAATCAACAACACTGTTTCATTCACGTTTTTTGTCTTTCTAATTAATGTTCGATTATTAAATGTTTTTAAGATGAATTGGTGTGTAAATGGATCTGTACCGTCGTATCAGCAGCTGGAGAAGTAGGACGTAGGTTACCCAATGAAGCTAAAGCTGCTGTGAGAGCAGGTCTTGCACTTGGTCGTTCGCCTGAGCATTTACTGCCACAATTAGCTGAAGATCTTTTAGCTGATGGTGAAGATGGCACGCCACCTGTAATTGTTTTTTTTTTAACGTGATATTAGTTTTTTTTTTTTTTGTTAAAATAACATATTTTTCTTCAAGATATTTCCACCTGAAGTTGTGATGAGCTTATCAAGAAAATTATCAACAATAGGAGACTTGCCTCGAGCTCTTCTTGCACTTAATCAAACATTACGTCTAGATTGTGAAGGTATATTTTCAGTTATTATTTTACAAATGTTAAATAATGGATATTTGATTTTTTTTGCATTTTTAGAACTGGAAGATGATGAAGATCCAATATGTGGAGAATTTGAAACCTTATTTTCGAGTGATTTGGGCGTATCTCTAGCGACTGACACTTTATATCAAATGGCTCAAGTTAGGTAAATTGTTTTTTGAATATTCGTGCATGTATTATATACATTTCTTTATTTTAAACACAAATTAAATTTGATTTTCAGGTTTTCTATATGCTGCAATTTACTAGTTCTCGGAGCAATGTTGAACGGCAGTTCACAAAAACCTTGGCCTGTAGCAGGTCATACGGGGGTTAGTTTACAAGCATATAATGCATTATGTTGGTTATGTGAAACTACTCTTGGTGAATGGGAGAATCGAGATTCACTGTAATAATCTTTTTCGGATTTTATCTTTTATTTTTTTTATAATAATTCACATTCATAATTACTTCTTAGGAAAAGTGGAATCGAAAGACTTTCATTGCTAAAATTGTATTCTGAAGAAATGAG
The DNA here is from genome assembly GCA_024721215.1 of Cheumatopsyche charites. NCBI lineage: Eukaryota > Metazoa > Arthropoda > Insecta > Trichoptera > Hydropsychidae > Cheumatopsyche > Cheumatopsyche charites. The sequence continues at coordinate 15,484,618 of CM045575.1, forward strand.
AGATTCTGGTCTTAAACTTAGCACAACATCAGGGCGATCAGCTGGAATAGTATGGTGGTTCACACAAGGAGCTGGTGGTCATTCTACGCGTCATTTATTGATGCAGAAGCAAAGACAAATTTCTTCGAATCTTCATTGGACTCGAATACTTCATCCATATGTACATTGTTTAGGACATTTATTGTGTGTACAATTTTTACAGTTTGAAAAGATTTTTTATTGTAATATAGCAGTAACATACATATACGTATTTCTTATTAGATGGGGAGTAAGTGGTGGATTTACATTCGGAACATGGCTGGCTGCTTCAGGTCGACCAATACTTGTGAAAAATTATGCAGCATTGCTTGCACCATGGTGTGAATGGAACGCATCTTCAAGTATAGTGTTGTACTTAAAAAACAAATAATACATATGACGATTAAAAAGCACAAAGGGTACATCTTATATGGGGCTGCTATATAAGATGTACTCTTTGTGCTTTTCAGTCATTATATGTTTTTACACTTGTGTGTAATCATAGTACATATCAAATGTTTCAGGAGAATTCATCGTTGGTATGGCATTATTGGATACTAATGAACCTCAAAAGGCATTAGCTGCCTTTTTACGAGCTGGACAAGGTGTAATCAATGAACCATTTTTAGCAAAACTGTTACCTCGTTCTCAATCTTCTCGAAATGCACTTCTCAATTATTATTTAAAGGTTTTTAACAAATTGTTTACATTTGTTCCTTTCAGAGCCAATCGTGAATAATACCACTTTTTGAGAAAAATGAGATTTAGGTTCACTGTTTTGGTTAATTGACTAGAGAGTTTCAGCATCCGCAGAGCAGAGATGGATGTTTGACAGTTTGTAGTGGAAGGATCGACTGTAACTCTCTGGTTTGTTTAAGAAAGCAGTGAAAAGACCGCAGCTTAGTCACAGTAGTTAGTCACGCTTAGTTCTGAATGGCTCATTCAATTTTTTTTCTCTGTTTATAACTATTATGTGTATTGCTATTTAATTTAAATTATAGGTAATTAAACTGTTTGAGTTACACAAAGCACCAGAATGTATTATTAGTGTAGCTGAAAAAGCTATAAACATTGCCGATAAAGATGACCCTCATTTGGTAACAAAATATATAATATCTTTTTATTATAAGATATTTTTCGGTGTAATTGGATAATTTATTTCGAAACATATTTTCAGTCGGTATTTCATTCTCTTGTATTCCGTACATGGTTAGAATTGGAACAATGGGAACGTGCTTTGGCGGCTGCTGGAGCGCACCCCGATGCCGAACAAAGAGATAACTGTGTGGCTCGTTTAGTAGCAGCTTTAGGAGAACGACGTTGTTTACCTCATCTCTTAGCTCCAGGAGCGCCGCCACCTCCTCCTACTACGTGCAGAGTTGCTGAACAGAGAGCTCGTTTATGTGATGAACCATACAATCATTACTACAACTTTTTATATGCATATTACATAAAATGTGGCGATATGAGAAAAGGTTTTTTTTTTATTTTTGTAAGAATTTACTTTTTAATACACACTTATACCAATTTATCTTCTTTTTCAAGCTGCTGATGTTATGTATGAGCAAGCCAGTCGAATAGGAAATGAATTAGGTGCTGTTGCAGATGCTTTAGGTCGAAGAGCTCGATGTTTACTGGCTGCCTTAAATTGTTTGAGTCTTGTTGCTCCTAAACATGCTTTTCTTGTTGTATCTCGTATGTCTGCACTTGCTGATAAAAGAGACAGCCGAGGAGAAGTAATTGACTCTTGTTTTTCTTTATATTCTTTTCAATTTACATAATTGATATCATATTTTATAGATTGTTGAGAGAATTGATAAAGATAGAGAAGTTATTGTGATTGGTGTGGAAGATCTTCGAAAAGAATTACATCTTGTTACAGCTCGTCTAAAATTCGCTAAAACGCAACCAGATCAAATGTGTCCAGAAATTGGTTAGAACTTTGAAAATTTTGTTATGTTCATATATGTATGATAATTGTGAAGTCGTTTTGACTTTAAATATCATAATTTTAGGTGTTGAAGAAGTTGCATCTTTATTGAGTGGTGTTGGTCTTCATGTAGCAGCAGTATCTCTGCGTGTTAGATTAGGTGCACCAAGAGCTCCTGCACTTGCATCTCTTGCTGCAGCTGCAGCTTCACTTCCATTATTACCAGCAAATGCTACACAACCAGAAGCTCAGGCCGATTTAGATGCCTGGAGATGGTTAGCAGAAAATGATATCACTGGTAATTAACGAAACAAGTCAAATTTATTTATATCTACATACATATGTATTATATATGATGCGCATGAAAATCAACTGGGGTATGTGACATATCTCAAAATTGAGTTTAGTGCTCTTCTGATATGCTTAAAATGTATAAAACGAAAGATGATGCTCAGAAAAATATCAATAAATTAAGGAAATGTAACGTTAACTATAAATAGCAAAGATACCTTTACAATTCAAAGTTGTTTAAGAATTGTATTTAGTAAAGTCATAAAGAACTTTAACAAATATATTGTAAGATTAAAAATTATGTTAAAAACGCCTTGATTTCCTTAAACGTGTGACTTAATGTGTCCCTAAGGTTCGATTTGAATACATTTTTGAGTCTCTCTTGATTTTATGCGCTCATCACAAAACTTGCTAACTATTTTAAACAACTCTGATACAATTTAAATCCAATCAAATTTTGAACGTTTCGACACCATTTTTATGATTTTCCCAAATGAAGTTGGAGGCTAAAAAAAGCATAGCTCTGCGTATCCCTAAACTCCCCTAAAGGTACACTCTTGACTTTGAGTGTAATTTTTACGAGATGACCGCCATGTCACATGCCTCAGTTGGCTTTTATGCGTTTCATATAACGACTGAATTTCACAAAGGGCACAAATGACCTTTTTTATCGAAATTGATTTAATCTTAAGTACAGAAAATGGTTCTAGGTATATATGATACAGAACCATTTTCTGCACTTAACTCAATTTCGTTAAAACAGGTCACTTGTGTCCTTTGTGAAATTCAGTCGTCATATAAAATTGTTGATATTTTGATTTGATTTTTTTCTAGAATTGTCAATCGGTGAACACAGTGCATCTGGAACTGCATGGGCTTTGTTAAAAGCCCTTGTTGGAGATTCTACAACTGATGAAAACAATAAAGTGGAATCACGAGCTTCCATATTACACACAATTGCTTCTCGTCTTTTATCGATTGGTGCCTTCTTACCGCATTGGTTACTTGCTGAATATAAAGTATTTTTACAGTCTGTTTGTTTATATGCTATTCATTTTACAATTCTTAATTATGTATTTTTACAGACCTTAGATGTGGCATCATTGATACGTTTGTTGACTCGTCATGGAAGATTATCTGAAGCAGCTGCTATAGGCATAGAAGCATTGAAAGCTTCTCGTCCTGATCCAAGACCCAACATTTCGTATCACCCTGTATGTTCTCCTTTACCGGCTTTAGATCTTCTCTTGGCCGAATTACAATATCAAGCTGAGAATGGAGAAGCCTTATATCTTCAAGTAAATGACTATTTTTTATGAAAATTTTCATCTTTTACAAACTTAATGATCACTTTTTTTTCATAGTTATATGAAGAAATGGAAGAATCTATCAAAAAGCATTGTGAGAGTGTTCAGCGTGCTACAGAGAATTTAAAAGAAGTAAAAGTCGGATGATACTTTCATATACTTTTGTTTGATTTCAATATAATAATAAAATATTTGTAAAAAAATTTTTTGCTTTCAATCTTTTTTACTTTACATGAGAAATAACATATGATTACATAATTTTTGCAAGGTTTAGGAATGTTTTACTTTTATATAGGTACTTATGTTAAATAGAGTATTGCTATTCATAAACCTGTTTTATTGAAGATATACTTAATAATAAGTAAGTAACAATAACAGCTAATAACAGCACGATAGAAAATGCAGCTGTTCGAGACCATCTTCGCTCTGTTAAGAGTACAAATGTCATAACTGCTGCTGCTCCAATAGTTATTAGAGCAATGTACGGTCTTACTGAATATCCTTAAATAAACAATTATAATTATGTACCAAATGAAAAGTAATAATACAAGTAAAATAATATTACATATATTGTTAAAATTGTTTTTTTTTATTACCACTTCTTAGCGAAAACCAAAGTCGCACAGGATGTTCTTCTGAAATTGTATCATTCAAATCAATTTGATACATACGTGAAGTATTTGCTATCATTTTCACCATTTACTGTGTTTTCAAAATATAGTGTGGAAAACAAGTGATAAGAAAGAAAAGAAAAAAAATATAACTCATTTCATATTTTTTTTCAGAATGAATAAAAAAAGTATGTGGGTACTCACAACATAAATGAATCACAAATGTAAATGCGATACTTTTATGTACCCATAGCTTATACCTTATAGTCTCAATGTGATATAGGTATGTTGTGATAAAGTCCAGGGACAAAAGTTCATTGAAAAATTTATATTTAGTACTTTTACATACTTGTTTACTTTTTTTTTCTAATGTTGATAAAAATGACAGTAGCTACTGAATATCCAGAACATTATAACTAATGTATTTAGGTAGATATGAATGTATAGTGAATGTATGAAATCACGTTAAATGTTAAAATTGTTGCATTTCACTGTAGGTATTTGTTAAACACAAAAAAAATGTTTGACATATAAACAATAATATATTTAAATACAAATAATAAGAAAAAAAAATAACACACTACCTACACGTATGAGATTTTTGTAAGAATGTTAATTTCAATTCTAAATTAATAAACAATAGTAAAATAAGCAACAATATTCATTAAAAATTGTGCAGTTCTTCTACCAACCTATTTAACCCTTAAATTGCAGCATTAAAATTTATGACCGGTTTTTCCACCTTTGATTAAGAAAAAATGAATTTAAACTACACGCAGTCTTCCCTCTATGAGCTGTCGAAACAGCCACAGACATAACACAGCTACCTACAATAGATATATCCGTCTCTATCTCTTAGATTTTGATAGCTTATAGTTGGAGGTCTGTTTGTAGGTAGTTTGAATTCATTTTGTTTTTTCACCAGAGGTGAAAAAACTGGACTTACTTTTTGGCTGTAATAATGATAATGATAATTGGTTATACCTAATGATAATAATGAATAAATTCATAATTATTGCTTAAAAAAGAAGTCATTAAATAATACTTTTTTTTGTTTTATGTACTAAACAGTAAATGGTGGAAAAAAAAACACACACAATATATACCCGAAAACTTGTATTTTGGCAACATCAGTTATACTTAGCAAATCAGTAATAATCATTTAAAACATAAAAACATAAATATAAATATTTATAACAAGTAGACATAAGAATAAAAGTCAAAAATGCTTACTTTTGACGAATAATGTTATGTCATGTAATCACAACCTTTATTCACGTTTTGCAAAATGTTAAATAAATTTATTCATATTATTAAAAATGGTAAGAAGGTTTCAAGATCATGACTAAAACACCAAATTGAAAACAATAATTTACATTAATTTTCTTGTCCCAAATTCGATTTTGAATAAATAGATATATGTAGATGTACATTTCATGAATCAATCTTACACAACGGACACATTAGTAGGTACACATGAAAACCATAGGAATAAGCAATATAATTAAAAACAAAATTATATGTAAAAATTAAGAAATAAATAGATTGTAGTAATTTTAAAAGGACTTTTAGACATGTGTTCATTGATTCTATCATGTTATAGGTATCTACTGGCGGTGAGATTTTAAGTTTTCTATATAGGTAGTAGATCATAAGTAAGTTTATGCATTACACATGCAAATGTACGAAACACTCATTTGGGCAGTCCTTATATTTTTTATGTTTGATCAATATTAAAATAAATAATTTACTCAAGAATAATATTTATCTATCTAGGTATGTTATAATTTAGTTGGAAAATTAAATGATAATTTCACTAATCACAAGTCAAATCACTGGTCAGCGTATTTTTTTTTTCATAATTTTTAAATTATACCTACATACATAAATTGATCATGCGATAAACTCATATTTCACTTAACAATATGGTAGAAAAATCTTATATTACATCAAAATCAATATATCATAAGTCTAAGGATTTTCAGTTTAGTGAAGTTTACATTTTTCAATACTTTTTGGAATAAATATGTCAGGTTATTTCTTCACAATTGTAGATATATAAATATCTAGGTACCAAATAGAAGTGAATACTTATTAACTAATTATTATCGGTTATAAGTAATCACAGAATGCACTAATGCATTGCAACCCGAGGCCTTCTCTGCAACAATGTCAGAACGAATCTGAAAATCTTTTCATATGTAGAAAACATGAGAGCAGCCATGAGCACAGTCTGAAGCAATTTGGCTTCCAGCCCTCTGAACATTCCTTTGAGACCTTGTCTTTTGCACAAAGCAAGCAAAGCGGGAAGAAGACCGCTCGCTTCGACTGCATCTTTACCCCTGTGTCTCAACCTGGCTTGTACTACTTGTAAAGGATAGGTCAGAATGGTGGCGACGGCTTTTGCAGTGGCTCCAATTGTGAAAGACATAGCAGCAGTCATTTTGCCGTCTGGAACCAGCCTTCTTTTCAGAGCTTCGTATGTCATGAATTGCAAAGCAGGATTGGCTACTAGCAACAGTGAAGGTAAGGTGCCAGCCCAAAGGCCACTTAGTCCTTCTGTTTTGGTTATATGTTTCAATCCTCCTGTAAGATTCTTGTATGGAGTACCACTCATCTGAAAATATTCGTCGATTTTATTTACAGTATTAGATAAATATGTAGTATGCGAAGACAATACATACAAAATACATATCATAAAATCATACAAAGTATACAAGTAAAAAAAGTCAAACAAATTGTCATTGAAATAATCAAAGCCGATCAACGGTCAAGGTGTACAATCATTGTACATATAATATGAGATGTATAATCTCGACGAATTTACTCAACTGCGCTATTTGACTATTTCAGATCTTATAAAAGATCGATTGATACAAAAGTTAGTTATCTTAAAATAGTAAAAATGCTAGATGTATGTATGTATACAGGTACATAATTGTAGATGAAAACGAATACGACACAAACGTATGTATAAAAAAATATAGGTAGTTGTGCAATCTTCGTGCACTTCACACAAATCATCAAATTAAGTGCAGAGTGAAAGTATCAACGAAAGCGATCTCTCGATTGCCAAATAAATGACTGATACAACCTACTCGTGTTCATATTGCGTACAATACATAATTCGTTCTAATCTGACCTAAATGCGATCGTACTTTACGTACGCGTAATATTATTATATAATAATGTAAAAGATGGAAAGAGAAAAATGTGGAAAAAGGTTTTGATAAGATCGTGATCTTGTGAGGAAACGCCGAACATTTTGAGAAAATAGAAATAATAAGCCGCAGATGGTTTCGATTCGAGTTGAACAACTTTTCATCAGTGAAAACCAAAGGCGTGTGTACACACGAAGAAATATGTATATTTTTTACATTCTGATTAATTTTTAAGTTTGTCTAATCTTAAAAAATTCTCGCTTAATTTTCAGATTCTCGATTTCGAGGTGCACCTGAAATTTATGAATCGAATATAGAACGGTGTAATGAATATTTTCCAAAAAGATTTCCGAATATAGATTCGGTATATTTTTCATAAATTGTGAAAAAATACATAGTAATACATTCGAAAATAGGCAGATACGTATCATTGAAATAAGTAAATACGCAAATAATTTCCTCTAAATGGTAACAGAACTTTGAAACGAATATTTAATCTGTTAGTTTTCAATGAAACAAAATTAAATATGTACATATTCATATTCGAGATGTAACTACGTGTATAAATGTATATATTCATGAAAAAAATTGAACAATACGAAAAATTGATAGATTTTTTTCGGATAACATTATTTTTAAATTATTTGATTGATTGAGAAATTTCATTGTTTCGGATATTATCGTGTTAAGTCATCAGATGACCAGGTGCACATATAAATCTATGTACAAGTATGTTGTTACTGTACGAATGTCTACTTCGAGAGGAGTGTATAAACATACTAGTATTTGAAATTGCGTCGAAAATTAGGCAAAAAATAAGATTTTCGAAAATGATTCGAATGTTTCTCGTTCGAATACAACCCGAACCCGAATTTTTGTATGAAATTAACTTCTTTTTAGAATAAAATGAGAACAGAGCAACGCATCGAAAAACGTATTACTTCTTGACTTTCAAAGTATGTATAATCGTACCTTTGGTCAAGATTCGTTTATCGGTTCGAAAGTTTTTGAGCGTCAAACGCCGACGTTCGGTTAAAATACATCACACGGATAAGTAATGATACTAGCCTGGTCATAATCTGTGAAAATGCGCTAATTCTATGCATTTTCCAAATGCGAAAAAAAAAATCTTTCCGTCAAAATAAGAATATTGAATAAAAACCAAATAAGGCAGTCGATACATCGATGCTATTCATATGTTTTGATCAACTACTAGAGTCGACTTTCGGTCATATGTGTAACTACATAGTGTTTTTTGTTTTCTTTTTAAATCGTATGTACCGATTCACCCCGACTGACCCTAAAAACACATACTGAAATCTATCGCGTGTGTATAAACATACTAGTATATTTATGCAGATACTAAAATGAACACTAACGATAAAATGAAAATATTGTGTAGGTATCGTTCGAGATACTGTAATTAAAAAATAAATAAATAAAAATTTTAAGTTAGAATAGGTACTTCCATTGTGACATAATATGATTAAATATCGAGGATTGCAATTCAGATTGATCAATCAATGTGGAATGGATTATTGTTTATCGAGGATATGTGTATTTCGTGAGTTAAGATTAGATATGTGCATGAACATATTGTACGAAATATTCGATATAAATACATATGTATTTATTGTTCGAACTGAATGTGGATACATATCTACATGTAATGTTTTCAATTTTTCCGACATAAAATAAATAATGCGCATGGTTTTACTGTATTGAAAAATATATGAAAAAACCTTGTACTCAAGATCATGAACTAAACATTTGTGAGTGACGAAAATAAAAAATAATGTGCTTATTGATTTCTTCGCACAGTGCAAGACCATGAGGAAATTCGTACATAGGTATGCAAAGTCTATACAAACAAACAATAGCCAGAATACATATAAAGTAAATACGAGATTTTTCAAATTGAACGTGACGCAATTGTTATTTATGAAAAGAATTTGTTTATAGATATTGCTTTTAAAATTCAACAAAATGATTAACATTGAAAAGAATATATGTATGCTAATGCTTTTTTATGATACAAAGTCTAGATTTTGCTTAGTATTACATATATGTAGGTACATATGAACATGTGTACATATATTTTTTGTTGAAAGCTAAAATTGAGCAAATATCGAAAAACATTTATTAAAATAAGCTGATTGTAAACAAACTGCATTCTTAATTGTTTATTACATATAATTTTATGATTGAAAGTTGATTATAAATTTTGAATGTGGCAGTTTAGGAGTTTACAATTAAAATTAACTCTCTTTTATAATATATAAGGAATTACCTTTAGTCTAGTATTGACTACCCAAAGAGGAGTTGTGACAAGCACATTGGTGACACCAGCTATGGCTCCCATCAGCAGATCTTTGGCAGCTGATTGACTGCGTGCATCCCCATTGAAAGACTTCAATGCATGGAACGTATAGAAATAAACAAAGTTGGAAGCGCACAATGACTGAAGCACTGGAACGATCCCTCTGTACCATGATTGGATGCCTTCATCTTCAGCTATTCGAGTCAAAGCTCGGATGGTGCCTCCTCTAGCGTATTCACTGTCTTCCACTATAATTTTTTATAAATGTCATCAATGTTTCGATATACATATTACAGCACATACATATGTATGTATATCTATTCAAAAATGTGTAATGAATCGATTAAGAAAATGTTCGGAAAATATATTGAATATTCTTGTGTAAGAAACTACTTAATAGATATTGAAAAAAAGTAAAACAGGTATATATAAAAGCGTTCATGGATGTTTGAGGAGCAAATGAATGTTGAGCAATGATGAAGTGTGAAAGAAAAATTAAACATTGGCCAGTGTCAAAGTTCAATACAGTGTAATAATTTATTCCTTTGTGTTGCTGTCAATTTTTTTTTTGAAAAATTAATTAGTGAGCTTTATTCATTGTTTCAAATATTCTAAAAATTCTATTAGAAATTAAAATAATCATTTATATTTTTAACATAAAAAATAGCTTTTATTAATAATATTTTTTCTGTGTAAATACATATTGTAAAATATTGTTAATTTTATCAAAATATCACAATATTACGTGAAAATGCTGAGAACTAAATTATAATTCATATGTATTGCAATCATTAAAAGGAATAAGTACATATTTCAATTAACAAATATGATTTTCACAAAAAATAGAAATACAAAAAAAATTCAATGATAGGATCTAGTCTGAAATCAATCTGTGAAATGTGTTATTTGACGAACACTCGAGATTTAGCAAACGGTTAAAAATCAGCACACACACAAAGTTAAAGCAAATATTGAAAAAAATATGTAAGATTGTCTTGTAAAGTGTGAAAAATCGGTCTGTCGAAATGTAAAATACAAAAAAACATTTTATTGCATACATACACTGAATTCTACATCGAACCGTATCTAAGGGGTAAAATGCAGCCATTCCAACGACACTTCCCTGAGAAATAAAATTGTCGATTTCGTTAATAAATTAGAAGTAGACACGTGTGGAAGGGGACTATGCATAATATAAATGAAATTTAGGTGCATCAGCAGTAGATATACATAAATCACATAAGTAAGTACAATTATGAAAAATCGATTTTCACGAAATGTACAAATAATATAAAATGAAACACGAAGTGAAAAGTGAATCATATATATTACCGAGGCTCCAGCAATGGCATGCACCAGCGTTTCATAGCTGAAGAGCGCCTTTCGAGGCTGCACACTCATTTTTATCTATCGAACATTCGACACTTAACCCAAACACAACCACTCCCCACGACGGTACGATCATTACTGAAACAGAATCTGGAATTCAATGATTTTCTTTTCTTTGACAATTAAATCAGTCCTAACATCATATAATACGACCTTTAAACATATTATTAAATAGAGGAGCGTAGGGAGACTCAATTCATCTGGAAAAGGGAATGTAGGTATATTACAATCAGCCCAAATTAAATTAGCCAATCAACAATTAAAAAGAAGAAATTTATATTAGGTCGCAAAATTCTGTCTCAGGTTAGAATAATCTGTCATTAGTGACGTTTGCGAAATGTCAAATTTTCGTATTTGCCTTATTAAAGCTTAATTTTTTTTTCATTATGAATTCATCTTTCAATACCGAGGAAATTACTTGTATTCAACACTTATTGAATTCCGTGTCTCATGGAAATGCCATAATAGCAGAAATTCTGCGACTGAAAGATAACATACCGAAAGTTTTCAAGTAACCCGATTTGTTAATATCGAATATTCATACTTTTATATGAGATTCATTATCTTCTTTTAATGTTCAAATATAGATTAGAAACCAAAGACGATTGTTTGAAATATGGAGATATTATTTTCGATTTTAGTTATTTCAAAAATACTGATGCTCTTGAAAAGAAAATTTGCAGCAACGCTGTGAGTTTATCTGACTTAAATTGATGTTTATCTCAAAATTAAATTCACGTTTATTTTCTTATGCAGCGTTTGCAAGAGTTGGACGACGAATTCAAAGAATGCCATTTATCCATTGTCACTAGATTTTATTCAGCATTTGAAAGTATTTATCAATACGTCGTTGATTTAAATTCATTTTTGTCTCAGTTGAGTGAAGGGGCTTACATTCAACAATCATTGGATACTATTCTTCAAGACAACGAAGGAAAACAACTTCTCGTAATGCAATTTAAAAAAAATGATTCATAAGTATTTCAGTATCACTTTATTTTATTCAAATGTATATTTCGTATCATTGCAGTGTGAAAGTGTATATTTATATGGATGTATGCTTTTTATTTGCGAAGCATATATACCTGGAAATATACGGGAAAGATTATTAGTTGCTTATCACCGTGCAGCAGTTTCTCATCATCAAACTAATTTGGATAGTGTTTGTAAGCTTTTACGCGATACTGGTTTTCGAAACTCGTTAAATAGTAAAAGACCACCTAACTATCCAGAAGAGCTTTTTAAGTAAATGTTTTGTCTTTAAAATTATTAATTTTTGTAAAAAGTCAATATAATTTTCAATTTGCAGACGAGTACAAGTTGATGAAACATTTATAAAAATAGTAATTGGTCGTCTTATCAGTGAAGATATCTACAATCAGTTGAATATTTATCCTTTACCAGATCATCGCTCTGTAGCTCTAGCCACACAAGCAGCAATGTTGGTAGTTTGTTTATTTTTTTCTACTAATGTACTGAATTCAGAATCAGCAAAAATGAGAGAAGTTGTAGACAAATATTTTCCCGATAATTGGATTGTATCTATTTACATGGGCATAACCATTAATTTAGTAGACATTTGGGAACCATTCAAAGCTGCTAAATTAGCTTTAAGTAATACAATTAACAGTAAAAATATTAAAGATACATCTCAAAAGCATGTAGAACAAGTGGATAAACTTCATCAACAAACAAGTAAATTGTTGAATGGAAATTTTCTCAAGGAAAAAAAGATAAATGAAAATATCAATAAAGTGCTGAACTTGATCAGAGAGTGTAATGCTACTATACGTTGGTTAATGATTCACACGACAAATCCTGTATTTTATGACAGTAAAAAATGTCGTCAGATTAAAGAGCAAATTTTTTACGATTCCAAATTTCAATCTATGAATCTGTTTAACCTATTGATTAATGCATCTCTTTTAGAACTTTCGATAAAAGATATTTTGAAAAAATCTTTGGATAACAAAGAAATCGAATGGAAAAAACAACAACAAGAAGCATCGCAGATCATAAATGAACTAACAGAAGTGTTTTCTGGTGTAAAACCTCTTCCTAAAGTGACAAAGAATGAAAACTTGTCCAATTGGTTCAATGCAATCCACAGGCAAATAAATTCTCTGACATATGATGATATTACTTTGTCTACGAAAAAAATAATTCAATTGATTCAAGCGCTCGAAGATGTTCAAGAATTCCATCAGCTGGATGATATAGTGCAAGTAAAACAATGGCTATTGGAAGCTCGAGCAAATTTAAGAGAAATGGTACGTGGCGGTAATGTGACTGAAGACAGTCTCGTCACAGTTCAAGTTTGCACCGATTTAAGTTATGGATGGTATGCGGCACGGCCATTTATTGATTATGGGCGAGAAGCTTTGCGAAAGGATCCTGCAATAGTTTCCCATATGCGTGCTATATTCTTAAAATTGGCATCGGCTCTCGAAATACCATTGTTGAGAATTAATCAGGCTGGAAGTGCTGATCTGCTATCAGTATCTCAGTATTACAGCAACGAATTAGTAAATTACGTTAAAGACGTACTCCATATAATTCCAGAAACTGTTTTTAGCTTGTTAGAGAAAATAATCGAGTTGCAGACATCAGTCATAAATGAATTACCTACGAGACTAGACAAAGATAAATTGAAAGATTTTTCACAGCTTGATAAGAGAATAGAAGTTGCGAAACTCACACATTCCGTATCTGTTTTCACAAGAGGAATACTGAAAATGAGAAGCACTTTAGTTGGAGTCATATGCATCGATCCAAAACAGTTATTGGAAGATGGTATAAGATGTGAAGTCTCAAGATTAGTCGAGAGGAGATTGACCAATGCTCTTAGTAATAATGGAGAAGAACCACTTTCAAAACGCTTGTCTCAATTAGCACACCACATGGATGGATATCGTCGTTCATTTGAGTATATACAGGATTACATTAACATTCATGGACTTAAAATATGGCAAGAAGAGGTAAAAGTTAATAGATTTGATATACCTACCTATGTACATATTTATAAAAATATTTAATTTTTTTAATATTCAGGTATCGAAACTTATCAATAAAAATACAGAGTTAGAATGTACAAATATTCTTCGAATGAAAAACATGCAGTTTTCACTTCTAACTAATAACAGTGGTTGTACCATTTTTATGCACTTATTGCGTGATATTTATGTTTTAGCAGATCCAAAGTATATTTCAATTCATGATCTTTCTATTTCTTTCGATTTGAATTCATATTTAATGCTCGTTTCAGGAATACTGTTTACGTGGAACATAACAGTGCCTGGTATGATTATAAAAATCACCAAGAAACACTAAGAATATCATCATTTGCATTGATTCAGCGCGGCATCAGCGCAATGGGATTGCAAGCATTATCTAAAATATGTGCATGTGTCATAACTAATAATTTACTTAATTTGACCAAAACTATGCAAGGAATGTTACCTTTGCATGTACAAATAGCTTTTCCTTCTGCCGACAAAACCATTTTAAATCCAACAAGATTTTATACTCAAGCATCATCAAAATTAGTAAAACACTGGCCATCAATGTTAGATAGAATTTTAGAGATTGGATCTTTGCAGTTATTTAAAAAGCACATCAACTTTCAGTTGAATAGTACATGTAAATTTGATTCTTTTCACATTGAATCGTCTTTGCAAATTGCGAATGAGTTAGTTTTATCTTCAATTCGAACCTAAGTATATATTTTTTCAATTCACAACATCTACATAATAACAAATAATTATTTCAGTGCCATATTAAACGATATCAAGAAAACATCACAACCTTCTTCATTCTACTTGGAATTTTTGCCTAAATTAAATGAAATGTTGCAATTTGCCGGAATAAGTGATCCATACAACACAATCTACATAAAAACTATCAATAACAGCCATATTGCGCAGATTGTGTTTTTGTTTACTATAGCTGAATTGCCAAAGCTTGAATATTCTCAAACTATAGGTACAATTATTATTTTTTCTGTGCAAATCCGAAAATATATTGTGAACTCTATTTTACATATTTTTATATATCTTATAGGCACTTTGATGGCACGCCGTTCAACAAATCATATTGATGGAACTCCATTTTTAATCGGCATCATAACTGTATTACGGCAATTCCATGAGTACACTCTTGTGAAATTTGCATTATTGCTTTGTCAATACATCATGTCACATATAGAAGTTGGGCTAAAGTAATCTCAAATATTATGTATTTTAGAAATAAGTCTTACTCATGGTATTTTGAGTGTTAAAATATTTTTTTCAGTTCTAAAAATACAGAATTGCCCGTAGAAGCTCAAGTCGCAATGAAGTTTTTAGAGAATTTCTGTAGAATAACAAAGATTTCTCAAGATTTAATTGAAACAATCATTCCAATAAATATATTGACCCAACAACAGTTTATGACTAGCAAAAGTGTTACATGATTTATCTCTACAAGGAAATGGAAAATTTAAGAAAAAACAATGTATCTTCTCTTTTTGTATCGAATTATATTATATATATATAATATATTTTTCATTCTGTTTCAACAAATTTTTATCAGTCCAATAACATTCATATATTACTTGCATATATATTACATCAGCAAAACATCTTAAAAAAATATACTAAAATACACCATATGAAAAATTTATGCGTACTTTAACTAAAAAAAGATCAAAACAATAATCGGTGCATAAACTATTATATACCTAGGCTTCTTCATGCTTCTATTTTATTAGGCTAGTCATCTTCTTTTCTAACTTTATAAATGTGAGACTTTTTTCAATTTTGAAACAAAATTCAATTATTTATCAAAAAAATACACATAAAAAGAAAGAATACCAGGTACTAGAAAATCCACTTATTTGGAAAGAATAATTTTGTACATCGCTCATGTACATATTAATACTGTTAAGTAACAGTATGTTTCAGAGTTTGTTTTTATCATACATATACAAAGTATGAAAAGCTAAGACTATGAAGCTATCATCACTTAACCGTATCAATATCTACATATACATATATTTATAAAAATCTACATATAAGGTAAACGGATATAACTTTGATAGGTCGATTTCGGAAAAGTTAGCATAAAATTGCATGAACTGAGAAATCTCAGATTCATTTTGGTTCAAAATGTCAGCCAAACATGTTAAAATAATTTTATATCAAGAAATATAGTCAACATATGCAGGATTGCTTGATTTATTCAATTTTAGGAAGGTCTGACAAAGTTTCATTCAATGATGAGAACATAGCCGTTTACCTATGTATCTTATCTAAGTATTCAAAAATCCTAATATGATAATGAAACATTCAAACATGATCAAAATGGTATACATATATGACGATGTTCTCAATTTTTTTTTAAACTATAATTTATGTGAAAATCACAAAACGAAAAATACTTTATATTTAAATGTGAATTTATAATCAATACACTTGCATAAGACATTCTCTTGTAAAGGGAATGAAAACAAATGTGTAAAATACTGTATAAGTGGCTCATACAAAAAAACCACATCACAGATTAATATTATACATGCTTTTGTGAACATTTTTGACATTCGCTATGTCAATTCAAATAACAATTTCCTCATTGAATTCCTAAATTAAAAACGATGACTTAAATAACATTGTTTTTCTAAAAAAAAATGTAAATATTTACAATCATCAAATTAAAAGTTTTGGTCCCGTAGATTTTATTTTATGTTTTTTTTTTTATTGAAAAAGTTAATAGATGTAACACGAGAGTTTCATAATGATATTTTATATGTAGGTATATTTACAACGCGAAATACAAAACTATTTAGAGATGCTGTATCGAAAGGCTGAATAAAGACAAAGTCTATTCCTATTTAATGCTGGCATATACTTTTTCAATAACATCTTGGCCAGATGAAGAATTCCAATATTTGGTAAGACTAGCACATTCATCGTCAAAATTTTCCATGAGTTTAACAAGTTTGCTTTCCCTCAATGTTCGTTTATGCATGCTGAAGACCTATGATGATAAAATATTCAATAAACATATCATAAATGTACAAACTAATGAAAATCAAAATAAGATTTACTTGTTTCGATGTCTCAGAAGCATTTTTGATAAATTTGTTCAATGTGGATGAATATTTTTCTGTTTCACATACATTCGACACTAACCCAAATTTCAATGCATCTGCTGCATCGAACTTCCGATTGAATAGTATGAACTCTTGTTTCTGTAACATAGTAAACTTATGAAAGTTGTATTTTTTTTAAAGAAAAGTAGATAATTTTAATTAGCTTACCACTTTTGATACCATAGAACACATTTCGTCAAATAAAGACAATCCTTCTGTTGGTAAAGAACGTCGAAAGTCGGCAGAAAAATTAAACACTGATCTATTTGAAGCTAAGACAAAATCTGCTAATGATAAAATTGTAATACCGACCCCGCTACATTCACCGTCAATACCGATAACAACAATTCCTCTGTATCGTAACAAACTCATAACAAAATATCTACAAAAGAAATATACAAAAAAATGTATTTAATATTAAATATGTTATTTGAAATTTTCAGCAAATCAATATATATATATATTGGGTCTACAAGTCAATTTCTACAGATGCTTTGTGAAAGTCGGGGCCTTTGTTGAGCGGAAATGTTTATGCAAGGGTACATTATATAAAAATCGTTTTTGTGACAAGGAGGGGGGTATTTATTGTGATAGTGCATTTACCATTAATTGAAAATAGATTGATTCTTTGAGTTTGCCAGCTAAATTTTGTCACTAAAACGGGTTATGTTTGGCTTTTACTTTTTTTATAAAAATGTTTTTTTTTTTTTGTGAAAAACTATAAAAACATCACTAATAAATAATATATAAAAAATAATTTGAGTAAGACATACCTAGCACAAAAAAACCCAAGCCCGGCGAAAACGAAATTTATCTCATATGATAGGTATAATTGGGTAAATAATCAGTGCATAGGAAGCATAATCAATATCGATGGCTAAGTGCTTGTAATTGCATTTTGAAATTTTACAAGGGTCGTATTAATAAAATTAGCTTTTGTGGTTTAAAAGTGTGTAAAGTACTTCTTTTTCGAAGAGATAATTGTAAGCAGAGACCACCAGTTTCAAGTTATTTGGTCTATTTCGACCATATTCTGCGAGACTTCGTAAATTTGACAAGTGCCAGTGTATCGGTAAACCGATACACTTATTAAATGCATGTGCGGTCGACTTCGTGCGCGCTACTGCTGTCTCGCTCACATTTTATCACACCTCATAAATACCTCTCGCACTTCCAAAACCTTTTTAACACCTTTAGCCATCGATTTTGAAAATGGCCCCTATTCGCTTTTTATTTACTCAATTATACCTATCGTTTGAGCTAAGTTTCGTTAGCGCCGGGCTTGGGTAAATTTTCCATATAAAATGGGCATTGTCTTTTAACACATGTTTAAAAATAAAAAGCGATTTCATTTGAGAAACGAGATACGAGATACTAGACAAAAAAAGATGTAAACCGTGTAAAAAAAGTGTCATTTTTTATTTCGCGATATTCATTATATAGTTCAAACAAACCATGTTAAACCAAATAAATCGTGTGAAAAAAATATTTTTTCATTTTTTCAAACCGTGTAAAAAAAATCCGTGTAAAACGAGAGTTGGGTGTATTTAGAACCAATTGACCACATTCTCTGTAGAAAAATACTTGTATGGCTAATATATATAACAGTATACCGAAATTGATGCATTAAATCTTCTAAATATAATATTTGATCTTTGCTTCCTTCATCAGAACATCGTAAATCAATGCCGCTGGAGAAAACTTGATTGTGTGATGTTATACATAAAATATTCACATCATATTTCAGCATGGTTTCGAAAGCAGAATTGAAATCTTGAAATAGCTGTATCAAAAAATATAGTAAGAGAAAACTTTTACATCAGTTTAATATAAAATTGACAAAATATTACTTTTGCATCGAACATTCCATAAGGACGATCAGATTTGATTGTTATATTAGCTACATTGTCTTTTATTTCCATATTCATTTGAGAAAAGACATGTCTCTTTTTGTGTTTGATATTTGAATTCATATCGGAAGAACAATGATTATTCAGTAGTTTTATTTTTTTGCCGACATCGTTGGAATGTTTTCTCTTCAATCCTCTAAATTTTGAAGTCGCTTGCAAAAATTTATGATCGGACGGAGTCGAACCGTGGAAATATGAGTTGTTCTTGGAGGATTTGTGAGGTGTGACTTTTTCGAAAATCGAATCATTCTCGTGATTTTTACTAGAGTTCGCAGAGAGTTCGGAAGGCGATTGTGGTCTAGGAGAGAGACATCCGCTAGAAAAGGACGAAGAAGAATGTCTTCGGATGATTCGAGATTCGTCGGCGACCGCGTCAACGGAGGATTCGCCGCGGGACGGAGACTGAATACTGTTTTTTGCGTTTGGTTTTTTGAACGTCTTTTTTACGCATTCTCTTCTGGTTCGAAGCGCTTTCGCGTCGTTCTCGTGATCGTCACATTTGGCGATGCTGAACACGGTGTTTTTTATGATTTTCGTCTTGTTCATCAAGTTTCTTCTCTCTTTAGATATGGAAATCATCGACTTGCTGTTCGGTTTCAGAGCGAGATCGGGCACGTCCGAGTTGTTGCTTCGCTCCAGTTGGTAGATCATGTTGACGGCGCCTTCGTCCATCAGCAGCTTGTCCACTTCGGACATCTTCTTCCTCTTGGAGATCGAGCCGTCGGAGGAGCCCGGCGAGGCTTTCGTCGGCGTCTTGTTCGTTTTCGGCTTCGGGGGCTCGGCGCCCTCGCTCGACCGGCTCCTGTTGATCGACTCGCTCGCGAACCTGTACGTCGCCGGGTTGTCCGGATCCCAGATGATCTTCTTCTTGATCAGCCTCGATCCCCTCTTGCCGACGGGGGGCCCCTCCGGCCGCCTCTTCTCGGCCGGCTGGGTTTCCCCGTTCCGGGGCTCCGGCTTCGGGGAGTCGGGGGCCGCTTCGGGCGCGTCGTCGTCGGCCCAGTCGCTCTCTATGAACGAGATCGGGTCCTTCGCGCTCGTCTTTTCGATGACGAAGCTCTCCGCGTCGCGGGGGTTCGGTTTGAGCTCGAGTTCGAGTTCGAACTCTCCGGCGGCCGCTTCTAGGGCCCGGTTGAGGTTCTTCGGCGAGCCGGAGATCCGCTCGATCTTCTCGTCGTGGCCGTCTTCGAGGATCGCGAGCAGGTCCTCGGTCGACTTGGGATCGGCGACGGGGACGGGGACGGCCGGAAAGACGGTGTCTTCCTGTCCCTGGATCACCTGCAGGTCGGCGAGCACCGTGTCGATCGCCGCCGCCTCCTCCCTCGGACGAGCCGTCGTCAGCCGGTCGTACTCCCTCATCATCTCGTCGGAGGAGACGCGGACCGGGTGGTACTCGACGAGGGTCGACCTCTCCTTCCTCGGCCGAGGCACTTCCGCTACCGTGTCCACCTCCACCTCCACCTCCACTTCCGCTTCCACCGCTTCCGGCGTGGACGTCGCGGTCGCGGACTCGCCTTCCGCCGAAGAACTTTCCATGTCCGGAGATTCGAACCCGATCGGGCGTACGCCGGCAACACGGTTAGCGGTGTCTTGTGTCTTGCATATCGCATCGCCCGCCGGTTCGCCGAGCTCCGTTTTGCATCGTTTCTTTGGCCCGAGATAAAGTTCGCGAAGAAACACACCCGCGAACGACGCGACGATCGAAAACGATAAATTTCTTCTTATGTTAAATTAATTTAAAATCTTTTGTACGTCGATATTGCCTAAATACCCACCCGAATATCAAACCTCAATATAAAACCAAAATATTGTAATACAAACTTAAGGCGATCGTTTTGAAATAAAATACAGTACATATGTACAAATGACGACACGAGTCTCACGTTTTCCATCGAAGCGATCGTACGTCAGTTGAGAAAGAGTTTCGATTAAAGTGAAATCGAAGAATTTTGTAATCGTCGATCGTCTGTAAATCGTGCGCAGAACCCGATGCCGATTGCCGTTCGCATGTGAGTTCTTACGATGATTCGTTTAACAATTCCAATATTATGTTGTATGTATATTAGTAGATTGTTTACATAGTATGGCAGTGGTTTTGGAAAAGTGAACTCGAAATTGGCGAATTTCGAATAGTAATGCAGTAGGTACAGTACTGCATCGTTCAAAATTTGCTAATTTCACGATCGTTCACTTTTCCAATACCTTCGCTGTCCCCTTCGGTAAACATAATTTTCGTATTTGCGCCTCAGGCAAAAGGAAAGAGTGCAAATTAATACCCATTCCAGTAGATAAAAGATTAGTGTCATTCGAAAGGTCTTATTGAGCGGAGCTATATTTCTGTGGCCGCAAGTCTCAGATTCATCACCTCTGAAGATAATCGAATATCTATATTGTTACTTTTTTTATAAAAAAAAAATACAGGACTCAACTTGGCTTTAAATTTACGACTGATCAAACAATTGATTACCGATTCGGGATAAGAATAAATCCAAAATAATTGATTCTTATTTTCTAGTTCGATTCCTTTTTCGGAACTAACTTGCCGTTCTATATAAACTTTTTACAATTATTGAGATTAATCCATCTTAAAATATTGTTTTGATCACATTCAACCTCAAAAACAAAGGCTAGTTTGTGAAAAAAAAAATAGTTTACATCTATAGGTTTTTTTCGTTTTGTTCGTTTGTATGAAAATGGAATGATTTAAAACTTAAAAATAATCTTCCATGAAAGTTCCAAATCTACATCAATATGGTCATAGTTAAAAGTCATGAGATTGCAAATATCTTTCGATTGAAATATAATTTGAATTTGTTGATCGGAAGAGTCTATTATTACGCATCATCTTTTGCACCTTTCGGAATTTCTGAAATACTTTGTACTTCTAATAAAAAAAATTTGGGGCGCATAGGACGTCGCCCCAACTGGCTAATTGTCCTTGGGTGACAACCCAACCTCCGTATAGATGAGCCGGCATTGATTATACATACATAGCACTTGAGTTTTAGCAAGTTTGTGTATATGTATTCTGTTAATTTCTTTTTATTTATATTCATATATTAAGATGTGTTTTCCTAGGAGGTAAGTTAATTTTTAATAATATTACGTATTACATAGTGTAAAAAGTTTTTTTTTATTTAATATAGGTACATGCATGATAAATGTTTATATATTTTTATTTAGTAATTATTCAATTATATTTATGATTATTGTCTTTTAGGTAATAATGGGACCTCCGAAGAAAAGTAAAAAATATGACTCAGCCAAGTCTTCAAATGATTCTAAATTCAGTAAGTAAGCGTTATATAATTAATTCAAAATAAGCATCGAGGTCATCGTTTATAAAAAAAATCAAATTTAGACAAAAAACGTCGCATAGATGATGAAGTTGTCACTGTTATTGATGATGATGGAAGCGAAGCTGACGGTATTCCTGGAGCGGCAACTAAAAATGTTGAAAAAAACGATGAACAAATCCAAGAAGATGAATTCGGTGCCAAAGACTATAGGTGTTTATTAAACCGATGATTAATTACCATGTATAGTAGGTACATGCAATATTTTATCACTTATTTTTTCATTATAGAAATCAAATGATTTTAAAAACTGATCATGGAACACGCCCATTATGGGTTGCTCCGAATGGTCACATATTTCTTGAGTCTTTTTCGCCTGTATATAAACATGCACATGATTTTTTAATCGCTATATCTGAACCTGTTTGTAGGTAAACATCTATCTCCTATTATATTTCAGACAATTTTGTCTTTATATGATGATTAAAAAGCCCAAAGGATATAAGTGACATTTTCACCGAAATCGAGTTATGTACGGGAATCACTCTCATGTGCACTCCTATATTTGGTGCCAATAGGATGTACCTTAACAAATTAGGAACGTGTGCTAATATATATCATCAAATCACTCGACCTTCTAATTCATGTTAGTACATGCTAAACTTTAAGCACGCTTTTATCGAAATCACTGCAAAGTAACTTGTACCTTTTGGCCTTTTTAGTTGTCATATATAATTACGAAATGAAACATATATAATTATTATATTTCTGATTAAAAAAAAAAAACTGCATTTTAGACCTGAACATATTCATGAATATAAATTGACTGCATACAGCTTATATGCTGCTGTTTCTGTTGGTTTACAAACAGAGGATATTATTGAATATTTACGGCGTTTAAGCAAATGTTCCGTTCCTGATGGTATTATCGAATTTATCAAATTGTGCACACTTTCATATGGTAAAATTAAACTGGTGCTAAAACATAACCGGTAATTTATTTATTTTCTTCATGATTTTTGTATTTTTTGATATACACTCTGTCAAAAAAGTATCGGGAATTGGTTAATAAAACTCAAAATATTTATTTTTCTTCAAATTTTCTTTAATCACCTTTAAAATATATCATTTCCGAAATAATTTATATATGCCAACAAACTATTTAACAATCGGAATACGTTTTAAATTGCATTTTTCGTAATCAACTTTAGTACGCGCCGCGATTTTTCTTTTTAATAGTTTTTCTACTGAATATGGGTACCTCAAAATGGTTATTTGAGTTTCGAAAAGCGAAAAATGTTAATCAGAGCCAGATTAAGTAAATACAGTTATTTTTTGAGTTTTTAGCTTTAAATTCGTTCGCGAAGATAATATTATCACGGTGATCAGCGAAAAGATGCACTACAATTCCGTACACTTCATTCACTGAAAAAATCGCGGAGTACCTGTGACATTGTCTAACATTATTGACAACTGTAAAAAAACTGAATGTCAGATGATGCTGAAACTTTGCATCAATATAGAGGACAGATGTGTCAATTTAGTGAGAAAAAGAATTTTGACATTACCTTTAAGCGACCCTTTTAAATGACCAATTCCCGATACTTTTTTGACAGAATGTACACAATAAGATTTTAATTATCTTTATACATGGAATTAATATACAGTTACTTCGTCGAGAGTCCACATCCAGATATTTTGCAACGATTATTAAAAGATCCGGTCATACAGGAATGCCGTTTGCGTAGATTTGGAGAAAATGATGGTGACGGTGAAGGTCTCATTACAGATTCAATGGATAAAAAACCAGTTGCTCCATTTGGAAGTATAAGAAATAATAATAAAAATAATGCTGGTGAGTGTGATATTTTTTTTATTTTTTAACCTGCTTCAAAAGAAAAAAATAATATCGATATTTTCAGATGATGATAAAGATGGAAACACTGTCGTACCAGAAGATATATCCAATTTATATGAAAAACTTGATCAGGAAGATGAAGAAGCTGAAGAATTATCCAGTAGTATAGTTTCATTCGAAGTGGATCCAGAAAAAATAGAAGTTATCCAAAAACGTTGCATCGAATTAGAGCATCCTCTTCTTGCAGAATACGATTTCAGAAATGACACTGTAGTTTTCATTATTATTTTTTTTATTATAACTATAATGTTGGAAAAAAAAATAACTTTTTTTATGTGCTTAGGTTAATCCTGATATAAATATTGATTTGAAACCAATGGCTGTGTTGAGACCTTATCAAGAAAAGAGTCTTCGAAAAATGTTCGGAAATGGAAGAGCAAGGTAATTAATTATTTACTAATATTAGTTTTTATTCTCCTATGAAATTTTCAATTCTCACCATATTCTGGTATTATACAGATCTGGTGTAATTGTTTTACCATGTGGAGCTGGAAAATCTCTAGTCGGTGTAACGGCTTGCTGTACAATTAGGAAACGTGCTTTAGTTTTGTGTAATTCTGGTGTTTCCGTGGAACAGTGGAAACAGCAATTTAAAATGTGGTCTACAGCTGATGACAGTATGATTTGCAGGTACTTTGAGTGAAAATAATGAATATAAGTGAAATAGAGTATTTATGGATAAAATCAATTTTCAATTGTCATCTTTCAGGTTTACTTCTGAAGCGAAAGATAAACCTGCTGGTTGTGGAGTTTTAGTGACAACTTATTCAATGATTACACACACTCAACGAAGAAGCTGGGAAGCTGAACAAACAATGAAGTGGCTCAAAGGCCAAGAATGGGGCTTGCTGCTTCTTGATGAAGTACACACAATACCCGCTAAAATGTTTCGTAGGGTTCTCACTATAGTACACTCTCACTGCAAATTAGGTGATATTCATATATATATATATATATATATATGAAACACTCTAAGTGCATAAGATTTAAAACAAAAATTTTCATTTAAGGCTTAACTGCCACATTGCTTCGAGAAGATGACAAAATTGCAGACTTGAACTTTTTAATTGGCCCTAAACTATATGAAGCTAATTGGCTTGAATTACAAAAACGTGGTTATATTGCACGGGTCCAGTGTGCAGAAGTTTGGTGTCCAATGGCACCTGAATTTTACCGCGAATACTTGTTATGTAGAACTGCTCGACGCTTGTTATTATATGTGATGAATCCAGCTAAATTTAGAGCATGCCAATTTCTTATCAGGTGAAATAGTAATTTCTTAGCGTAATTTTATTTATGCCTGTTTATTTTCATCTAATCCTTTTTCCAGGTATCATGAACGTCGTGGAGACAAAACTATTGTATTTTCAGATAATGTATTTGCCTTGAAACACTATGCTGTGAAAATGAATAAACCTTATATTTATGGTCCAACATCACAACATGAAAGAATTCAAATTCTCCAAAACTTTAAATTTAATCAAAAAGTGCGTCATATATTTTTTCTAATAGTTTTTTTTTTAATAATATCTTAATATCCTCTTTTAATATTCAATTAGGTGAATACCATTTTTGTGAGTAAAGTGGCTGATACCAGCTTTGATTTACCAGAAGCTAATGTTCTTATTCAAATCTCTTCACACGGTGGGTCGCGGCGTCAAGAAGCCCAAAGATTAGGTTTTTATCATTATTTTTCATTATTAATATACCTAATAATTTCTTATTTTAGGGCCGATCTTTTCACCTTTGGTTAAGAAACAAAATAAAATTTAACTACACACATTCCTCTAACTACGTGCTGTTAAAATATGCGGGACAGAGGCAGATGTAGATACTGTAGTGTCTGTCTGTCCGCGGCTGTTTTAGTAGCTTGTAGTTTGAGGACTGTGTGTAGTTAAAATTAATTTTGTTTTTTTAACCAGAGGTGAAAAGACTGGCTTTTAGTATATTATGACTGAAACTTATGTTACATAGGACGTATTTTACGAGCAAAAAAAGGAGCTATAGCTGAGGAATATAATGCATTTTTTTACACGTTAGTTTCTCAAGACACCATGGAGATGTCATACAGTCGTAAACGGCAACGATTTTTGATAAATCAGGGATATAGTTATAAGGTGCAAATTGTTTCATTAGAATTAATTTATTTTGTAAAATGAAAAAAAATCTACTTTTTTTATAATTTACAGGTTATTACAGAATTAAAGGGTATGGACCAAGAACAAGATTTAATGTATGGAACAAGAGAAGAGCAGGGTCAACTTTTGCAACAAGTCTGTTTAGATTTTAAATGTCAATTTCGCCATTTGTTTTCTTTATTATAATAAATGATTTTGTTCGGTAGGTACTCGCAGCTTCTGATATAGATTGTGAAGATGAAAGAATCGCAGGAGAGCTCGGTTCAATAGCTGGCAGTAGCTCTGGAAGTGTAATGAGAAGATCGGGAAATATGGCATCACTGTCTGGTGCTGATGATGCTGTATACTATGAGTTTAAAAGACCATCTTCATCAACAGCGAATAAACATCCACTTTTCAAAAAGTTTAGATGTTAATTTGGTTCATAAAATTCAATCTGAACAAATTTGTTTATATCATAAAATTTGTTAAAAGTATTATTTTTGTAAATCTGTTATGAAATATTAATAAACTTTTTTCCCACATATTATATCAAACGTGTTTAATTCCTATTAAAAATGTTTTCTTTATTATGTACCTGTATGTGTATGCAGATACACGAGGTGTGTCCAAAAAGTTTGAGATCTTAATTTTCTTACCCTTAAACCAATAAAGTGTTAAAAAAAATCTTCAGTACAGATATAAAGACCTTCATACATAGTTGTGATTTTTGATTCCATAAAATGTCATTCACTGGCATTCAGCGTACTAGTGAAGATATCAGATTATCGAGATGGTCATCACATTTCAGTATATGTATATTGACTAATATACTGACTATAATTAGAACTAATAAATTAAAAAAATAATAACTTATAACTCTCTTTGTGTGTGAGAAAAAAATAACTCAAGCTTTTTGGATATACCTACCTAGTATTAGAGAATTAAGCGGTTTATTTGTGAAATATCTCTAATTTGATTTGTGAAATTTACTCAACAGAGAAAAGCCAGGAGAGGTGCCGGCAGAATGGGCTATAATAGAACTGCAAGGTGATTTACAATCTCGTGAAGATATTTCATGGAATGGTCAATTTGTAGGAGATTTA
This sequence comes from Cheumatopsyche charites, assembly GCA_024721215.1. Lineage (NCBI taxonomy): Eukaryota > Metazoa > Arthropoda > Insecta > Trichoptera > Hydropsychidae > Cheumatopsyche > Cheumatopsyche charites. The sequence goes on from CM045575.1 coordinate 15,512,119, forward strand.
CATTACACTAAAAGTGGACAACCTGTACTCATTATAGGCCATCATATTCTTCAGGGTAAAGAAATGGCAATGGATAAGCCATTTGCTGTTTTAGAAAAGAGTTCAAAAGAAGATATTAATCAAATTAGTTCAGCAGAAATTTCATCAAATTCTAAATTTACTGTCGAAAGAGAAATAGCAAGCAATACAGAATATCTGGTTAAAGCAATTGTGAAGAAAAAAATCATATTTAAAATACGTCCGAAACCTATAATTTCAAATGTTTTGAATATAATATGAAAATTAAAGTCAACATTTCAGTTTCATGTAAATTTTCATTGAACTTAATTTTGTTATCAAAAAATAGGTAGGTATCTGTTGAATTAATAAGTAGGTACATAGATACATATTGTCATAATAAAAGAAGACTGGCATATCTGTGAAAAATGGGTTTTTGAGATATTGGTATAAAAGTATTCAGTATTTCACACCAGTAAATTATTTTGTTCTGTCAAAATTCTTTAAAGGGATTTTTGCTGATTTGTATTTGAACAAAATTCATCATACACTGTCAACAGAATACCTGGAATAGATAATTTAAAAAACCCGCTGAAAGTTATTATCATAATTCTTTTAATATTAAATTGGCACATTCATCCTTTATATTTACATGGAGTTTCAGTTAGATTTTTTTACTAGTTTAATTTATAATTGTCGATAAGGTTAGTCAATATTTAAGTGCTTTACGTTTTTTTTCAATGGGCAAAAATATATCAATAAGTGTCACAATTTTGTATTAAAAATGAAATTATGTCTGTCAATTTGTTGAAAATGTTTCAGAAACTTTATAGTAATTCAACTTTATTAAAAAAAAAAAATTTGCGTGGTAAATACATTCGAAAACAGTTGAGATGAGGCGGAAGATTTTTCTTGTTCTGATCACCACCATCAATGTCTTAAATTGAAGTTAAAATCACCAAAGTGAAGGATATAGTGATCAAAAATTATCATTTTAGTTTGATAAACAATAGCCGCTGAATTCTCATAGTCATAATTTCAATCATCAACTGTCATAATTTCATCGTAATAAATGGTAATTTTGAGGTAAAATAAACAGTTAATAGCAATTGAAAATAACGCATGCCAACTTTGAAGCCTCTGCTGAAAAATTACAGTTTTGCAAATACCTATGCCGGTTTTCTTTTATAGCGACGACATGTGCTAGCTTAAATGGCATTTTTCCCAATTTGTACTTATCGTACCCACCGTCTATTTGCAAATGGCACAGAATAGACGAGGGACACACCTATGCGAAAGAGGGGGAAAGCCATATAGGCATCCCTATCCTATTTTTAAGTGTGTCCCTCATCTGTTTTGTACCGATTGCAATTGGATGACGGGTATTATAGTTTCCGAAAATGTGTTATCTTGCAAAAGGCATCAAGTATACAAAACATAAAGAGTAAAACAATTTATTTGTTATTTACTATAGCATCGACATGATGATGTTGAAACAATTTTTTACACAGATAATTCTGAAAATTACAATTGTGCTTGAAAAATGCGATATAACATTAGACTAGTTTTGTGACAAAACACCCAGTCTTGTTAATCATAACTTTGGCATATACAAACATGAGAATAGAATTTTATACTAACCTCCTTCAACATGTTCGTAAGTGTTCATTCTATGAAACAATAGACATTATAAAGGTTACATTCATATTAAATACTACCTTATATATCCATTATTATTGACTGACAAAAGCATAATGAAAATCTAGTTAAAAATCAATATTACTACAGTAAAAATAAATCAGTGAGTACAGGCCAATGAAATTTTTACTTTTTGAAATATTGATTTTGAATAATTTTCATTTATATATGTACCTACTATGTGTGTTTTATGGCGAGTGGGGTTTTCTTATGATCTTTTCACACATACATATGTTATGTAAATATTTTAAAGTTCAACTATAGATATGTCCATAGATCTGGAAATGTAAAATATAGACTATAGTATAAATGTGTTATGCTATAAAGGATAATTGAAGTCCGAATTTTTAAGTCATTCAATTATTTTTCACTACTTAACTTTTCGTCAGACTTTTTAAATTTAAACACTTACTATAACATATATGTATTTAATTCACAAAACTGTATGTGGTAAAGTCAAATGTACATCGGGTCAAACCATGTATGAAATAACGTAAAAATTTATTTCAATACATTTCACAATGTTCTACATATGTGCTTTGTTACTGAATAATTTATTTGAATGTAGGTAGTTACAATTTTTTTTTCATGGTAACGTTTTCCATTGAACATTGAATATGATTCATCACATGGATATAAAGAAAAAATTTTCAATACAAAGTACACATAATAAACATTCAAATTCAGATCGTTGACTCAGACAATTTTCTTACATTAATTGAATAAATAGATATATGTATATATATATAAAAAAGCATGATAAATGTGTTATATTTTATTAGTTCTGAAATGTCAATTGTATTTTCAATGAATTTCTCATTAATATGACTAAAAAAACTCGAATAAAGAATCACTTAAGTATCTAATACAACTAATTAATGCTAAAATAAATAAATAATTTGTAAATCGCGACTAAAATTTGATTTTTGAAACAATATTTATATGTAACATATAAATATCCCATAATAGATTATATCATATAACATATATTAATATTTATTTACAAAAGGAAAAATACAAGGGTACATACATGACTAAAGTTAAATAGTACTATTGCACATAAGACTTAGCTCGCAAACCTGAAAAAATAGTAACATGACAAATCGATGGTGAAAAAAATCATTTTCCAATTTAGTACATATGTGGTTGTCTGTTATTTTTAAATGAGGCAATTTTAGGAAAATGGAGCAATGTATATTATTTTCTTACGAGATGCGAAATTTTAGAAAATAAGGATAGACACTCAGTTTTTTTTTCATGCAAAAATTATGTCAATCTAAGAAAATTATCTGTTTATAAAAATACCTTCAATTAACAAATTTGCTAGATGAATTAAACACAATAAAAGACATCGAGATTGATTTGATGGTATATAAAATAGATATACATAGTACGTTCTGCATGCACAAGATTTATTCAATACCATTTATACACAAAAAGCACACAAATTTTAAATGGAAATTAGACCTATAAAAAGATCATTGTAAATTGAAACATTTATCAATTGTATTCATAACAGTTAAAAATATATATTATGTTGAGCGTTCGCTGAGAATAAAAAAAAAAAAATGAGCTAGTCGCAAGTAAAAATTCTTTCTAATACATATGATTTGAGCGATGTTCATACACATGTGTTTTGTATGCTTTCATCGATGTCTAAGTCAAACATAGCAATGTGAGGAAAATGACTATGTACAATTCAATACAAAAATGATTGAAACGATTACTGACTCCAATAGGATTGCTATGCTTTATGCTAAACCTTGCTTTTACTGAACGAAAAAAAAAAAAAAGAGTATGAACTAAATAAACTAGAGCAATATATTTCATTAACGACTTTACAGGGATATGTAATTAGAGTTTATCTCAAGCAGTTACTACACAAATATAAAGAAATACACAATTTAAGATATATAATACGTATATACATACAAATTAAAACTATTACTTTATTCACAGTCTGAATTCTGTAGCTCAATTTTCACTCATTATCATCAATCAAAATTAACTAAGCGAATTTATTACAAGACAGTATCGGGAGGATTTTCTGCGCGCGTCGGGTCAAAGGCTTCTTTTATATGACCACTTGTTCCTTTTGGATCGAGATCAGTCGCCCAACTGAAGTGCATTAAAGCAAGATGTTGATTTCCAAGCTTATTGTGCACTTTGCCTAATAAATAATAAACCAATGACTCTTTCGGTACAAAATTTTTCAATTTTTCTAGTTCTTCTAATGCTTTCTCTAATTGGCCAGCAGAAAACAACACTGAAGCTCGATGAAAACAACACAATGGATTTGTGGGATCCATTGCAACAGCACGATCTAGCGTCTCGAGAGCGTGTTTCGATTGTCCGAGTGCCACTAGAACTACTCCTAAATGACACAATAATACTCCTGAATCTGGGTGAATTGCTAGAGCTTTTCTAAAATGAACTTCAGCTAGTTGAAAACGTTCTTGTTTTGAATATACAGTAGCAATTCCAAACCATGCATTATAATGTCGAGGATCTAAACGTACAGCACTTCGAAAACAGGCTAAAGCTTTGTCAGTTTCTTCTGTAGCGACGTATTCATGACCAAGAAGAGTGTGAGAATATGGCCGATCCGGTTGTAACTGAACCGCTCGTCTGAAAAATCTTACGGCCGTGTCATGTTCTTTATGTAAAGAAAAACAATTACCAGCTACTAACCAGGCAGTTGCACATTTTCGATCTCTACTCACTAGTTCACGAGCTAAAGCAGACAGTTCGACTTCCCTTTGCAAATGCCACAAGCATGTACTATAAATATCAAGATATTCCGTGCGTAGAGGTTGAGCAGCTCTCACGATGGCAAAATGTTTAGCTGCCACTTCATATTCCGCTAGTTCATGATGTGCTACAGCTATTAAGGACTGCACCCAAGGGGAGTTATGATGTTGCGGAGGAAGCTCATCTAGTAAAATCAAAGCTTGTCTACATTTCAACTGAGCCAAGTGATAATATGCATCTCCGATGGCACGCATGAGCGTCATCAATCCTTCCGAGCTTTGTTTTACAGCATTTATGGTTGAAGTTGCAGTGCTGACTCTTTCGGATGATTCTCTAAATCGATTTTCAGTCGTATCTACATTTATCTTATTCGTGTTTACCTTGGATAATCTAGGTTTATTTTTTCGTGAAGGACTTTTCGGCGTGACGAATTTTCTATTAGGAGATTTATTGTTTTCTTTAACAGAGTTATTACTGAGAAAACGAGACGAACGTCGAGGTGGAGTCTGTCGCGACGTAGGGCTGAAGACGGCTTCTTTGATTTGTCCCACTTGAGTGCGAAACGTTTGCATCAACTTTGGTATCGCTTTCTGTTCATTGGCATCTGTTAAAGTAGGAGCGTATAGCGCAAAAGGAGATTCTTCTAACGGTGAAATTCCAAAAGACGATGAAAACGGAGACGAAGTCGTAGTTGCGAAAACGCTACGCAGTCTCCCCGAAGGAACGATACTTTCGGGAGTTATGCCCCCTCCGACGACGCCGGAAGTCGGAAGAGTGACTATATTATTCGGCGTAATTTTCGGACTGTTGTTGAACGGCAAATTGCTCAGCGACGAAGAATTGTCGGCGCTGTTCGGAGACGTCGAGTTGGAACAGTTTCCGAGACAGGCTGATAAATTTTTCACATTGGAAAGTTGAAAAATTTCTTTGGCTTTGACGTTTCCGCCCAAATGGCAGAGTTGAGCGAACGAGTCCCACAAGAATGGATTCAGTCTGAGAGCTTTCGATTGATATTCGGCGGCTTTATTTCGACGCTCCGTACAGCAATATATATGCGCCAACAGTTGCAAAGCGAAGGGGGCGACGTCGCCGAATTCGGCGTCCGCTCCGGACAGCGCCATCTCCGCGTCGCTCAGTCTGAAACGAGAACGATGAACGGTGAAATCGGACGAAAATGTATTTTATATATGTTCGTATGATCGGCGGTATACTTTTCTAAATCTATTGCGCATTTTGCGAGAAGAAATTTAGCGTTGGGTCTCGTCGGGGCGGCGTTGCTGAGGAGCCAGAAAGCTTCGTTGACTCTTCCCGCTCTGTAATAACACGTTCCCAGCAGAAATACGCTGTCTTCGTCGGCGACTGAAACGAATCGTCGAAATGCGCATATAAAATGTAAACGTACAAGCGAATAGATATAGAACGGATATCGGTGGGGTCGTATGGGAACGGGAATGAACACTTACGTTCGGCGTAGAGCCTCTCGGCGAGGAAGACTGCGTCGGCGAAGGCGTAGTGGTTCAGGCAATGCCAGATGGCCGCCTGAAAAGAACAAACATCTCTTTTTAGTAAGATGAGTGGCGAATGGATTGTAGAGCGTGGCGATCGAAGCCTTCGTCCCCCTATTGTATCAGTATCTGTATCTGTATCTGTACCTGCACCGGCTCCTGAACCAGCATTCGGGATCGGGATCGGATCGGTTTCCGCTTCCGCTTCCGCTTCCTCGTTCTTCGCCGATCGCGAGTCTCTCGACGCTCCGTACGGTCGCACTTCGCACACGACCGCCGCGCTCACTTCAATTCGAGTCGTTTGTCGTACGATCGTAAAGTCTGCTCTTCACGCGATCACAAATCGACGTCGAAACGAAACGCACATATTATAAAATTTACCTAAACGCACTATTGTACGACCTATTTCAATTATTTTTTGCGCTATGATCGGAAATTTTCTGAAATATATTTTATGGTATATATTATATAATTTTCCTCCGGATCGAATCGCCTATAAGGGGAGAGAACAAGTCGTCCGTATATGTCAAAATTTCGCCTTTTTTTTCCTCCTCTGTCTCCTTCGTTTTTTCAACTGTATCAGAGAACGAATAGATTATTTCAAACGTCAAACGTTTTGACATCTTTTTCCCAAATTCGATCTTTCGAAACGGAACTTGAGGCAAAATACAAAAGGAGGAAACGAGTCCCCAGGTACGCGCCTTCTCCGGATCGGTCGAGGGGCAGCCCTGATTTGCGATTGTGTCAGCTACAACAACAGCGAACGTTCGCTAGGCGTACTCGCAATTGAGCGCTCGCCACTCGCCACTCGCCACTCGCCAGCTGTAGGTTCGCGCGAACGAAGAGAGAACGAAGAGCGGAGACGAACGTCATCCATGCGACCTTCGGGTGATTCTCGTCAGTGTTCTATGTGCTCCGTTCGTTCTTTTGCCAGAAATCGGAGGACGCAAGACGCAGGGCAGTGCGACGTTCGTGACCTCGACTCGTCTCTATCGTCTCTAGCGCAATTCTCCGCATCTCGTCGTCGAGCTTATACTCGAAAACGTTCCCTTCGTTTTGCGTTTCCGGGTCGACCTTCGCTCCCGTATACGTTTACGTTTCCGTTTCCGTTTCCGTACGCTCGCCATATGTCCGCGAACGCACACCCCCGGGACTCTCGTTCGCATTCTACTTTCGCCGATTCTCATCTTCGCCGCGTACATTTTATCCGGGTAGACGTTTCCACGAATTGGATTTCGCTCTATTTTAATCTACAATTCGCATTATCAGTTTATATTGGGTGACATCATTTCGCGTCAAACCGTTCGAATTGTTTGTTTACATAGATAATCAGAATGCGACTAGTCACGATCGTTCTCGAACGGCACGTTTATGCTATTTAAATTTCCTCAGCATTGTGAACTCCACCAAAGATTATGCACGTCGCCGACCTAGCCATCGCATCGGTACGTTCGTAAATTTACTATTTTGATCATTGACCCATTACAAATTATGAAGTTTTTAAAAAGATAGAGATGAACGTATGACAAACGTACGTACAAATACATGCACGTGGATCTCTCTCTATAATCATTTCCGTCGGAGGACTGACTGCATATTATACGATGATGTTACACTTTTCATTATGATCACACTTGTATTCTTTGATTTAAAATAATTAATTCGCATTCGTAATAATAGTTGAATTTTCCAAAATATTAAAAAGAGACTTATCATAATTCTAAATATAAAACTCTTAACTTTTTCATTTAGGATGACTTCCACTGAAATCGTGGTGAATTCGACGATGGAAGCGACCGTCTCGTCAACGTCTACCGTCGCCACTACTACTGCCGGTATGCACATATTACCTCGTGCACTCACCGAACCGGTATTTCTGCAGACGAAATCCGCTCAAGGAATTGCCGGCGTATTCGTATTCGCCGCCCTTTTTATTACTTGCCAACAGGTATACGACTTGCAGTCAAATATTATATGATACATTTTTATTATGAGGTTCCATTTTGGAATAAAGGATATAAAAACGCTCTTTTCGAGTCAAATTTTATTTTTATATAACAGAGCATTTCTTAAACCACTAGTGTGTATTTAAGAAAATTGTTCAGAAATTATTGGAAGCGGGATATCAATTATCCGAGTCTGATCGAACCTCTCGTTTTACTCTAGCAAAAGCGACCGCAATAAACTGAGTGATGAACGTTACTGACCACAAGTGATCTTCTGTTGTTGAATACATTTTAATTAAAATAAATAATAGGAAATACTATACACTCAATTATCCATGTTCATTTTCTTCAGCATTTGCACAGATAATTGAGAGTGTACTGTAAGTGTAAACCGTTAGTTTCCAATGAGAATGCTCTGTGTGAAGATTTCATAGATTTCAAAAACTAATTGGAATAAGTTGACACAAAAACAATATTTAGCTAGGTAGGTTGTTTTTTCCAGGTTGCAACATTTGATAAGGCTTTGAAAAATTGATTTCCCGTTGCGACTGATCCCTAAACAAATTTTCCAAGCATGTACAAGAGTAGATAAAGAACTGCTCTATCATAAAAATTAAAATTTGATTTGAGAAGAAAGAATATATTCTTTTTTCCAAAATATAATTTCATGAAATAAAAATCCCACATATTTCAGTTTTACGTTTTTAACGTGCAACCTTTCCTTTTTTTTAGATTTATCACCATCTAAGATGGTATACCAATCCAGCAGAGCAACGTTGGATTGTTCGCATTCTTTTTATCGTTCCAATATACGGTTGCTATTCGTGGATATCTCTTCTGTTCTTCAACAGTGATTCTTATTATGTCTATTTTTTCACCGTTCGTGATTGCTATGAAGGTCTGTAAATTTGATATGAAAATCATGCTTTTTTTGTGCTACTACTTTTCTGATTAAAGAGAATATATTATTTGTTTCAATTTCAAATTGCAGCTTTTGTAATTTATAATTTTCTTTCTCTCTGCTATGAGTATCTGGGAGGCGAAGGCAATATTATGTCCGCTTTGAGAGGCAGACCTGTTCGAGGTGCTGCAGGAAGATGTTTAGCCGGTGCCACATACACTATTGGAGTGTTAAGATTTTGTAAACAAGCTACTCTCCAATTTTGCCTTGTAAAACCATTGTGCGCATTTATAATAATTTTCTTGCAGGTGTGTTTATATTGTAGTTTTTTTTCTCTCTAAGTTTGAAATTTGCATATTTTATGTCATACGTATTTTTTTAGGCTGCAGGTCATTATCACGATGGCGATTGGAGTCCAAATGGAGGCTATATTTACATAACAATCATTTACAATATATCTGTGAGTCTTGCTCTTTACGGTTTGTTTTTGTTTTTGGGAGCCACTAGAGAAATGCTGACGCCATTTGATCCAGTTTTGAAGTTTTGTACCGTGAAAAGTGTTATTTTTCTTTCATTTTGGCAAGGTTTGTTTCTGTTGCCTCAAAAGTCTCTAAACTGTGAAAATATATAAACATTGATATTTTAGTGAATTCACTGAATATGCATATCTCTTATCAAAGTATGAACTTTAGCTTGGTTGGAAATACAAGTATAATATTCACTGATTATATATTTTCACTTAGAGATATTCTCACACAGTATTAATTGGATTCCTTATCGTATTCGTGATTTTATAAATAATATTTCAAGGTGTTGCTTTGGCTGTCTTGGAAAAAGCAGAAGTTATTTCTCCTATTTATGATGAGAACAATATTCCAACTACCGCTGGAACAGTTTCTGCAGGCTATCAAAATTTTCTCATATGTATCGAGATGTTGATTGCAGCTATCGCTCTGCGTTACGCCTTTCCTCACCAGGTTTACGCCAGAGGCTTACATTCTGAAGCACATCGATCTGTGACTATGCAATCAATATCGAGCAGTCTCAAAGTAAAGTTTCAAATGATATCTTATTTTAATATTCAATCATTTTCATGTAAAATTTCATTTATCTGTTCTACTTCATCAGGAAACAATGAATCCCAAAGATATAATGACAGATGCTATTCACAATTTCCATCCCCAGTATCAACAATACACTCAATATAGTTCAGGTAATACTTTTAAATTTTTTTGTATCTAAATTTTCAGTATATATTTTTTTGTATTTGTGTTCTATGTTTTGAGAAACTAGTTGGAATCAGTTTAGAATCAAAATACTAAAATGTGCTGATTTTCCATTAGCTTGATGAAAAAAATATGGTGAAAACAAAGTTGTAGTTGAAATTGATGTATAAATATTCATAATCTAAAGCTGAATCCACACAATATGCGTCAAAAAAAATTAATCTTGCTGCATTTTTTTTGTCAATTCACACGATACCAGAAATAATCTTCTTGTTCCATGGGATATTTTGCGAACAGAGTTCTCTACAATTTAATTATTCGGTTGAATAACGTTTTAGATCCTATTTATTATTATGTATAATGGTAATAATTTTTTTTAAGAGAAATAACTTTTTGATTTTTTTCTTATATAATTCAATATATTTTTCGAATAAAATAACTGAAATGTATCAATCGTTCGAATTGTTAGAAGCTAGTATTATAAAGCATGTATGTATTTCACTGAACACGTGCTGTCAGAAGCACAACTGTCAAATTACAATTCGATCGATGATAGTGGTTCACAAGTACATATGTTGAAACGGACTTGGCAATGTTGAGAATAATCTTGTCATTATTGAATTTTATTGTTTCATACAATATATGACCAAAAAACGAAATAGAAACCAAAGGACAAGATTTTTTTTCTATAGATCTTAACCGGCAGCATGTGTTGTGTGGATTGCGCTTAAGATATTTTTGAAAAATTATTCAATAATTTAAAACATAAAGTGACAATTTGAATATTTGAATTTGCTTAGTTTTATTGATTTGCCATATTGTTTTTTATTTATTTTTCGTTTGAATTATTTTTGATTTATAAATGTTTTACAGAGGTGACTTCTCATCTGCCATATGAAAAACTTTAAGCCACTGTTGGAATGTGCTCGCCTTGCCTTTTGCAATATCCTCATAATTATTACATTATCCATATTGACTTTAATGCATGATTGTAATTTTTATTATCAATAGCATAAAATGCTTTATTTTTTTTTTGTTTGATATAAAATGATCGAATCTATGACTGCCTGATTTGTTTGTGATACTTCATTCATTTATGCTTTCGTTTTCTATGACTTAATATTATTATTATTATTATTATTATATACATATATTATTATATATATAAAATAAAAATTTTGACTTAAATGTAGACGGCATTGATATATGTATAAGTATACTTACATATTTTTACATAAATTCTATTAATTTTTCAGATAGTGTAAAAAGTTGTTTATTATATTTACTTAGTGACTGGTTGAAAATTTTTGTTTTTATTTTTCATGTACATAATTATTTATTTTATTTTAAGTGGGTCACGATTATATGATACTCGTGATCAAATTGTGATTATATAAAAATAATATACTTATCTATTTAAAATAATTAAATTTCTTATTCTTTTCAAAGTTCTAAATTGCCAACAATTTGATTTAAATAATGATTTCATGCAGCAGACTTTTTCATATCGATTCAACAGAGCCAAACACCTGTTACACTTTAAATTTCAAACATGTGAATATTCAGGTGGTTCATTTTTCAATAAATTCTTTACAGTTGTCGATTTCGTGTTCATTTTTTTATTAAACTTTGGCCTACATATTCATGTAACCTATTATATATCGATACCTGACAGCGAAAATGGATAAAGTAAATCAATCGCACAATTATGTGCGAGTTTGACTTAGAATGTGGTTGATGGATTTATTTGGTCCACTTTTGCGATTAGATATTGACATGACAACAAAATATGACGAGGGAATTATGTGGCATTTATTTCGAAATTGAGTTCAGTGAAGAAATTATATCTATTATATATATGTCCATGTGTTTTGTGGAAAAGGCATATAATAGATTTCGGAACCTTTGCTGATCGTGAGACATATAAAATCACTTGTCACTTGTCCCTTTGTCCTATTTCGTCATCATGTATAATTTATCATTGGTATGTAGTAAAAGTTTGTGCATATAAAAACAGTAAAATACTAAGTAAGATTGTGGTAATTTATATGAAATGAGTTATTATTAATCAGTGTCTCGAGTAATCCGGTTTATACACTGCAGCTTAGTTTCGTTTTCACTGTGTCTGGAAACAAATTGAAATTTGCTTCCTCGAGTTATGGATATTTATATCACATTTTATTTTTGTAAATTGTACATATTATACATGCATACATAAATATAGAAATACATGGATAAAATGGAAAAATATTGTTGAGACTGTGACTCATTCATTAAAGAAGACCTAATTTTATGAACGTAACTGCCCCTATGTATTTTAGCATGTAATTATTTATGCATTTATCATTTCATATATTATATTATACATAGTTACTCTATAGGGTGCAAAATGTCCAGTTACCATTGAATGGCGATGCATATTATTTTCCAGTTTTTACATTTGTAAAATTATAATACCTGCATACAGCATGACATTCATTGCATCACTAATATATATACATATATACATTCCATTCATATCTCAATGTGCCTTCTAACATGTTTTCTTGCATGACATGTGTTATTTGATGTTTCTCGATATACTTGTATATTTTACATATACATACGTAAGTTAAAGTATTTTATTGACTTGATATTTGTGTGAAAATACATATGTAGTTGAATCATGTGTACTTAAAAAGATAATCGATATACATATATAATTTTATTTTTCATTATAACAATTTTTCTTTTTTAGTTGATGAAAATTAAATGGTAGTGAATCCTGACTAATTTTCATATGATTGAATTTCTTAATAAAGTAGATCGACAGAAAAATGAAAATTCATTTATTTTAGCTTTACAATTTTTTCCATATTGGAATTCATATTTGTACCCTTTGTGATATTCAGTTGTCAATTATCTAACTTTTTTGTTGTAGAATCTTAAAATTGATGTTTTCGATAATATTAAATTTCATTTGAAATTGATCATAATAACCCATAGAAGATCTGCAAATTTTCCATAATTCACTGTAGGTACAATTTTGTATCAAATTTACAAATGGTAATTCATGTTTTATGTTGGGTAGCGTACCTATATGAATATTTATTCTTTATCTGATTCCAATACTTAACAATGATATTTTGGAAGTTATAAGATGAACTAATAGAAAATATTTTGATAGTAATAAATTCCAGCTGGAATTTTTTAAATATTCATTTTGTTCAAATATTCATTTGCATGCTATTTTGTATTTTTTTTTTTGTGACATGTAAGTAGATTATTGAAATAAACATAATATACATACATATGTTTTGCTGATGTTGCTCATTTATTCCCAAAACTAAATTATTATTTTCTTTGTCATATACCTATATATTTTTGTAACTTAAAATTTATAATTTCACATGCATGTTTTGACAAACAAGCAAAAGGAAATCTTATTCTTTCATTTCAAGACAATTTAGATAAGAAGTGGAACTTTTATATCAGTTACTTATATTACTGTTGCCCATGACTTGCAACTCCACTTCATCTAAAAAAATCTGATTGTGAGCCAGCTGTGTAAATTCATATCCAAATTGATTCTAATTTGATTCATATTGTATTTAATTGATAATAAGTATTGCTTGTGTTTTTATTTTATACAATAAATCGACACTTGAATATGCTTCAAAACTAAGCTTACAACAAGAAACTTAAAGCTTGTTTATTTGTGATAAGTGAATATGTATTTATGTACAGTCGGTCTTCCAACCGTGAACTTTCAAAATACATATCTGCGATATAGAGACAACATATCTACTAACTCCGTACATACATTTGTTTATGTTCTGCGTACCTATTTTCGAAAATCTGTAGTTTGAAGACTGACTGTTTCACAGGCTATTTTGATACATATTTATATATGTATTTATTTGATTAAATTTTAATTTGGTCAATTGAATTTGTTCCTCATATGCCACCGTGTGTAATTAGTATCCATTGAAAAGTTTTTATCTTTTTTAATATTAAAATATTTTGAACACAGGTAATAGCAAATTGGCGAAAGGTCCTGAGGAAGGAGCCCTTCATGCACCTCGTCCCACCACTCAAAGGGTTGCAACGATTTCCACCAATTATCATGAAAAAACCATGTTGCTCAGTTCCGACGATGAATTTCAGTGAAAAGATTGCCCTTGTACATTCACATTAAATATGTTTTATCATATAAATATGTTATTAATTATTTTGTTATATTATTACCATATTCAATAGATGTCAATTGGTACATCAATAGATAGTGTCTTCAGTGATAATTATTTATGTATATGGAAATAAAATGTGTTGACCTGACCGATTGTCAGACTTGTCTGCGAACATGATACTATTTTTATATGAAATCTATATTTTGGAAATTAACGTCATCTGCTGTTGATTGTTTCAGCTACATTTAGTTTGAACAGAATTAGTAGATAGCAGTTGTCGTAGTTTAGTACAAATCAAGGGTTTACATTGACTAGTGCTATAATGTTCTAACAGGTTTTATAACACTGCTTAAGATCATAATTGAATGCTAATCGATTCTATATTGAATTGGGTGGGTGAGTTTTAGAAAATAAAGATGAGGTTTTGGAGATTTTTCTTGTGATGGTTACTTTGGCGCAGATTGTAACCTTAATATTGGTTTTTTTCGAAAAATAATAGAATTTATTATGTAATTTGTATTTCTATTCGATACATGTTCTCATCACTGAATATCTGCTTTCTGCAAAATTATAAATGATTTGATTGTCAAACTGCAAAAGTAATATAAAGTTTCTTAGGTATCAAATAATTTTGCTGAATAGCTGGTATTCAATACTTAACACTTGTGACACAACCCTTAGATATAAATTGTACGATCTATGAAAGCTCTGAGTAAATTGTGGGCCTATTCATGTAATTTCACTTTGTAAGATTTGAATAAACATACATATTTATATATTTTAATTTTTTATCATCGAGATAAAAGTACTGCTATTGGAACTAGTATTAGTAATAAGTATTGTCGTTTTGTGCTAGAAACTTCGAAAATATTGTCTTCGTATACTTTTTATTGTGAAAATGTCAGAAGAATTTTTCTATCACATTTGTTTACACATACGAAGACACCATATTGTTTGTTGAGTATTCATTTACTATTTGTTATTTATTTATTTCACTGAGTATATGTATAGTTATTTTAAGTATATATTTATGGTAACTCAAGATATTGAAGAATTTTTAATCAAATTAATGAGAACATTGATAAACTAAACATTGTGTACATTTTGATGACAAAATTAAAATTTGTAGTTATCTTATAAATAGTATTTTTTTTAAATGATGTTATTTTTAAAGTACTTTTGTCTAGATTATGAACGATCGATACACTATTTAATAAACTGGCAGATTTGACTGATCTTTATAATGATAAAATAAAAATAGTAATCGATACTTAATTAGAATTTTATAATTTACCATATGAACATTTTAAGGAATGGGATTAATGTGTGTTATGATAAATGTCAAGAACATAGTTATTTTTTATAATAACATTTCAGGTTGACATATAACTAAAGTTATTCATATATTTGCCTTCTTTTTTAATTTTATTTTTTCATTGCACTAATTAAAAATGTCTACGCATATTATAATTGTATTGTTAAATTATAACTGCCATTTTTCTCATCTAAAGTATCACTGTGCCAATATGGTTGTGTAGATTTTTCCATACTTACAATTAAGTGTAGATTTTATTAATTTATTTTGTATGAATTAACAATTTCACATAATTGTTAATGTTTAAAAATGCTTAAAGGACTTTTAGACTGAATGCAACTTCAGATTATGCTGTTGAATTTCAAAAAGTGAATAACAATAGTAGATATTATGTACAATATTATCTTTTACTCTGACAAACATTAGTTTTTTTTTTATGTACCAGTTGGAAATGTGGTTGCATTCAATCCACATGCACTTTTGCATTCTATAATTTTCTGCAATTGGTTCATTTTGGGACCAAAGTACCTAAGAGAATTAGTTGAAAGAAATGTGACTGATGTGTATTCAGATTAAATTGTTAATTTATTGTTTTTCTTTCAATTTATTAAATTTTCATATAGGTACCTATTGTTTCAAAGTATAATTTTCTCTGAGTATTCTTATCATTGTAATATATTATATCTTTATAAATATACATATACATATATATTATATGATTCTCAGTAAGCTTTTATTTTTAAGCAATGTTTGCCAGTCATAGTGTATTGATCCATTCATAAGATGTTTATAAATAGTTGTCTATGATTTTCAAATTCATGTTATCTACTATCGGCTTTCAATGTAGAGTTGATAATATTAACTGAGAGTTCAGTTATTTATTCAACTATTGCACTGTTCAGACCGAGCACATTCCGTCTCAAGCAAACGCAGCTTGCATTCCATACTGTTTTTTGCACCATGTGCATTGTCAATTTTTTTCCATTCAATCATTTAATTTAGAGAAAAATTAACTCGACTATTAAGTCATATTTGAAGATAATATAATATGTTAACATTACATTAATTCTATGTGCTAAAAAATGAAAAGAACCAGAAAAATCTATCACAGCTTATGCTGCATGATCACAATATACAAGATTCAAAACAGCAATGACATGCATAATATTATGTGTGTGCTTGTGTGGTAAATATGTATAATATTCCTATGTATTCATATGTATATATATAAATATTTATTATTTCTTAATTATGAACCATCTAATTCAGTTAAAATGTATTATGCAATTAATTTTTTAATAAAATTTGAAAAACCCTGTAGTTTGTTTTTCTTGGGTGAAAAGTGAAAAGATACTTTACCTGAATATTTTCTAATTAATAAATATGGTATACATATGTATTTAATTTAATTTTACGTTATAATGTATATTTTTTCAGAATATTGCCTTCTTATTGTTAGTCTCAATTAGAAAGTCAAAACTACCTTACTAGGTATTTGGATATGGGATTCAATAAAGAAAAAAAATATATATATGGTAAAATATTATTAATTTTATTTTGTAATCAAACAATCTAACATTCCTAAAACTAATTAACAACCAATAATAAAACATCACAAGCGCTTTATCAGAAAATGTAGCTGTATCACAATTAGCAATTGCTTTGCGCTGACCTTTAGGGGGTCAAAGATATTGAAATTGATACTAAATGGTCAACTATAGAGGTACATAAAAAACTAATACATACATTTATTATGTACATATTGGCCCAAAGATTTAATTGTAAGATAGGTTTTCATCAGGAAATCAACGAAAAGAGCTGAAGTCTTCTATTTTTGAAAGCGTTGATGTACCTAAATAAATATATAAATAGGTACATATAACAATCAAATATTATCAGAAAAATATGATTTGTATATTAGGGACCAATGATATTCAAATTTTCATCAATAATATTTTTCAAGATAAAACTTTTAATACAAAATGGGTTCTTAAATACTTTGATTGTATGTAATTAAATACTACATTTTTTTTATTATGAATACTTATCAAAAAATTAAGGTTTTAGATGATTTTTTGTGAAACACGATGATTGCACATTTCCTAATCTTAAACAAGTGCAAGTTTTCATTGTAACTAATTGTGTCGAAGAGAAATTTAAGTGTTTTTTTTTCGTGATCTATCTTTAGTATAGAAGTAATGTTCACGCCTAATGTGTTTGTGTATTCGAAAACTCCATTTTATGAAATTTATACGTAGGTACATACATATGTATTTGGCTGATATCAGCCTTAAAAGTAGTACAATACATTTACAACCATAATTTTCTCACATGATATATGATTTTTATGCGAATAACATTTTAAATGTTTACATCAAAAATAATTTGAGCATTCTCGTCAATCTACATAAATTTTCCAATCAGGTACATTTCTATAAACGTTCCGCAATTTTTGTACTCGATTTTTACTTTTCCACTCCAAAAATATGAATTTGCTGATAAAAAACTATTAAATAATTAATATTTTCAATGACCACTACATACTTAAAAAATATTTAAGTGTAATTCACAAAATACCTTGTTCCAGTTTATGAAAAGTGAATTATTATACCTATGTAGATATACAGAGTGAAAACATAAGTATGTATATTTTAAGCTTCTGCAAACTTGTTTATCGATTATATGAATAAATGTGATCGATTTCTTTCAGCTATAGATAATTAAATTGAAATAAAAACAGTAAAGGTACTTGATAAAGGTAAATCTTCAAATACATACATATTTAACATGAATATTTTTCATTTATACATAGGTATGTATGTATTTACCTATTTATAGAAAATAATAATGAAAAGTATCGCAATATTCACATGATACAATATATAAATAGATAGGTACATACCAGAATTCATTTTTGATTGAATTAGCAATTGAAAAAATTGTATCATTTGCTTACTGGTAAACTGGTAAATCGATGACACCCACTGTCCATTTGTGAGTTTCATACCGCTCGCAATAGAACGGCGCGCCGGGTATAGGACTTTTATGAATTATTCAATTTCGATTAACATATTTTACAATAAAGGTAAAAAATATTTCAAAATGATTTGCGACAAAGTGAAATATAAATCTAATAGTTTTTTCATCAACGAAAATACAATATAATGATGGCATTTTTCTGAATCTGAAAACAAGTCGACTTAAATATTAGAAGAAAAAAATCAACATTTTCGGATTCTTTAACGTTTTCAATATTCGACACTTCCAAAATTTCGATCATTACATTTTTAATACCAATAAAGATAAACATTAAGTGATAATATTATAAATCTATGTTCTGTTTCATTAAACATTACACAACCAAAATATGTATTCAATTGTCATCACATATCTATATAAATTTAGATGTTTCAAATCATTTTTTTAATAATTATCATATATGTAGGTACATATGTGTATTATATTTAGATAAGAATGATAGTTGATGCGATTTTCAGACTAATTGTAAGAGTTGAATATTTCAAATGCTGAAATTCATCAATAGAGTATGCTTAGATAGTCATTAAACAAAAACATAGATTTTTGTATATTACATACAATATTTCATAGAAAACATAACTCTTTCAGAATATGTAGATAATCAGTAATCACATAGATAGTTATTATTCAAATAGCTGAAAAATTGTTAGACATTGAAAGTTTTATACCTACACAGCTATAACAATATGTCGATTTATCAACGCTTTGAATATTCTGATCACACAAAATCAATGTGCTATCTTCACCATCATAACATAGAAAAAAATCACATACGATAATCGGCTACAACGTCTTCAGGCCTTCCTAAAATTAAATAAATCAAGCAATTTAGTATATGTTGACTGTTTCTCGATATCAGACAGTTTAAACACTTTTGTCTGACATTTTGAAAAAAAAAACATGGTATGATTGCTCAATTTATCTAATTTAAAGAACACGTGACGAAATCGTATTCACAAAATTAACCTAACGAAGCTATATCCCTTTACCTTAAAAAAATTCATGTACATACAAGGTCTGTCCCATAAGTAATAAAATTAGATTTTTTCTGAAATAATTAAACACTTTAACGTATTTTAATCTACTGAATTAGACGAAGAAGAATGTTATCTTTAAAATTAATCCAGTTTCGATAACCTCCGAGCTACAAAAGAGTTAGAAAATGTATTTTCATGCATCCCTTTTTAAGATTATGTATTTCGGCGCACGGCATTATTTGCTTTGCAACGCGAAGAAACGTCTTCAATAGTTTTCGTTCAATTTGGAATATCGATGACGGAAACATTTTTATCAATTCAATAGACCTTAAAAAAGCACCAGGTGCTTATCTAAAACATGAGATTTTCGAAGACGTAAGTTTTTCAAGAAGTATCGAGATGAATATCGATTATTTTTCGATCAGTGACCGTTAACCTCTCAAATAACAAAAATATGTATGTCGTTTGTATAAGATTATTTGAACTTAAACTAACAATGGAGCATATGATATATGAAAAATATAAAATAATTGTTTATCCCATTTTAATCGAAAATACATTGAACTTCGTTGTAACAACGAAATACGCCAATTCATCTATAATACATTTGAAACGATTTTCTAGTAAAGACTTGCTCTCCGTTGGTTTGCTAAAAATTTCATCAGACTCTCTAGGCTTTTATTTTTTTTTGCATGAGAAATATCGATAAAAGAATCATTTTGAACACAGTCAACCCTTTTAAGGAATTACATTTATGTAGGAATCTTATTTATTACATCGGCTTTAAAGGACATCAGAGAGAAAGTCTTTTAGAATACCCACAAGGCCTAGAAATGCAGCCTTCTGAAGCATATTGCTACATGAAGATATTATCTCGAAGATATCAAATCAGTTTCATAAAAATGTTTCTTTTTTTTTAAGAATTTAGTTTGGTTTTTTCTGGAACAGACAATGTATAATGTACCTAAAATGACTTAAATTTCTTTCAGTAAATATTTTCTTTTTATCTCCATATACAAGGTATAATAAATATACATTCACAATCAAAATACATATTTTTTACATATACAATAATCGTATATGTTCACAAATTATTTATTTACGTTTAAATTTTTAATAATAGTATGTTTCAATAAGCACTGCGTTGAAGCTAAGGCATGCTCTTTTCCGCAAATTCTTTTAAAATAGTATTCTCGATTAGCATTTAAAATTTGAAACAGTTATGTGTGTATTTATATAATATGTAAGAGTATCCATATGGACGTATCCTTTATGCAGGATATTATGGTTAATTCATTAGATATTATTATACATATATGCACCTATATTGATCGTAAACAGAAATATACAATATACATATGTATATTTGAAAGTGCATAGCTGTGTGAAGATTAAAATCCGAAAAAAAATCTCTTTTCTTTGGTTGAACAATTAATAGAGCGTTTGTAATATGTCATAGTTAATGTTATCAATGCAGGGCTTGTTTATAATCTTTGGCGAATTTGCACAATCCTCTCCAAGAATGTAATTAATTTTTGAAAATTTATCGATTTTTCATTAAACAATAAAAATTGCGACAAGTTCAATAAAAACTTGATTTTTATTTATCATAGATTGTTATTGGTCTCTGGGGTCAATTTGACGCTCCATCTTTGTTTTTTTAAAGTTTTCAAAAATGAATTACATTTACCGATCTTAATAGGGATCGAAACAATCCCTGACTGACTAATCACATTTACCTAGAGTTGCCAGATTTCTTGCAGTACATACATATGTATGTATATTATATGAAAAATATGTATCAATTTTGAATGTTTATTTATACTTTCATGAAATTTAGACAGCCATATCATGATAGAATAATTTTTGATAGTTTCAACAATGAGGTGTTTTTAGAATGTGACAATGTACTGCATACCTAGATTTTATAAAACTTCCAGATTTATGTAATGAAGAAAATTTGAAGGAATTTCATATATCGCACATGCTAATATTTTATTTTATTCAAATTTCAATGTTTATAAGTTCAAGTGCACGGATTTGATTCTAAATTACGGTGCATCGTTGAACATCAATCCATTCATATACATATGTATGTAGGCATATGATAATATTTGACTCGTTGTCGTATGATGAAATATCATTAGAACAAATTTATGAAGACCAGTTACATAAAAATTGCAATAAAAGCAGGAATCAGGAAAAAGAGTAAATATGTGACGATAAGTTTCAAAGGAAATGCATATATTTACAGTTGGATCTGTTTATGAAATTAGTGTAATGTAGGAGGTAAGCATGAGTGCACATTAGAATTTAAAACACGTCAAGATGATATAAAAATACATATTTATATATTTTCTGTAATTTGGTACAGCTGTTCATTGTTTCTAAATTATGCAATGAAATAATAGAAAATAAAACGAAAATTAATCAGATAGAACAAACATGTCTATCTAAAAGTAAGATTATTTAAATAATGTTTGTTTTACCCCCAACCTTGTACCGCTTTTCATTTATCTCATTCAGTTTCGCACCAATCCAATACAAGACTTTCTATCGGCCGATAGTTTAGTCGGGCACTACTTTAGTATGGAATTGTACTTAATCATTGTAATGTGTGCACTTTTACATATTTCCGCACTGATTAAATAGTCCGACTAAACTATCGGCCGATAGAAAGTCTGCAATCTACGGGGAAGCTAATCTCGAAAAGTCTGTAATTGGTGTGCACTCGTATACGAGGTGAGGTACTATGTATATAAGTAATAATAAATTCAATATAAAGGAGCCGGTGTGTGAGCGCGAGGGATGAAATGCCATCGACAGAAAGCTGGTAGATGCGGGTAGAGGTCTCCGGGGAACACCGCGCCCCGGGACGCAGGCTACGCCCTCCTCTGGACGCTCGTTCTAAAAAACACTGAGTTTAGTCGGCAATCTTCTACGATATATGTAGGTGAAATCACGAGAGTTGGAAAGAGCACGTAGTATCTGTGAATAAACTCGTAGCGTTACGTCACACTACGAAAGAATCGTGATACATACGTCTATGAAATATTATACGAAATGAGTGGTTCGTTCCAACTTTGGTGATGCAGTCTATAGATCATGCAAAAAGAGGACAAGGACCTTCTGGGCCAATGGTGGGGTGAAACGGGCGGGGTCGGAAGAGGGGTGGACGGGGCTGATGCTGCTCTGTGCCTGGCCCAATTGTTGCCTCCGACCACCACAGTGGCGCCCACCACTTCGGCGGCCAGCCTCACGTCTGCTCGCGAACAAGATCTGGATGGAGGTGCTGAGCCTAGAAATCGGATAACACACTCAACTTTGCTGGGAATAGGTGCTTTAAAATACATATATAATATGTACACACTTCAAATGATACATATCTTCGGATAGAATATATGTATTAATGCATTCATTGCAATAGGTAGGTATATTATAGATAATAAGTAGATCAATCGCGACATCTTTCAAAATCATACGTACACGTATGTATTGTATGTACGTCACCATGCATAGCATGCTTCAACTATGGTAAAATTCTATAAATATGCAAAACAATATATTTTTAATGTCTTTTTCAACTTATAGCATTAAACATCAACGGTCAATGCTGTTACCGCTTGTTAATTTCATGAAGTTCTATTGCAATCTTGCATAAAATAAACAATGGAAAACATGCATTTTTCAATGAAAAGAGCGAATGAGGTAATTTTGATTGAAGGGATAGCGTGGAAAATGAATAAAAAGTTAATGAATTGTCGAATGATAAATATCTGACCAAGCATGATATTGGCAAAAATTACAACATACACTGCGAATCATTACCTATCGCATGCATTCGAATTTATTTTATTTTCGCTAGATTAGTATAATTTATGTAAGATGAAATTATATTTTAACATTTTCAAACATTTAATCTAAACTATCATACATATACAAAGCTATCGTCTGATTATATTATATTTTTGTATTAGACAAAGAAGTACATACCTATAGATTCATTAAATACAATATTTTTGAATTGGATTTAGGTTCGCAAACAATTCATCTATAGAATAGATATATTTTGGGATGTGTTCTTAAAAATAAAGCATTCCATAGCATTAGAAGAAAAGAAAACATTTCTGATTTTCCTTATTTATAAAACTGCCAATTCACATTCGAGTGACGTAAATAGAAAACAGTGTTATAGTTCGATTTGAAGAATGGCTCAAAATAGGAAAACACGCCGCGCCGTGTTCTCGTCCCGATCCTAGTACGTACTCGTAGGTATGTATTATATAAGAAAACAAGCATTTTTACTCATGCAAACACTATGTAATCTCGGCTACCTCTTCACCGTCGCCGATCGAATGTTCACCTGTGTAAGAGTATAAGCCTGCGGGCGAGGAGCGAGGTCTGTAACTGGACATGGACGAAACTGTCGAGTCACTCCTCGTCATCCCGCCGGGGATCCCTGGACTTCTTCCCGGGTTGCTTCCGGCGCGACTGATACGAGGCGAAGCAGGAGGAGTCGTCCTCGTGCTGGCCCTCCTTATCAGCCGCTTGCTCGAGTTGTTGCGGCACACGCCTTCAACATTAACAACAACAAGGACAGTGTTTTTCGAGTTCCATCGACACATACATATGCATGAGAGATGATTTTATCGAATTGTAAGCGAATCGGTGTTTAAGCGCGTTTGCAGTTACCGGTGGGGCAAGTCTGTCCCATGGTGCAGCGTCCCTCGCAGATGTCCCTCGAAGTCAGCATCGCCTGGTAACTGGCCAACGACGCTTGACACTCTCGTTCGTCACTTCCAGCCAATGCCAGGGAAGGGTAACGCTCTTTCAAACGTCGCCTCTCCTTAAAAGTAAACTTTGTTCATTTAAACCCAACGAACTATTCGGAAGAGAGATTGAAATTTGTACGGAAATGTACATATGATCTTTTCATTTTTCAACTCATATATTAGTTTACTACACTCACTCCGAGATACTTTCGGTCTTTTACGCTAGGAAGCAATTAGTATAGTCAATTAATATGTATGATGGTTAAAAGAGTGAAAAGATTACCCTCGAATTTAATAGTTAATATCAACTACGTATGTTAATAAGACTGATTTTCATAAGGATAAACTGATTTCATATGAATCGACAAATATGAGCGATAATACCTCGAGTAACTTGAACGTTTCGAAGTCTTGCAATTGTCTCTGAAAACCAAGGTTCGGGTTGGCAACGGCTCTTCCGGCTCTGACCACCTTCAAAGCTTCCTTCCAGTTGAGCGAGGTCACGCTCATGATGTAGGCTACTGCCACCGTGACACTTCGGGACATCCCGGCCAAACTGTTCGATCAAAAACAAATATATTATACGAGTATGTAGTTAATCATCATCACTCGCGAAGCATCGGCAGGAAAAAATTCATTTATTGCACATGGACTCCCGCAAATAAAGTTGACTAAACCTGCACTATCTATAATATATGAGATATGAATCTTTTATGGACCGACCATTTATAAATTCGAACATGAAGTAAATTTTCATTTTTTTCAAATAGGCAATCAATTGCACAGCACCGACTAAACATGCACGAGATTCAATGGAAAACTGTAACATTAAAAATTAAAATAGGCATGAGTTTGCAAATACATACCTAGTGCCTGTTGGAAAATCGATAAGGATCTCTCATATCTACATACCTACCTATTATTAGTAGGTATACAATACAATAAAGCGACTACGTTGTAGGTACGTGTGCATTGATCTGGAAAACCCCGATAAGTTCTGATATTGCACGTGAAAACTCAACGCAATATTGTTAATTTATGAAATTCGCAATTTGTGCTTAACATGATTGTGCAAAGGTCGTACAATGTCAAAGAGTTAAATACGTAAATACATATATTAAAAGTATATGCATACAATATTTTAAGACATAACACGCGTATTATAATTGCATATAGAGGAAAATGGCACTCACTGAGCAATTTCGCTCATCCTAATAAAATCTTAACAACAACGGAATTTTGGAGGACTGATGATTAAGCAATTTATAATTAGTTTCATTATTTCACTCACGAGTAGACAGGGAAAAGTGCGAGTGTCATTTATTGCGTGATTCAATTGTTTTTCATTGATTCGAATTTGATTGATTTTCATAAATTTTATATTTCAATGCCTTCCTGTTATGACATCATAATATTCTATAAGTAATTATCTAATGGGTTTAATGATAATTGAAAATATTTTCTTGTTTGTCGTCAAATATGATTTTTCATATGTGTACTCAATTATTAGTTATTACTGAAAGTATCATAGATTAAGTGTTAAGATATTGATAGATAAATATGTACGATTGTTATTTTCTCTAAAATTTAAAATTAAATTATAAATATTAAAAATAAGAGAGTTTTTCCTTAAGTGAGCACTATTTACCCATTTTCCCCTAGGTACTTATTATAAAAGAGGATTACATTTAAAATATTTTTTGTGGTTTCTATACCACCGAGACATTTCTTGACAGTGATTAATAGTCATTTTGCTTGTCTGTATACCTAGATATACCTAAATCGAGTTGAATTTATACAAAATTTCAAACGAAAGTTCAATGTGAATAAGGTTTATTTGATATAATACATACATATACCGATGTATAATATAATTTACGCATATAAATTTAGATATGAACAATATTAAATGTGTATATACTGTTAAAAGATTATCTACGCGAAGTTCAAAATTAAATTTTATATTGTAGGTGTAGGTAGTATATATTAAGTAAATAGTAATTTGAGGTTTATAACGTGAAGTTTAATTAAACTGATTAAAAAAAAGATGCGTTTTATAGAGAAAAAATAATAAAATGTGTCAGGGTTCACTTGTAAAATGTTTCCTTGAAAGCGTATTGAAGGAAGCGGAAGTCGCTTTCTTAAAATTGCAAAACTTCGTATTGTATCGAAACAAGATTTTCCCAAACCGATTTTTACGATATATAAAAATAAATATGTACATATACATATGTATATATTAATTAAGTTAATGCTTTATATCGCATATGAAAATCTATACACTTGTTAGAGAGCCATGGCATCTAAAACTTGTTTTATTGCATAGCATCAGAGCAAAATACAATTTATTATTGAAAGAAAATCCTCTAGGAGCGAGACAAATGGCGGGAAATAAATCTATTATCAGAGGACAAAAAGTAAGCAAGACCTTCCCCTCAGCCCAACTAAAATATCTCGGGAGATATTTTTTTTCACCTACCCCAGCTTTTTCCTGGGAACGGACGCGGCCTCGTTTATTATTTTATTCATTTATTCGTCCTACGAGGACTTATGGCTCTTTTTTAGGGTCGACTTCGTATTTCGAATTCAAAAATTTCACCGGCTTCAACTTTTATCTATAGTTCGAGTCTGTGCTTATTTTCATCATTTTATTGTTTCGCATTTTTCCTCCCATTTGCATCTCTGACGCTTTCCCGTCGTGGAAATTTTCATTACAGAATTGTATACCTCAGTGTTAGTGCACGACGATGTATTTCTCGAATCGTTTAATTATACATTTAATAATTTGTCACATCTATATTTCTTTCTAATGAAATTAGTAAAAATCTCTATATATTCGCATCATAATTGGATAAAATGAATTCAAAAGACTTTTTAAAAATATGAATGCACATACATATAGATAAGCATAAAACTTACCAATGAATCAAAACACAACCATCCCTGAGTCGAGCGGCATGAATAAAATCATTACACAACGAAAAATATTGAGCCACATTTTGATCAGGCGAATCTGAAGCCATGACGCACAAATAATGCTTATCCTGAAAAAACAAAAAAAAAATAACGATAAGTCAATTAATAAGCACATCGAACGTTTAATTGTAAGATAACGTAAACATGCATGTACTGTGAAAACGATAAAAAGATAGAGTGAACCGTAAAACGTATAGCTATAATCGTTGAGTTAGCCCCCTTTAAATTTTTCTCGACTAACGATAAGCCAAAAAACACCTTTTCAACTAGACATTGTTTTTCACCGAATGACGAAAAAACATCTTTTCTACGAAACTAATCTGGGTTAATCGACACACCGACACTTTGGTAAATTTGCATAACTGTCCCTAAACATCAGCGAATTAATTCGAACATTTTTTTGTCAGTCACGCAATAACGCTCTAAAACTTCCGATTTTCATCGTATTGATCTAACGTAATAAACATCTAATCTATCGTTTAATCGCATTGATAGATCGAAGTTGATACATACAATAAAAAATCGACAAAATAAAGAGTAGCTACTGAAATCCTTGATACTGTTTGTTCAAATACGAATCGTGTGATTCACAATATGCGATTTTTCCAAGAGATTTTCAATAACGCTTTGTTTTTCACGTGACGAATCGATAACTTCATATATTGTGATTCAATATGCCTACGTATGAAATATGTCACCAATTTGATGAAAACAAATTGAAAGGGTTTCGATAGTGAAAAATATTAGTATATGTACATATATAAACCTACACAAATATTGTTTTTTTCTGCGTGAATAATGAATTATGTACATAGATTAAAAAACATAATTTCCGATCATTATAAGATGTATTAGGATGCAAGTAAATTGAAGTTTCCCTATATCTCGTGAAAGAATAGGTGAGTGAGATAAATAAATATCTTTCATAAAGTAAATTTTCCAGTGAATAAATACAATCGACAAATGTAATGTATTCATATGTACTTCATATAATCATATTAATTTTCTATATTATAATTTCATGTATAGAAATATCATCAAAGTCTAACGAAATCTGAACAAGTCGGTTATTGTTTCATCATCTTTAATTCGTTTGATGTTGAAATTTACATCAAAAAGAAAATCAGCGATTCGTTAAGAGGAAAAATCTCTCGATTAATAACATTCTCAGCACGAATTAGAAGAAACCCATCGTTGAGCAATCGATATTCCCTCAAACCATTTGAATGAATTGCATATTCTATTTGAATTCGTATCTTTGGCGTTTGAAAAAAAAAAACAATTTACAAAGAAAACATTGTTAAATATGTAGATAAAAAGAGAGCAGCTGAAATCGAGAACAATGACATTTGACCCAAAACCGTATTCGTAACAATTCTGAACCTAAAATTCTCATTTATGTACACCGTGATTATACATACATACATATCACTGTCAAGTAACGTAAAAATATCGAATTTTTCAACGCACATACATTTTCCCGATCGGAATAATCATAATGGAAGCTAGAAGAGCGGTAACGATGATAATTTTTCAAAAAATGGAATAATTGAAGAGAAAAACTACCCGTAAACGTGAAATGACAAATCATTTAACATTTCTCCATTGAAAAGCTTTCGGTTTTCATGCGAGTCATAAGCTGAACTGCGCAAATCTGAGGTCACATTCGATTTTTTTCAACCAAAGTAAAAGTGAAACGCTTTTAGGCTTTTAAGCGATATCGCTGATTGTTATATGAGCAACCGTAAGCTCTGAAATTTCTAAGAAAGCATCAGAAAAGCCCGAAGCGTGCGCATAAAGGGAACTACGTGACAATTTTACGAGCGTCCAATGGAAACTTCGAACAAAAGGATTAGGGACTTGTTTCATGGCATGAATTATCTATGCGCGTTATTTAGTGAATAAGTACAAAAATTTAAAATTCAACACGTTAATCTAAACAATAGATATAGCTTGATCTGTCCCCAATGAGATCATTAGAATATACCTGCATATGTACGTACCAATAATTTAACTGTATCGTACATATAAAAATATTATATAATTGATCATGTGAGAATTTTGGTGCTGCAATTGAATTTATGGTAAGTAAATACATTGAGATGTGAAAAAAAATCCTTGAATAAGATCCAATAACAGTTAAAAAAGAAATTGTTCAATCATATTATTTACACAGGTACATTGTAATGTACTTACCTATGTACGTATGATCGAACAATTATTGGTATAGTGAATGGTACAAATGCTGCCTTGAGAATAATAATAGATAAATATTGAAATATATAGATATATTATAATGTAATAATAGTAGATATGAGTGTGTAGGTCCATGGAGCATCCGCAGCAGCCAACGGATCGATATTGGCCACCGAGCCACCCACATCACATCTCCCGCCCCGGACAGGACCTACACCACTCACTACTGTATTAGTACATTCGCAGGATCTTGCTTACACCGCTATCCAATAACGCAATTCAATTCAACGATTCACTACTAACATACGAACACTTCACATTAGATTTACTCGATTTCAATCATTCAAATTCAATGTCACTTACATCTTCTAACTCTTAGGGTTTTTATATCATATCACATCTTTTACTTATTAAGTCATTATTTTTTTTTATATGCATATTACATTTTACAGATATAAAATCGAAATAATTTAAACAACCTAAAGGTAGTTAAATGCATAAATAGGTAATCAATTTATTTTGAATAAAATAATATTATATTTATGGTACCTAAATGCGTAGCATGATACACATACATATGTGTATAAAGCGTTTGATAGTTTGATATTGAGGTCAAATGAAAACTTTATAGTCAATATAATCATGCAAATTCAATTCCTAACACGCCAATTAAAATCTACTAAACGTAAGATGTAGTTTATAAATTCACTAGTATGTGAAATACGAATATGTATGTATGTATGTATGTATTGCGAAATTCGATTAACGTTTTACTCGAACAAGAGCACGAAACATAAAACGTTGAGAATTTTTTTGGAATAAAACGAGAAAATTATTTCATCGTTCGGAATAATTAATGAAAGCGGCCTAGGAATAAAGTGGACTTTTATTCGGGTTCTGGAATTTATGAACGTTATTCCTCAGGTTTCCACAATGAAATAGTACTGTACACACTGAAGAATAAATAAGGCGTCCTCTCTATCATTTATTATTTTTCCTGCTTGAGATGAAACTCGACGAGAGAATAAACTAGAGACAGGCTCACGACGAACAGTTGTTACACGTCTGCCATATTTCTTCAATATTACTTTTTTGTTCGTTTCTTTTCATACCGTTTCGGTGAGTTTATGTTTATGAAACATCAAAAAAAAAAATCAATATCGATTTCAGAAAAAGTTTCTATATTAAACTAAAATGAAACAAAAACAAAAAAAAAATTATATTTATGTATTTGTGATTGTCATACAATACGTATTTATTTTGAATCATTTTTTTTTATGTTTTCAAAAAAATAAAATATGACTGCTTTTTAAAAAAAAAATTACATACTTGTCGTTCGAAATATTATATAAATCGATAGGAAAACATCATTTCTACTTATAAATGTGAATGTCTTCTTGAAGACATCGCGCCTTATATTATATTATACATGTCACCAATATTCAATTTTATTAAGGACAAAATTCGTATTTGGGTGAATGCTTTTACCCATTTTAGGGTATGGATAAAATAGGGAAAGCCTCTGCCAAGGACGAATTTGACATTTATTATATTATGTTATCGGATTTTATCAAATTACGTATCGGGAATAAGATAACGAATCTGCGTCATGTTCTAGAAAATAAATAAAAAATGAAGGAAAACTCAGAAATCAATGAAACTAAACATATTATTATACCTTTAATTCTGAAACCACATAAGTATTCCTTTAAATAAAAATATCTGAAGGATTAATTCTAGATCGAAATTTATTAGTCTAAAAATTTTCTTCCAATTTGTTAATAATGTAGGTGCCTTATCGCGATTCATCAAGTTTCACCTTGTAGTTAGCAATTGAAATAATGTTATAAGATATAATGAAAATTCGTTCAGCAGAAAGAAGTCACGTAAGCGGGAAATTTTGCGAGAAATTAAAGCGGTGCAAAATAGAGCGATATTTCTACTAATTTATTAAGCGAACTTCAATGATCAAATACGAAAATTATACCATTGTGTGCATCACAATATAGGGGATAATTATGACTTATGATTTGATAAATTATTATGGGCATTATGCTATTTCTGAATCATACAGGTACTTATGTAGATAGGTATCTACCTATCTGATTCGATTTTGTTCCAATAACACAAATATAATACATAGATAATAAATACTTTCTAGGCTTTGGTAATATATAATACCTACACGTTATCATTCTGCAATAGTTTTTTTTTAACTACGAAATGAATATTTTAAGAGATTAATTTTGGTCGGAAGTACGAAATCACATTATTTTCTACAGCACACGAGTTTGTATTAAATTATTTCATTCTTTGGATAAATTTGGTAATTGCATAACTGAATTTTTCCAACGATATTTAGTAAATATGGTTTCTTTAGCACTAAAATTGCATTAGTTTAACTGAATTGTGATTAAAACTCAATTTGTGGCTTAATTCCACTGTGCATATGTGAAAATAATAAAAACAGTTTCCACTACTGAGATGAATGCAAATTCAATTAGTAATTTCAAAATATTTGCACTGAAAGCTTTACAAGTTAAGTTCAATAGAGTGATCATTATATTATGCGGGTATTTAATATAATTACTATGACGAAATTTCAAAATTAAAACCATGACACAGTTTAATTTACATAGTTATAATATATTTTAATTGAACCGTTTAGATATGGAGTTGAACGAAAATTTGACGATAAATTATCGATAGCGAATAGCATGCTTTTATTTAACGACAAGTATTCGAAAAAATGTAATTCGATTATAAAATTCAGAACGATAATTGGAATTCGTGAACATCATAATTTCTCCAATTCGATAACAAAAGGAAAATTCGACGCTGAAAGCACTCTGTGTTGAGTGTTTGCACAGAATTTTCAAGTAATTGAATAAATGTAGGTACAAAAAGGCACTAACGTTCGATCAATTTTATGGCTGCTTTTATTCAATATCAAATTATCGTTCAATTTAAGGCACACAAATATTATACACAATCACTCAGAGTTAGTGTATTATATATGTATATTAAAAAAAAATATTTACCTATTTTTATTTGCGAAGAATTTTCCAGAGTGGTCAACTAACTACTGATACATACGTTTATTAATGTATTTACATGAAATGCCATTTTAAGGATTTTTATTGAATACAATATGATAGCATGACATACTAATAGTGGGTGAAATAAGGAGTTTGTTTTTTTTTATTAATAACTCAAAAATCCTTTTTTTTTTTACAGATAAATGTACGTACTTATAGGTACTTTCTACAATAGCAAATGCATTGAAAAAGTATTCATGTGTATAAAATACACAGTAGATCGTATATATTCATGTAGATATAGATATGTATAATATTATACATAAGTAGTATGTGGAAATCAGGGTGTGTTGGCGTGAGCTCACGCAATCTCATTATTAAGTACTCGGGCAATTTTTGAGAAGCGATTTTCCTTCTGGGAATGCTGGGAAAACGACCAATCAATTTTCATTTCGAGATACGCTTACGACGCATAAAAATAATCACCGAAATTCGAATTTATTCACGATACATACTTCTCTACTTGATATACATACATATTATGTTTGAATATTGCAGTTTTATGAATGTTTGTCAATGATGCCAACGTTAATATTTAATATTTATATTCAATTCAATAGTTCAATATGCAAACACAACACAAATAACGTTGGTTGCATTGACCCGTTGAATATATCAACGCAGTTTTGGAGCGTTACACCGGACACACACACACAGAATAGCGTTATAATATAATATCTATAATATAAATTTACTAAGCGTATTTGTACGTCTGTTTGTACGTCTGTCCGGAATTTTGTATGGAAAATCTTCAAGCATAGCAGCTTTGCATCTTTTGCACCGCATTTGATTTGAAACGAAACAAAAATACGGTAATTTGGATCTTACGGCCGATGCAATAAGATCTCTTTTCGTATCTTCTGGATATTTCGGAAAAAAATCTGTGTATAAATATATTCATACAATTCTGACCCTTAACGCTGATTATCGATAGGTAGCATTTTCCAATATCAAGTCAACGTCGGGCGCGGCGCTCGCTTTGTTTACATTTTCAAATATAATAATTAATTTTTGAAAACAATTAATTTTCGGCCATTTTGTTTTTGTCGCGTCTCGAAGCACGAATCGGATCGGATCGACCGGAAATTCGTTTCTGACCCTTCAATGACCGAACAATTAACACGTTTGGAACCGATATATTTTTAATATTTTTTTTTTAAATTATATTACGAAATTTGAATAGCATTTTTTTTATAATGACTAACGAAACTTTAAATCGATCATATAAATTATATGGTTTGTTTATAATAACCGAAATATAAATATGTATTATTTAGTTTTGCAGCTCAATGAATGCTGTTCCAGAGGTTTATTTGATTTTTACTTTTTGAGTTCATTTTAATTTTGTTTTTTATAATAATCAATTTTTCGGAAACAATTATTTTCGGTCTTTTTTTTATCGCATCTGTGAATATGTAAATTGACCGGAAATTCGTTCTTACACATTAAAAACTGGACAATATTTTAACTCATTCAGACTTGATTTTTTTTCAATATTTTTCATGTATGTAAATTATGATTACAAACAAAGCCCGAAAGTTAAAGTTGAAAATTTTCGCGGCAAACGGATCAGCTGTTTAAGAATTCTTTTCAATGATGTATGAAATCAGTACTTAACTATTACAAACAAAAGATATTCAAATTATTTTCAATATATTAGCTACGTGAATTTCTCTTAATATTAATAATTTTGGAATTTTCGAAATTGTGAGCAAGGGTAGATATAGATCGCCTCAAAAATTATAATCTTAGGTACTACTGCTAGTAATATAATAAAGTGTAATATTTACCGGATGTAAACGTCTAGCTGCATCGTGTATTGCTAATATATGAGTGATACGATGTCGATCCAATTGAGCAGGATCTTTAGAATCTCTATAATTCCCTACGTAGAGTCCAGGAAGGACCTGTAACAAACGAAAAATAATATTAAAATAACAAAATCAAACACAATCGTACATTCTCAACAACGAAAATCCGAGAGAAGGAAAAAAAGATTAATGACGCAATAACGGGTAAAAAAGCTCAAAGAAAGACGTAAGAAAATAGTCGACGCTACAGACCTAGGCTAGACAAAAGGAAAACATTACTCAAAGAACGCTTTATAGAGAAAAAAAAAACAAGAAAATAGGAAAAAGGAAAGAAAGTATACAAAAAAATGGACAACAAAGGAAATGTTGAGAGTGCGATAGAGAGAAATGCGTTCTAGAACAATTTCTTTACGTTGCAAAAGGCATATACGGTAAAAAAAGTACACATACCTAGTTACATATTTTAAATTCGTTTTTCGATTTTTTTCAATTCTGAATCTATTGACGAGAAAAAATCATGGTATTTTTCGCAGTCAGTACGTATAGATTTGTATTGTATATAAATATCAATTTACACTCATGTATTTGTGTTTTTTTTTTTAATGAATATTTTAACAAGTCGTAAGTCAGAATGACTGGATATTTATTATCTCGAATACCCATATTATAATAAAATATATCATATTTTTCACTTGACCCAGTCATATTCAAATGCAAAACAACGCAAAATGAACATTTTTATCATGTTAGATATCTGTAGTAGAATGTTTTGAATTATATTATCATCTAATCGATTTAATCATGACCTATGTTATAGGTATGTTTATACAATCATAATTCATCAATAAAAAAAATGGAATAATCACGTAAATATGAATATTATACATATTATATGTACATTCATATATACAAATTTTAAGGCACGCAATGCATCGTTTATCTATTTTTTTCACCATATAAAACATCGATATATATTACGTAATTTATTATATGAAAATCGAATTATGTACGAATTATTAAAATATCGTTTAGTTTGAATATCATACAATATCATATATCTATTATATTGCATAGATATGTACATATAATACATTATGTATTTTGGATGATAAAATGCTTTTTTTCATGCAAAACAATTAAAAAAAAGTACATATAAACTAAGATAAAATTCAAAAACATAATTTAAAAAGTTGATCTTCAAAATATTATGTAACTTATTGTAAGTATGTATGAAAATAAAAACGATATTTTATAAAAATCATGAATTATTGAAGGTGTTTATTTACGATAAACTCGAGCGTAAAAATCCGATTTGAATCCGGTGACCCAGTCTAGTTGTCCAAGGGGTTAAAGCCCCGGTTATGTTGTACTATAATA
The DNA here is from genome assembly GCA_024721215.1 of Cheumatopsyche charites. Lineage (NCBI taxonomy): Eukaryota > Metazoa > Arthropoda > Insecta > Trichoptera > Hydropsychidae > Cheumatopsyche > Cheumatopsyche charites. The sequence continues at coordinate 15,547,873 of CM045575.1, forward strand.
CATAGTTTCATGGGTCACGACCCATGCTTTGGAAAACTATGGCATGGAATATTTGGATTTTACGGTATTTTTCCAACTTTTGGGGAAGATCGGGGATTTTTCGAGTTTTATTTTCGGCAGGTTTTATCTCCTCGCAGCAAGATATTCAAGTTTTCCGGGATATTGAAGATTTTCCGGACTTTTTTCAATCGCTTGAAGTAAAAGTTGATTGATTGAAATACATATTTGAGCCATTCAGTGCTAAACGCATCTTACTCTATTAGGCAGTAATCCGAGAAAATCGTATTTGATGCGTTTTCTAATATTATCTTCATTTCATATTCCATTTTTCGAAATTATAAACATACAAATTTAGTTTATGATAAATAACGGATGTGATTAATTCATATTAGAATACAGGATTAATTAAAATATATTCTGAAATAACTGATTTATTATCTGGTGGCCAAGAAAATTTTGCCATTTAATGGAATTTATCTTTATTATACGGTAAAAATGTTTCACACATAAAAAATTCGACTATATCAAGCACTTCGACATTTAAATCTCATTTTTGTTAAAGAGTGTACTCAGTCAGAAAATATTGTTTTTCATATTTACTATTTAAATGCAGATAATATGCCTAATCACAAAATGTTATCTACATTGCCTTGACTTTACGCAATTACATCTTAAAGAAAAAACCGATTTTAAGATAGATTAATATTATTCTGCATTTTTCGTTGAATGAAACCACAAAGAATCTATTTTACAAATAAAAGTATGTACTAATATGAATGACCGTTAAAAACGTACATAATTTAATATTGATTAAGATAATATTTATATATTACTTATTAGAAGAAGTATTTTACATATGTACATACATACATATATAGCAATCAGCACAAAAAAGGTACACTATGTACGTAGTCATTATTGGGGCCATTCTCATCCTGTCAAATGCAACTTTGCAACGAGGTCATTGGGTCAAGGGCTTTTAGATTTTCAACCGAGACTTTTCACTGAATCGGGATATACCCAATATTTACATTAGTAGCATTGTACTATTGACTACACGCAAGTGATTTTCAAATTTCAGTGCATATTTTCTGGTTCAAACCATTTTTCAGCTTCAAGTCGTTAATATATTTTTCCAAATAGATTCGAGTCACGTACGAACTTATTTTATTTCGTATACATACATAGGAGACTGATCTCAACACGCCCCCTTTTCGAAAAGTATTATTTTTCCAGCTTTGCTGAAAGATGGTCTGTGTGATCTGATATGACCAGCGTACATCCTTAATATAATATTATATTATATTTCGTCTTTTTAATATACGTACATATGTATGTATTACAGATACAAACCATGGATATCGGATATTATATTTAAGGCCTCTTATAAAATATACTGTAGGAATTATTGGTAAATAAACACGTAGAGGTATTACATATTTAACATAGGTGTAGGCAATACTAATGCCAAACAATCAAACCACGTGAAAGCTTATACTTATACCATCATACCTATGAAAAATAAGTAAAAATATACACAGTGGATGCGAAGTGCAAAAATTGAGGAAAATACCTTGTTCATTCCATTTCCCATGGTGAAGCCGAGAGTATTACGGTGCTTCGAAGAGAATTAAAAAAATAAAAGAATCGATTCGGTACCGGCGTTTCAATTTGGTTCGGTGTCACGCGACCGGAATCGCTTATTTTGAGCTTTTATTGCTTATCGAAAGGTCGCGTCAGACGCGGGTTGGATTTCCGAAAAAAACCGAAATTGAAAAAAACCGAAAGCGGCCTTGGGGGAGCCGCGGCGCCCCTCACATCTTATCGCGTCCACGCGCGCGCCGCGACTGAAACCTTTTTCAGCTTTTCACTTCCGCTGCCCGCATCCATTCACATACACCACAATTGCTCTGAATTTGTTGTGCTCGGCTGCGTGCGATATTAAGCGAACCTACACACAGTATATTTTAACATAATCTACTCACATAGGTGCCTATCGTTGCTGCAAAATCAAACAGGCACATAGGGTGTTTTTTTGTTTTCTTTTTAAATCGCGTGTTCCAATCCACCCCGACCAACTCTACATACATATGTAAATATGCAGAACGGTAATTTTTCACAAGAGCACTTCAAAGTTTTTATGCATAATCTTTTATTGCTAACTACTGTTTATTTCTTCAGAACTATCATTTATACCTATGGATAAAATTATGATGAATCTTGAAAGTTGTGAAGGGGCTGATGCATTGCTCTATGAACCAGTCTATTGTTGAAAAAATATAGCAATTTCCGCGTAAATATAAACTGACAGTACTTTATCTGATAGATTTTAATTTTAAAATAAAAATCCAAATTTCGACCCAAATATAAAGAAGAAAACACAGGTAAAAAACAATCATTAATAATTGTATATTTTCAAAACTTTTCACTGAATTTTTAACGTATGCACAGGTATATACATTTGATATTAATATAAAACTAGCTTCTGCCACCCGATGTTGCTCGAAACATTTTTAATCTAAGCTATTATGTAATTGAGTGATTAAAATTGTAAAAATTGTAGTAGTGATGAATGAAAAACTTGTTATGAATATATAAAATGGATATATTAAAAATAAGGAAATATTTACAAACCATCGTAACAACAATAAATACTTTTCTGTCATGATAAATAACATGTAGGTAAGGTCAGTCCAAATAAATGCAGTTCATGGGGTGAGTGCAAGTAGCTGGCTCCGATGACTCAGAAATCTACAAATGCCATTCATTTCTATGTTTCAGTCATGTTTGCCTCATGAGTCACACTAACCATTTTTCAACAGATTGAAATCATTTTTTTTTTACATTATTTTGAAATGAAATCGTTCGGTTTCCTTTAACAATAAAAAGTAAACCAAGTATCACAAATACAATACTAATGTACCATAAAAAAGAAGGTTTCTCGTCGAAAATTAATGTTCCCATAATACCCTGAAAAATAAAGATTTATGCATTTAATATTGTATTAGATAAAATATAAAAAAAAATATTTGTATATCAATTATTGCATCATAATAAATATATTCAGTACATACAGATAATAGAAAATTAAAAGCTGAAGAAATTACTGTCGAAGTAACGGAAGAATCTGATAAAGCGAGAGATTTTGAGAAGAACGTCCACATGAAAACGTTCAGAGTGATCATAATGCATAGATATATGAGACTAATCGCGATATTGAACTGTAAAATACAACAAAAAGTGATTTATAATATATTCACATAATATGTGAAAATTTAGGTACCTACACATATATGAAAGAAATATTATCATATACTGACATTAAGTTTATCATTTCCTGCTAACTTTCCGAAGATACTCGCACTGGCACCGCATAATCCAGCGAGAACTGCGTATTTATCCATCGAAATATATATGTATATTTTTTTGATAATTACAAATTACAGTTCCCACAAAAACAACTTTGGACATACATTCATGGGTTGTACACATAAATTCAAATAGAAAAATCATCTGTCAAAATGACAGCTAACTTAATACTGCATTAAGTGAGCATTTCTTTATTTTATATAGGGGAGCATCGGAAAATTTGTCTATAGATTTTGACTTTAGTCTCTAAATTGCCTGCTATATGATTTTCATTTGAAATAAACAAAATTTAACTTGAAACTTTTCAAATTTAATTGAGCCCGATTTTTCAATTTCATGTCGGTAATTAGTCTGAGATAGCTATCAAAAAATATGACTTTCTCTAACTAGACATGCGTTGATATCAACGGGTTGATTGCTAGCATAATAGATAATTTTCACGAGTGGCAATATCAGAACATTGAACTGTCATTGTGTTCAGTTGACGATTTGATCAAGTGACAGATAAAGTATTCATTCGTATGCGGAACGCAATTTAGATTTAATACAATGGAGCAAGTGAAAAACTCTGATAACGTTCTTTTAATCTGGAATAATTCTTCTCCAGAAGATTTAACCAATTTTGTGAATGAATTCAAATCCAAAACTGGCACCTCCAATGTACTTCTAGAAAATTCCCAAATTATCACAATGAGTAAGTCCAACCTAATAAGGTATATTAAATAATTTGCTGGTATTCAATCATGATTATATATGTTTAATTACCTCCAGATTCTCACGAGCAGTCCAAATTCGATGTTGTATTATCAAATCACATCGCTCCCCACAATATTGCGCACACTGATTCACTCTTAGCTATATTATTACACATTCTTAAGCCAAGTGGAAAGCTTATTTTGCAAGAAAAAACCGATGGTGTTGTTTCAGTTCTAAAATTGAGCGGATTTATAGATGTAATGTCTGAAAATGATTTTGTGATATGCAGCAAACCCAAGTTTGAGGTTCGGTAACAGAAATTGAAATATATTTTTATTTTATTTAGAGATTTTGTACACCTAGTCAACAATATTGGCAAAAATTGTCAGAAATATCATAAAATTTCAATCATGTTTAAATACATATGATATAGGTATATCTACATACTACTGTAGTGTTATACTGGTATTCGGTTACTGCAGGATACTAAAGCAACATATTGTATTTAAATTTCTGAATTTTGTGAATTTTTGAAAATTGTTTTTTTTTTTCTTCATTTCATCATTATTTATGTCTGTACTTACTAATACTACGTTTCTAACAAGTTCTTTCAAAATCGATCCTTAAGATACCTTTGATAGCTGTGTACAAAATCAATTTCTTCTTATAGATCGGTTCATCTGTAAAACTTAACAGTAAAAAAATTTGGAAAATTGACAATACTATAGAATCTGCATGGAAAATAAACACTGATGATGATGAAATTATAGATTCTGATCAATTATTAGATGAAGATGATTTGAAAAAACCAGATCTATCAACTCTGAGAGGTAAGTTATTACAAATGTGAAATTTAATATTGTAGAATTTTATATGTTGGAATGTATTGTTTTATAACTATTTTTCTCAAATTTATACAGTGTGTGGAACAACTGGACTTCGTAAAGCTTGTGCGGATTGCTCTTGTGGTTTAGCCGAAGAGTTAAAAGGTGAAGTTAAAGAAACTCCAAAATCATCTTGCGGAAGTGTAAGCGGAGAAGTTTTAGTTAAACCATGATGATTTAGATAAAAAAAAAAACAATGGTTCACATTGTTTCATTTTTATTTTACAGTGCTATTTGGGAGATGCTTTTCGTTGTGCTTCTTGTCCATATCTTGGTATGCCCGCATTCAAACCTGGCGAAAAAGTTCTTTTGGATAACTTAAAACCTGATATCTAATTTTTCAATACATAATATTTTGATGCGTTTATATATTGTGACAAGTGTTGAAAAAATATACATTTTTTTTAATAAACTAGAAAGCTTATTTCCATTTTTTACTTGAAAAATTTTTCCTTATATTTACACAAATTCTAATATTTTACCATTACTTTAAAGTTTGCAGAATCATTTTTTTTTCATTTGATTTATTTCTTACATCTTAAATAATGAATAATGCTATTATAAAGATCTATTTGTTTATTATATAAAGTTGTATATTTACAATTACTTTATTATACAGTAAAACAATAAATTTTATCTAATGAAGAAGAAAGATTTTCAACATGATATTTCATATTACGTAAGTACATAGACATAATATGTATAAAAAAGATATTATTTGAAGTAAAACTTGAACATTAAAATTTATTGGAATGTACACTAAAATCTGAGTTTTGTTAAAATCTTACATATCTTTGGGATTAACTGTTATTAATAATATATGCTTTATTTACATTATCTTCATATAACTGTGATATACCTATTTATTTGAACAACAACATACATACATATATGCACGTATGTATATTGAAAATGGTCATACTATTAAATTTCATCATAAATATATTTATTTATTGTAAAATATGAATTAAAATTTCCAATTTATGATAAAAAAAAGTTTTTTTTAATATTTCAATATTTGTATGTATAAGTTTGGAAAATATGGTTTAATTTGCTATTATAGCAAATTTGTATTGCTCAAAAATGGAAGTTTGTGTGTAAATCACATCAATCAATATTTCTTCAATTGAACGACTATTTGTGCTTAATTCTGATTTTAATAATTAACGTTAAACCTTAAATAAGTTAAATCATATGAAATGATCTTTCGTTGCTACACCTCTTCATTAAATACATATTAAATATTATTAAGAATAACATTACTAAATGGCACTCGGATGAAATGTTGTTACAAGTTTATTAACTTATCGGCATTTGCATGATTCGACCACTATATCTGGAAATGTTTTCAATACAACATGACTTTCATGATCTAGGTACAATGTGAGAAGGCTCGACATTTTTTCAGGAGTACAGCAAGGCTCACTCACACGATATCTTGTACTCTTGCTTAATTCATACTGGATCATTGCATGATTGGTGAAGAGATTACTCTGAAAATTCATGAAATAAATGTTATCGGAAGAAATAAAATTATCTATTCTTACTATATTATGCATGTAGGTATATAAAAATCTTACACATTCGTTCCAAGCATCCTTATTTGCACAAAAAAAAAATCACATTAGGATATATTTTTATATATATATAAGTATATATCTAGGTACATATATTATTTGAGATGAAAAGTAAAATATTCATAATATTTAATGAAAAAGGAAAGAAATTCGTAATACTCATTGTAAGAACTGGCGTCAAAACTTGTGATATTTTTGCCCTGTAGGTTGACTAGCAGATTTGCGTTTTTGAATGCTCAACTTTATAAAAAAAAATGATACGAATGCTAAGCCTTGATCGTTTGAAGTTGATCTTATCAGATATTTGATATATTATAAGTTATAAGTTATGAATATAAAATATAGGTATCTATATTTATCTAAAGATTTTTCCCTTAAGTGAGCGCGATTCCCCAATTTTCCTCTATCTGTATATTTTTTTATTTATTTATATTTTATAGATATATGTACATAGGATACGAACCTATATATTAAAAATATTCTTTCGGAATTATTTCATAGGATTGATGTAGGTACAAAATATTCTCACACACATACACGTTTGTACATTACGTATTTGCATACATGTACATATGTTATGTCCATGTACATTGTACACACATATTCAATGATGAATATTTAAAACATGTTTCGTTTAAATAAGACTTCAGTGTAGGTACGATCTTGCCGAAGCGAGCTACACGTACAAAAAGAAGGATATCTTTTCCTTATTTTTTATTATTTATACTTCTTGCCCTTGTGTTCAGTCATTGTCTTTTTTTATTTGGCTCATAAAAAGGCTAATAACGCATTCTGTTCAGACTAGATTACCAGTTGGGTGGTCCCGTGAGACCGAACCATTTTCGTGGCACGCGATTAAGAAGAACGATCCTCATAAGACGTCGGACTAAATCATTTCATTTCGTTTTTTGAACACTATTAAGTTTTTTTTTAAATCTTTATTAGTAACGAAAATCTTTTATTTACCGTATTTTCGCTCATTTGACAATTTCCAGAACAAATTCCAATCGGAAGAATTGAAGGTGCAATGATCGAATCGCTGATATCTAGATCAGCTACGTTGACATCCAATTTTGATAAATGGCACTCCTGAAATAAAAAATATAAATATGTATATGTAATACATAAGTAAATTTAGACTCAAATAGGAAAAAAAAGCAGGAAATACTCGTATGTAGGTACCTAATGCTCAAATGTTAACAAGCTATTTAAGCCTACATTTGTATATTTATTGACATTCTTTTGGTTAATTACCTCTTATTATAAAAAAAAATGAATATTCCCATCTTATGCTGCGCGATAAATTAGTTTACATTCAGAATTAATAATAAGTACTACATAATTTTTATTTAACTTATGTTTTTATATGTTGTGTTACTTAATATCTATTGAGTATGTACGAGTATGTAAATTCAGTTGCATTATTTGCCAAAATTGAATGGGTTCACTTGAGTTTAATGCGATTTCGGTGTTTCCCATTCTTGCTATTTGCACCTTCGCCCTTTGTGATGCTGCATTCAAATTTCAACAACAGACGACCCTCACAATTCAAAAGGGTAGCATCAGGGTTGCTTATTGTACGATAATAAGGAATTTATAAAAACACGTACCTACTATCGAATCAATATACCTATTTGTAATCAATAAATTTACATTAACGTTTTCTCAGAAGCGCATTGTTAAATATACGAGAGGGTAAAAAGATACAGAGGAATTAAAAAACGGCTTCATAAATATTATAAATGTACATATATCACAATATTTATGAAAATAGTATCTATAAAATTATGTATCTACATATGTATATAGTTGATTGGATGATTATAATATGTAAAAAGTTGAAAATAAGCGTTTTGTATTTGTATTAAATTTGGAATCGAACTTTGAATTAAAACATGAAAATTTTATAATTTTGAATGTACTTATGCATGTATTTACTTACACATGTATACAAGTATGTATCTTTCGAAATGTAAATTCTTACGAAATGCTTTGTGTCGAAAACTTAATCTTCGAAATTGAAAATTGAATGTTTAGGAAAAGAATGCGATCTCCTTGAAATAATACAATTTCAGTTGAAATTAAATGCATTTTTGCATCGAAAAAGAGTCGCGATAAATAAGTTGAAAATGAAAAGCGCGAAAGCAAAGTTTGAAGGATGAGTTTGAAATTCGTATCTCAAAAGGGAGTCCAGAATTTTTGAGTTAATCTAGAAACTTTCGCTCGGCATGAAGGAGAGCTTCTCAAAGAAAATATTATGGCAAACAATGGCCTTTGTTAGACACACATTTTATACTCTGAACAATAAGCTTTTGTCGTAGCCATTTGATTTGCGAAACTCATACGAAATGAAACTTGCGACATTCGACGAGCTCTTTTATCACTAATAAATAATGTGACTATGTAGCAGGTACGTTCATACTATGTAATATGTATTACTATACTTATTATTATGTTATTTGGTATTTTCATTATTTATAATGTTTTTTTATTACCAGTTACATTTATCAATGATAATGTTTCAGCGTATCTACTTATTCGGAAATATAACGTTGCATAACACAATTGACTGACTGATCGACAGATCTCGATAGTACATATAATCATAAAAAATCAAAGATGAAGAGTTATGTTTGAAGCACCATTGAATTTTTCTGCAAACGTTCGTAAAAATTGAAACCTATCTGGAGTTTATAAGATGCAAGGTTTTCGTACTTACATACAAGAAGAGCTTTTTCAAGATCGCTACAGCTTCTTTTGTCCGGTTTTACATATAACCAGTTGACGTCAACGAATTTCGTTAAAGGGTAGTTAAATATTGATTATTCCTATAGCTAAACAAACATGTATATGTGCGAACTTGATTGGAGTTTAAGTAATTCACAACTATTGTATATGTACATGTATTATGTATGTATAATGTAATATGGATGTAGAAATTTATAAACAATAAACTTTCGAAGAAACGTCTACAGATGATTAACGACACGTGTATTGCATTGTGTTATATTTATAGGTAGATATATTTATCTACTGATTGTCTCGGGAAATTTTCGGTCGTATACTCGTATACTTAAGCATAAGCTTTTACCGTATCAAACAATAATACACCACCGAAATTGTACGCCTTTCATACACTACAAAGTTATATGATAATGCGTGGATGCTATTGTGTTTCACGATTAATTTATTTTATCTAAACTAGGTATACGAAAATTTGACTTCGATGATAATACGATTTCTAAATAAATATTTTTAAGAGACATCATAATCGAAAAATATGTAAATTTATAATTATACCTATGTATATTTATTATTGAACATTCTTATTTTTATTTATTTATTTACTACCCGGTTTATATCGTAACAACATTGTGTATATGTGCATGCATGTAAAAAAGCGTTTCATGTGTTTTGTATAATAGATATATTTTTGAAATCAATTTTATTAAATATTTTCTGATTTGAGAGGGTATTTGTTAATGCAGTTTCGCATCGGGGGAAAGTTGATTCGAAAGATTCACAAAATGGAAAGGCGTAAAGTAGAGACACAAAATAAATCCCGACAGGACTAATGGTCTTTGAAATTCGAAAAGTTTCAGGAATTGGGGATAACGGCATTGGCGAAATGTAAGGAAAGTGGTTTTCGAGACGTCGCAAAATTTCCTGAAAACCACCGAAGACCGCTTGACGAGTTTTCCCATAGATCGTATAATAAATGTATTCTGTAGCATAGACCACCATTGTGAGGTTGGCCATTCTTTTTCTGTCTGTTATTTTTCAATAATTATGTAAGTAGGCAAAAAGAATTGTTTTTATAAAGATATTAATACCATAAAAATAAATGTTTAGATGCATTGTTCTAAATATAATAATCTAATATCAGAAAAGTTAACTTTGAAAATGTAATTGATTTGTTAGCAGAGTCAAACGATTGTGTTAGATGAAAATAAAAGCATACCGATTTTTCTTTTTGGGTTTTGGGAACTTGAGTCTTTTTGGGCACCTTCCTGTATCTATTCCATCGATTTTTGTGTCTTCTTTTATCTCCTTTAGTGGTTTCTTTATTGACACTCTCTTGAGTAGCAGAAATTTCCGTAGTAATTAGATTAACCCATTCATCTGCATCAGAGTTGAGAACTTCACTTCTACTTTTCTTTTCTGCAATATCTTGTATCGTTGATGTTTGGGAAATTTCACGATCGTCTGAGTTTTTAGTTCTCTTAATTACATCATCTTCATCTGTTAAAACTGTATTGGTACTTTCTTCTAATGTATTTTGTCGGGATGCTATTTTTTTTCTTCCATATTCCCCATAGTTATCAGATTCGTAATACTTATGTCTGTAAGATCGAGGTATTGATGATTCATGGACGAAAACATCAGGTTCGTAATACGATAGATCACCCATATCGTCCTCTTTTTCATATTCTTCATTTCCAGACTTATTAAGTTTTGTTTTGGCATTTTTTTCTTCTTCTTCTTCTTCTACAAATTCTATAACATAATCTGATACTGTATTATCATGCACTGATCTAGATTTGCGAGTTTTATTCAAAATAATTTCATCATTCTCATCGTCAGACATTTCAGTTTTTCTCTGAATCAAACTTTTTGTACTCGAATCGTATCGAAGATTCAGACTGTTGACTGACTTGTGATTATGTCTTCTGAGTGCAATGGCTTTTTTAACTTTCTCATAATTAACTAATTCAGATATATCTCCATTACCCATTGAAGCTTTGATAGTGTGATGGTGATTTTTTCGGTTAAATTTTCTTCTTTGATTGATGCCATCACCATAATACTTTTTACCATGTCTAATTGCGTCGATTTCTTCTTCATTGCTGCTATCGTTTATTTTCTTAAATTTTCTTTTACTGTGACGATTTTTCGAGCTCACGTCATTTTCAAAATATTGTCTCTTGTTTTCGTTGATATCTTTCATTTTGTTTTTGCTTGCATATTTTTCTAATAGTTCAGCCATAATTGCAGCATCTCTAGAATTCAACTTTCGATTATCGTTATCGTAGGAAAATGCATCACTGTCTGTAGAATCTTCGGAAAAGACGACTACGTAAGATGACGAAATGTTGATATTTGGTTCTTTCAAGAAATGTTCTGGTGAAATAGATTTTCCTGTGGAAATAAAAAGATAATTTTATTGTAAATTTTCAGGACTTTATTTTTTATTTATTTTTCGATGTTGGGAAAACAATTCCTTCGTCATGATTAATATGTATTTTCAACTAACTAAATAATTTTAGTGGCAATAGATTTCATTTAAAATGACGAAAACAACTATAGATATATAATACTTGATGTTAGATTAAATTCTATACCCCTGGGTCCTTCGAATCGAACACCGAAAATGAGATTCGACGTAGCTCCCGGTGAATTCAACATTTCCTTCAATGCCATCGATATTTCTATTGTGTACCATCCGCCTCTAGTCATCTGAAAAAAGAAGAAAATAGGGTAAATAATTCGTTTCAATCATATTTCTATTATAATATATAGTGTGAGTGACGTATTCAAAGTGAATAAAAATCAATTTGACGATGAAATGTTCACCTGAGCCACTGGGACTGTGTCCAATGATCGCAGTTTAGTCCTTTCCGTTTCACTGAGCTCCTTCGCATCCACTTCCAAGGTATTTTCGGTTGACATAGGTTGATAAGACACCGAGGGTCCAGGTGTGGTCAACAATTGGTAAATTCTCACTCTACAAGGTGGTGGCAGAAGTTTTTTTCTCGAGTCTCCCTTCTGCGGCATTAACCTTCGTCTGAAGATGTGTAGTTGGGCAGACTTGACTTTTTCGAATCTCGACACTGAAGAGAGGTTGTAAACCAGCACGTCTTTGAAATGTGGCACGAAATCTGTGAAATTATATTTTTCAATTTAACTTTTAATCAAAAACTTGCTTTTTTTATCAACTACAATACATATACATAGATTTATTACATGTAGTTGCATTTTGTGTTTTCGAAATATCCCAAAAGGTGTAATTAACTTGACATCATTGAACAATAACTTTGTCAAGATTAGACACCTGAGAAATGAACTTTGTACAAAGAGCCAATCCCATATGATATAATATAACATAATATATGTACATACACGTAACTCGATGAAAACAACAAAAGTTATCCAAGAAAATTAAATTAATTAAACGTTACGTTTCGAAAATGTTTAAACACAGTGGAATTGATTCTAAATAAATGATAATAATTATAACAATACATATTGATAATATGTACATTGTACATAAGTAGAAGTAGTAATAAATGGTATTATTTTTTAATAACTCCATATTAAGGTAGTATATTACTTCTTAAATAGAAGAGAGTATAAATCTGATAAAACGTTCAAACAATGAAGGTAAAGGTTTCATTCTTATTAGATACATATATGTATGAATTATGTAAATATTGTACGTAATGCAAGTTTAATCATTCAGTCGGAAATGAGAGATCAAAAACCCAATTTTAAAGGACGGTTGATTTTGCGTAACTGCGACATATTAAAGGACAAAAACGAAAGAAAAAAACATATATTCGCCGAAAAAGGATATAATACTTAATATACAAAAATATGCAGAGAGAAAAAAAAGGAGAAACGATGGAGTTATTCGGCTTATCTCATTTTCCTTTGTGAACAGTATTTTGAGGGATGCTTTGAGACGTATTATCGATGGAACATAATTTCTCCTTTGTTGCAAAATGGACAAAATTCGCGTCGAATTTTAGCGTGCCTTTTCTCATTTTTTTTAAACGTCTCTTGCTTTTTATCGCCGGGATGTTTCAAGTGAAGCGAATGAAAAATATTTGATACTTTGTATAAGCTTTGGAGAGCTTAAAAGTTGTGTTCATCGAAAACGCGGTAGGTACCTACTCTAATAAAAAAAGCCCTTTGATCACAGGAATAAAATATTTTTAGAATTTTTGCAGAAACTATAATATTTGTCGACTGGTCGATTGATACTTGAGCATTTCGAGTTTAAAAATGATAAAGTGAATCGTAAGGATTTCAATCACTTTGTGAAAGTATTATATCTGCATATTATCATTTAAGATTATAGCTTATAAGTACATATTATTTCAACAGTTTTCATGATATGAATATCAATTTTACCTATACAAAAAGTATGTTTTTATATGTGAGTATAATATATGTAATATTTTACAAGTTGATCTTCTAACCGACTGGACCACTAGTTTCCGCTACAAATTATCAGACAGATTTACCTAAAACTAGAGTGAAACCGCAGAAACCACGTTCACAATGAATTTGAATCTAAACTAGTGAAACCGCTGCGCCGATTTCATTCTCATACAAGTACCTATTCCATCTAACATTCAACTCTATAACAGATAATACCTACAATCGAGCCCAGGGCTTCTTATCTTATTCCGATTCATTTGCATATTTGCTTTAAATTGAATTTATGTATCTTGAAAAAATAATATTCGAATTCAGCTTATCATAAATCATATGTTATACACGAATTGATTTTCCGCGATACATACACGCACCTGAATAAAATGAGAAGATAGAGCTTTTGCTGATTTTGGCACTTCGCACCTCAATCGAGTCTTGACTTGAATAGGACACACGCTCCTGAGATTGTTCACATGAGATGTGCCCTTTTCAAAAGTCGCAATTCGATTAGGGTAATCGCAATTTCCTCTTAATACGCGTATGTACCTATTACATGAGCGCAGATTGAAAAGTGTCAAGCTTCCACATAAACACAACGTACCTACATATTATACATAGCATAGGCCGCAAGAGATAGATACGTACAATATTGTACCTACGTAAATATACAATCACATTAGACATATCTATAATACATATGACAACTGGAAACACCAAGGGGTACAAGTGTTATTTTCGCCGGATTTGAGTTATGTACAGGAATCGCATCTATGTACGCTCATATATTTGGTAGTTAACGGATATAAACGAACCTGGGACGTATACCGAGATATATCATCAAATCACTCGATCTCCTCTCAACACATGTAACTCAACTTTGAGCGGGCTTTTATCGAAATCACTTGTACCCCTTGGTCTTTCCAGTCGTCATATGTATGTTAGATACACACATATTGCTCATGCATAATGGTGGCGTCGTGGAATATTTGCGAGCACTTACGTCGTCGTCTTTTACGAGGACCGCATCTGGGTTTTGCTCGTTTCGAATTCCCGGGATATTCTCGATAGTGCGCAGTTTTACTGTGATGATTTTATTATTCGGCAAGAGAGTAATTGCTGACAGTGAGAGGGAAAAGGTAACACAAATGCTTATACGCATACAATACATATGTACGAGTATGTTAGGTACGACTGTTGGGGTTGGTTGTCGTTAAAGCGTGCCGCACATAGCACTTTACTTTAGTATTCATACGTGCGATTACATCAACGTCGTTACTAATTATTATACGATTTGTAGCAGATATTTTGATTAGTGAAAATTTTGGAGATGCTGCAGGTAATACGCAAAAAAAATCAAATTATTTTATTTATAATCTTGGTGTATCAGACAAAGGATCGGTATACGTATTATAATGAACGATATATGTATGTACCTTAATATAAAATTATTTAACTTGCCATTCGCTGGAAACAATCGGTGATAAAACGTATTACATATACATATAAAACTCAGCATCCGATAAAAATCAAATGCCATCGTTTTGATGAAACAATGGAATAAATTCGCAAACGTCATTTGACGCAGTTTGAAATCCAATCGCGAAAACTGGATAAACTTCATTGTTCACATTCACACACTATAGAAGATATATACCTACTACCTATGTACATATAATGTGTGTACAAATACATAAAACACGCGAAATTTTCACAAAGGTTTCGGAACAAGTATGATTTGTGGACCATTAAATGTGTCCAGTACGTATATTTGTTTATTGGATCATCGATACTCGGAAAAGGGTTTGCATAAATTCATTCACGAATAAAAATACATATGTATGTACCACATACATATGTATTTTTTTTCTGATCGGTACTAAAGTCATTATTGGTTATTTACCTACATGCATACATACATAATACAGTAAAAAAGCTCTTACTAACTGAGTCTAATAATCGATAGTTTACATAAAATCATTATAACATACACGCAGATAATAGAAAAATTCACTCCATGTATGTATGTATATACATATTTTATGAGTACACATCGATGATCAGAAAAAAATGGTAGGTACGTATTGCGATAATTCATAACGGCTTTTGTTTGATGTTTGATTTATTTTATCCAAAACAAACGTTTGGTTGAACCCTTTTTCCCACCCTTTGTGACCCACTGTTTTAATCCAGTGAAGATTTTTTTCGCACAATGAAATTCGAACGACCTTCGCATACCTAATGGTGTTATCGTGTGAAAATAAAATCAATATTATAATTTTAATAACGTTTTTGTACTTTGTTTGTCTGTCTGTTTGTCTGTCTGTCTGTTGCAATTTTTGTATGGAAAATCGTCAAGCATAAATTTCATACGGTGCAAATCATAGCAGCTTTGCGTCTTTTGCATCGCATTTAATTCGAGACTAAAAAATAATATGTTAATTTGGGTCTTACGGCCTTTGCTATAAGATATATATTCGTGTGTCGGAAAAATCTGTATATACATTCATACAAATCTGACCCTTAACGCCGATTATCGATAGGTAGCATTTTTGAATATCAAGGTAACGTCGGCCGCGGCGCTCGCATTGTTTACTTTTTCAAATATAATAATTAATTTTTGAAAACAATTCATTTTCGGCCATTTTGTTTTTTCGTCGCGTCTCGAAGTACGAATCGGATCGGATCGACCGGAAATTCGTATCTGACCCTTCAATGCCCGAACGATTAACACGTTTGGAACCGATATATTTTAATTTTTTTTTTTTTATTATATTACGAAATTTGAATGACATTTTTTTTTATAATGACTAACACAACTTTAAATTGATCGTATAAATTGTATGGTTTGTTTATAATAACCGAAATATAATATGTTTATTTGATTTTTACTTTTTGAGTTAATTTTTATTTCGTTTTTTATAATAATTAATTTTTCGGAAACAATTATTTTCGAACCGGAAATTCGTTTTTACACATTGACAACTGGACAATATTTTTACTCATTCAGATTTGATTTTTTTTTCAATATTTTTTATGTAAATTATGATTTTCGCGGCAAACTGATCAGCTGTTTCGGAGTCAATAGGTAACACACATACATTCGTTTTCATTTATACAGAAAATAGATATAAATATTATTTTATATCCTCGATAATAAGACCTGATCTTATATTAATTTTACTTACAAAATTCCAATAATGCATCTACATACTATGTATTAATAAAACAAATAAAAAAACTTTCTTAAAGAATTATTTTCAATGATGTATTAAATCAGTACTTAACTATTATAAACAAAAGATATTCAAATTATTTTCAATAAATTAGTACATGAATTTCTCTTAATATTAATAATTTTGGAATTTTCGAAATTGTGAGCGAGGGTAGATATAGATCGCCTCAAAAATTATAATCTTAGGTACTACTGCTAGTAGGAATAATCGTTTTAATGACTTTGCGCTTGATTTGTTCGATTTTGCGACCCTTTTTGCTTGTGGGATTCGTTACTTCTTGTATTATACATTTTATATTGATACAATAGGTGGTAAATTTTATTTATCTGTTTTTAATTACATATTTAAAATAGTTTAACATATTTTTTTCTAATGGTTGTTATACTATTAGAACTGGAAGATACATCGTTCTACGAATAAATTTTCACTGGACGGTAATATGAATTATTTTTTTATTTTATTTAAATATTATATGAATAATGAATTCTGTGAATATAAGCAATGTTAATAATCGATTTACAATTAGATAGAATACCGATATCGATTGATTTTAGCCAATCGAAACCTCTATATTTTGTTTCTGGATAAAGTTAAGAACTCGAAAGATTTCAGATTTTCCGGAAACTGTTAATATATTAGGTGTCTAAAAATAGCCAAGATCGAACGTGCAGAAAAATGTTTTTTTATCAAGAAATGCTACAGTTTTTCATTGAATTTTTGCGATGGCGAGATTCTTTGGAAAATTTTCCATTGACCGATACGTTGAAGATGATTATTTAACAGCTTCCGAAAATCTATGAATTAGGAGGAAAATATTGATCCATATATTTATATAATAACACAAAAATATATTCTTTTTCACTCTACTGCTGTTATATTTGTATATACATATATTTGTATGTAATAAATAATACATGCAGGTATAAATAAGTCATGTAACGTATCGCAGTAATTTATAACGTAAGCCATCTTCCACTTCAAGCCGTTCAGTTGTCTATAGATCACCTCTAATAACTGTAATTAATATTTGCGGATCTAATAAATCGGATCTCGGGTAATTTTGGCGAGAAATTGATGTACTTTTGGCATTAATTATGAAATTCAAACATTTTCAGGTACCTATACATATATTATACAATTCAATTTAACAATTGACTTATTTTCCAGTACTTTTGGTTCATCGTTCGGTGAAAACATAATTATTGTTTCATCTATGTACGTATACTTAAATTTATAAATATGTAGGTATCTCAATACGGACAGAAGATGAAAATTTTCTAAAGTATATTTTTCAATTTTACCTCTAGTCAGAGAATCTAAGCGTGAAAAATGCACGAACGAGTTTCTTTTTCAATTGAATTTCGAATTTAACTCTTTTCAAGGTACACCTTTTTTCAACCCTTTTCGTTTTCACTCGAAAGGTAAAAAGTGACTGCTATTGATAGACATCTCATTATTTAAAGGGTATTGAAGAAACGTTTAGTCACCATAAAAACTTACTTTAAGTATTTTTTAAGAACCTTAAAAGAATTATACCCATGGAAAATCGATTGAAAAATGTACATTCATAAGCATATAATATGAAAATACATATGTATGTATAAATATACCACACATACATATTTTAAAATTCGTTTCCAGAATCAAATGCATCTTTACATGTATGAAGTTATAAATTATGCACATATCTATACGTACATAAGTGTATTATACCACCATAGTATTTTCTTACGTAACAATCCATAAAACCAAAAACATCACCCTGTAAGAAAAGCCACCGAAGCACTTTGAACGAAAACAAAAGCTGAGCTGAGACCCTACCTCATTTCGACACACTCCAGAATCAATAGAAACGACCATTTCGCAATCTCCACAAGTGGACAAACCCAACTCGACACTTCTATACTATTTACATTCCCTTTCAGCTAAACCAAAAGCATTATACATACATTATATGTACATACATAAATGTATGACTACTTCTCTAAAACGAATTTATAGGTACCTACTTAAGGGATGATTGAAAACTATTATATTTATCGCAATCAAAAATAATGTGCCTTATACATACATATATAATTGATTTACATGAACAACTTGAGGCAGTTGAATCGGAAAACTCCTTGCATAATACAAGAAGGTATGTAGGTATGTTACGTTGCAATTACAAGATTCTCGCGGCTGCCGTTTCTCATTTTCATCGAAATATTTTACTCGAGTGTCGAAGGTCCGAGCTGATCTCCAGCCGAGGATCGACTCTGCCACACACCTTACATACAAAATTCAGATGAACTGGGGGTGCTGAAAGTGGACGCTTTATTATTCATCGGCCCGGGCCGAGGGACGCAATCGTTACCGTATCTATTTGGTTAGTGTGCGTGTCTTACACTGAAATATCATCAATTTTCAACTTCTGCAACATTTTTACAAATTATGATGGGGAGCATTCGAAAATAGTTTCAAGTTAGATGAGCGAAAAGCTTTTTCCTTCATAATCAAACTCTGCATATTTGGTCTCATTTTTTCCGCACGAAATAACATGTACATACATACTTTATAATACCTATATAGGTATTATACATACTAAATTAGGTATCAATGATTTGTTATTGAAATTTTAGTGGTCTTATAAAAACAACCTACGTATGTACGATTGAAAAATTAAATTTCGGTTTTCACGTGTACATTTGTACGTACATTAATTGTGTTTAAGAAGCATCGAGTATGGTAAGTGCTCGTAATTTATTTTCAGGTCTGTAAGGTAAAATAGAAAGTACGTGCTGTTCGCTAATTGCACGTATACTTATTTACGTACTTGTATCCAGAGATGTACTAATCCGGTAAGCGAATTAAAGTAAGTGGATTACTCTTATTCTTACTTCTGGAAGCCGCACACGACCGCGTAAATTGAATGTCTCTTTTGAAATATATGTATGTACATACATACATACATATGTGTATATGTACATACATATATATATATATATATATATATATATATATATATATATATATATATATATTATAGGTATATATGTACATAATATTTAAGTATGTTTTGATTGTTTGTGTGTTACTTAGTTTTTGTGCTTTGTTCGTACATGTGGATTCACATATTAGCATTTCTATGAAGATACACATTTAACTGAAATGTTATACTTATGTATGAAAGTGCATTCGTATCTGCATATATGAACAAATTTATTAAAAATCGTACAGATTCATCCATTCGCGAATAAAACAAAAAGCAGGTATCTGAATCAAAATAGACTCGCTAGACTGAACATCAGTCGTTAGTCGTTAGTGAAAATAGAGATAAAACATGAACTTGGGTTTAGCGAACAGATAAAATAAAATTCAACAAATTAAAAACATAAAAATATACATAAACATAAGTGTATGTACGTTTTCAATGTTCGAAATGGGTACGAATAAACGGGTAGATACTGAACATTATAGAGGCGTATCTTGGTAAAATACGAGACGATTAATGTATGTACATACATACATAGTATCTCCATTCGAAATTTGCATTATGCATATTAATAATAGGTAGGTATATCAGATATTGGTGGTGGTTTTAGAAAAATAAACTTTTTTTAATCAGTTTTTATTCCATAAGATTGATATTTGTTGTCGATTTCTTATATCCCTCTGTCATAAAATATATAGAATATTGGAATGAAAAACTGTATACGTACAAATCACTTTCATCAAGTATCTTTTTTAATATCTATAAATAAAATAAACAAGTGATTTTGATCTGTTATATTATTAATATTTTGTTGGTTTAAAAAAAATGAAATATGAAAAGATAAAGAATAAAAGTATCAACGCGTGTAGTTATATAGAATCGATGAATAAAACATACACGTGAAAAGTTTGGCCGGAAAAGTTTTCCGGTTTGCTTCGGGGGCCAAATCAAAATTTTGAAAAGGGCTCGTTTTTCTTACTTTTTGTCGAACAGAATTGTTTACTTTATCAAATATCTTGTGTATAAGACTTTTTTCCTCATATTATATTTAGCAATGTTTTTTCTGACAATGAGAATAGAAAAATCAAATAACCACGAAGTTTAAATACTAATAGGTAGATGTACATATAGAATGTAGTTATAGTGAAATTTCAGTTCATTTGATTAGATTAATAAAATCTTGATATGAATACATAAAATTAACTTGAAATATTGCGGTGAAGTAAGCATGTGGGACATATGAACATGTGTCTTTGTCGTTCTATCTACGTTCATACACGATAGGGACACATATTAAATTTCGTAAAAATTCATGAACTGGCTCAGGTACGAGAAAAATACACCCGTTGAGAATGTGTCAGAACAGTCCTTGACCCTAGTCCAACTAAATCATTAAATATTTTAAGTTGAATTATGCTCGCGAAAATCCACCCGAGAACCACCCGCTTACATTATGAAAGCAATTTCGCATTATCATAGCCTGTGACATATACATATATATTAACTAGTGCATATACATATGTATCTATGATAGACATCACAAATATGAGCACATGTATGTGTGTGTAAGTACAAATGTTAGTCGTGAGTTAGGATCGATTCATGAAAAAATGTTCACAAATTCATATTATTATATATGTGTATCTATAGCGAATCCAAAGGTATAAACATTAATTATTTACATACAAATGTGTATAAATATGTATATGAAAGTAAATATGTATCTATTGATACCACAAAACAAAACTGAATTTTACATGAGAATAAATTTAACGAAATTCGGCTGAAGTAAATTTTTCACATGCTAAAAAAGAAAAATGCTCATATGTGATTCAATATAATAAAAATGAATGTATTTTTCACAAAGTTAACTGTGTGTAGCGGACGTTTGGATGGATCAAGTCGCACGGGAAATGAGATTTTGAACGGGTCACGGAAAACTCGTGAAAATTTTCACGTGGAATTCCACCATCGGATTTGCGCCAATTAATGTTCAAATAAATGGAATTTCGCGAACCGACTATAATTCAAAATTATATCGAAGCTCTAAGTATTTTACGAATTTCTAAAACCGACATATAGAAGGTATGAACCTATGTGTTCATAATAGGTTTTGATTTTCCTATCGTATCGTATTATACCTACTATCTACGTATGTGTTTTATAACGAAGATGAAATACCGAAGTCAATGCACAATTCGCACGAGTAGCAAGATTGAGTGAAG
This sequence comes from Cheumatopsyche charites, assembly GCA_024721215.1. Classification (NCBI taxonomy): domain Eukaryota; kingdom Metazoa; phylum Arthropoda; class Insecta; order Trichoptera; family Hydropsychidae; genus Cheumatopsyche; species Cheumatopsyche charites. The sequence continues at coordinate 15,569,992 of CM045575.1, forward strand.
CACGTGTAGCAAACCGCATCAACATTTATTATGGATCGTTCGGAAAAGCGATAAAAACCCGATAAGCTATATGGGCGAGGGAAATTTTACGCTTTCCGATTCCTACTCTCGGTCGAATCGTTTGCCGGAAAATTTCCACAAAATTATCGACGCCGAAATTTTATCTCATTGTCAGCTCTCTTTCTGACTCGTTTGACCAGACGTTGTTCTCTCTTTCTTTTCCGAAATTCTCTTTCGCCAAAATCGAACTGTCAACAGGGAAAAATCACTTATCGAACGGAAGAGATTCAAATCGTCTATGGCACGTAAACGGAAAATGCACACAACCGTTCGTTCTATGTTATGTTATACCGTATCATACAAATTGAGTTCGATTCATTGTTTATCTAATGGCTTTCTATGTAAGATTGGATACGTAAGTACAAAATTATACCTAAAATAAAATTAGCAGTCAAATGTGAATATAAGCATGTATTGGGAAGGTATAGGTATTATGAAAACAAAAATTGAATCAAAGCATTTAATTAAATATTATGTCTGTGCTATCAATAGATATTAAAAATAATATACAAGTACATATACATAAATACGAGTATGTATGTATACCTATATTTCTCAACATTTCAACGATAGATATACATACGAGTATGTACATATTTTATGGTGTGAATTGAATATAAGCAGCAAGTTATTATACACGTTGGTAAATGTATTAAATTATATAGTAATAATATGTACATTATACAAAATCTCGGAGTGTTGACTCGAAAACAAAAAGGCCACTTTGGACCGAATAAACATTTACACTCCGATCCGAAAATCTGTTGGCAACTACCGACACACATACACAGTGTTTGCCTAATTATAACGCTTTTGTTTGCGCCATCTTAAAACCCTCGATAGCGAACGTTCGTCCCGGGATTATCCCGGGATTTCCCGATCGGTTTATTTACACGTCAAACCGGTTATTGGACTGAGTTCTGGAAGATTTTTTATCTAATCGGGAACCGTATTCGCATTCACTGCACGTATTTTGGAAGTTGAACGTGCTATCTATGTATAAATTATGTTTAGGTATAATAATTCCTAATTTCCACAAATCCTAGTTATATGCCGCGTTTACCCGGATTCACATATTGAGTGAAAATTTATTCAATTTAACAATATGAAATAATAAAATTTGAAAAGTGATAAAAATCGGAATAAACGAACTATTGCTTATTGTTAGATATACCTACATATATTATATATTATAAATATGTACATACGTGGAGGATAACAGATCGCACTTTTCTTTCATGATACCGACTGAGCTCTTAATGGAAACAATGAAGAAAATAACAAAAAAAAAGGAAAATACCCAAGGTTGTTGTGCGAGATGAAAATTGCCAGATGCAAGTGGCCGACATTTGAATTGAAAGCTTTTTCAAAAAGCTCGCTGAAAACGAATGCGATTACTTAAGGCGGCTGCCTTGTGAATACACACCATTTTCACTCGTTCATTTTTTTATATACCCACGAATGATTTTGTTATGCGACGTGCTATAATAGCATACGCAAATAAGTGAAATTTTTTTTTCTTCAATATCTGCATCGGTAGCTGAAAAGCTTTCGAATCATACACTCAGTGGAAGTGAATATTTTATTGAATTTCAAAAGCAAAATAAAAAACAATACGTTTATTATATTGTATAACAAGCGGGAAAATTGTAGACTGAAAAAATATACATAATACGTAATTGCATAATCAACGCAATTGAGACTTTTGAAATGTTTAACGTAAGACTTTTTCGATACTGCTCCAACATTAGGTACCTTTTACCATACCAAGTTCCCGTTCAATATGCCTAATGAAGCTGTGTAAGCTTCTTTATTGGATTATCGAACATCTCGACGTCTAGAGGCTCAAAGTTGTGTATGCCATAGGCTCTTATCCGATAAAGGCTCAGAAACGTTATACCAAACAACCAAAGGTACGTACCTACATACGAGTATGTACTTACATATAACTTAATACAATATACGGTAATATTGTTCACCAAGCTGATTGACTTATCAAAATATGCCCATACAACATAAATATGCACAATAGTTTGGAACATAGTAATCTTTGAACCGTAGTATACATAATTGTATAAATGTGTATTATGTAGATATGTAGCATGTGTCTGTAAGATAACAAGTTCGTTATTTTCAACTGAGGTTTTCAAGGCATTTGCTTTGATCGCGAATTCGTTTTTGTTTGAATTGATTTTTGTGCAGTGAATGAATCCGAGCTTGAAAAATGTTCTCACTCGAAGAGTTTTACACAAGCCAGCGGTTCTCAAGATGCGATCCTCAGATTGAAATTAATAATTCAAACGGCCATTGTCAAGTGGCGTAATAAGCTCGCAGGCTGTACGCGTCCCGGGAATTCTTGATCGAATTTCATTATGAATGCCCAATTGAGTATGCACGTCTCGACACCGACGAGATTAAAAACCACCCTCAAAATTGGCTGCCAATTTTCAATATTTAACGCACACCACAATGTCTAGATACCCATATTTATGTATTTGTAGTTTTTATCTGTATTTTCCAAATGCTTTTGGAAAATACATACACTCGTATGTACATACATATATTGCACTGAATTAAATTTTTCATTCGCAAATTTTCTTGCACCGTTCCTCCTATTTTTTTAACAGTATCGAAACAAGCAAATACGTAATTGTATCCAACTATTTGAAATTTAAAATATATATTCAATAAATAAATAATTAATTCCAACTAGTAACGATTCACACAAATGTAAGTGCGTACATGTGAATGTGTATAAATATAATATTTAAACATATGTACATTTACTTTTCAATTAATATTATACATATTTAATTTAATGTAAGCATCTACCTAAATTTGATTTATGTAGTTTGAGAAACGGTCCTGTATTGCGTTTGACACATTCAAAAGCTTTTTGTCGCGCAAACTGTGATTTACAAGTGACAGAAAAATAAATAATGGTCACATTGATTTTTCTCATGATTTATTTTTGCAACATTGAAACATGTTGACACATTTTTTTCAATCAAAATTTATGAGGAGCTCGTAGATAGGTACGAGTACATTTATTTTTCCGGCACAAATAAAATCAACGACACAGTCGTATTGGAATCAAAGTTTTCAATAATATTCATTCGATTTCTATTCTACTTTCTTTTAAATTTGATTAATTCATTAAAATAGTTTACAACGGTATGAATTGAAAAAAATCTTAAGTAATGAGTTTACAACACTATCATCGAAGATGGCAAACATGTATTATCAAAAAAGTACGAAATAATACGAATGTACCTTACATATCTATTAAAACAACTGAAAAACTTGGAAAGACAAAAAGTAGTCCAGATCAAAATTAAAATAAGCTCGAGACTATGGAACCGCTTACTTGGGTAGAGTACAAGGCTACAATTAGCAAACTGTTCCCGTTAGGAAGAAGCCTAAACTCATTAACATGATAATTTCATCTGTGAACTTCTCCATAATAATAGAAGAGCAGTATCCCAGTGTCACGAGCTTTCAGGCTTTTCTCTCTTTTAAAGTCTAACGATAAGAGGTAGGTGCACGTTTTATTTTCAAATACTTACAATATCGAATGGGACCATGGTTAATGAGACGTTTTGGCGTTAATTTTCGGCGTCGGAAAATTGTGAGTTTTCATAAGGTCATGCGAGAAAAACTTTTCCATGGCCCTATAAAAAATTACAACTTCGCGCTCTAGGTCAAGTGAGATAAGTCTGAGCTTCTGAACACAACCTCATTTTCGTGGAAAACTACCGAAGCGATGGATCTCGACCTTTTCAGATATCGTGACTTCGTTTATAAATCATTATGTACCTACATACATATATAATATTACGAGTAAGTACCTATGCCAAAATGTGAAAAATAAAATTTAGTCAAAATGCTTTTTATACGACATACCTACGAAAATACTATAATATGTATTCAGTATATTGTTGTAAAATTCGCTTTTGGACAAATTTATGTATACAATATTGTATAAAACAGTATGAAAATCACTAACGAACGTTTCGTATAATTTTGTCCAATCAACGAGGCTAGTTAAAATGGAGCAGCACTCGACGTTTCTAGACGCTCAGGAGGAAAATCGAAAATTCGAAACGGACATTCGAAATAATTAATGGCACTTTCCCGCCGATTTCGGAATTTAATTAATAAATTCTACCGCCGACTCGTTATAGAGAGGATACCTTCTTAGAAACTAAAGGGGTTCTTATTAAACGTCGGGAATTAACACGGCCCAGGGATTTTCGCTAAGTCATTATATCTTAATTACATAGAAATTTACCGGGGCCTTTAAAAGCTGTCGTCCCACTTTACTTGCATTATATTCAAAACACGTTTAGGACAAATCCAAAATTAATTCCTAATGAAAAAGTTTCGTCGAATCTGAAATGAAACTATTCGTCCGAATTGAGATCTGCTTAATTGAACATTAGACAGGGTTTCGGTCAAGCGATCGTATTATACCTACATACTCGTATGTTAAACTTTACTTTCAACTTCGGTACGTTTCAATATTTTAAAACGATATTAGCATAATTTGTGTGCTAGCTAACTTTTACTAGATTAATCCGTCGTCGGGTACGAAATTTAGTTTGAGTTTCACTTCGAATAATACAATTAAATAGCTATATTCAGTGAAATTATGTTTTCAGATGGATATAATTTTTCGAAACAAATCAAAATTTTCGAAATAAATTACTGTCCATACATTGAATAAAATATACAATATTAATAATAATATTTAATGCACGTTTATCGGGAACGTTTAGAATTTGGTATTCAAAGTATTTACATTGAATAGTGTAGCGTTTTCGGAAAATGAGAAAGGTTTGACATATTCGCGATCTTCAAGAGCAGTAGATATGCCTAAAAAATAAAATATGTATTACGTAACGATTGAACGTTCCTGATTTTTTTATTTCTCTTAAAAAGCCATATTTTTCAGTTCGGTGATACGGAAATAAATCTTTTCAGCGAAAGAATTTCAGACAATTTTGTCGTATTGCTTACGAAAGACAAATTCGAAATTTTTCTCAAAACGAAATTCAATAATATAATATTTTTTTCATTAATATTCCGTTTTTTTTCACCGCTAAGCACGATTTGCATTCTGAATAAAAACACATACAATAGACAACAGAAAAACAGTACAACAGAAAGTATCATGTCAATATAGAATTTGAGAAATGCTTTTCCATTGTATGTATATTGTGTTTGATATTGTACTTATTCACTATTAATTGATCCTCAATTCGCTCGGAATTCGAAGAAACATTGGAGATAAACCACTAGTGGAAAAAAGCAGCACGGTATTTAGTATGGGTATGATATGTGAGGTTAGGTTAGCGTGATGTAGACATTAGTATTAGTGTTTGGAACATAATTCACCTAACACACGTTGCGCACTCCGCATTTGTCTTAATTATAAATAATATACATTAGCTGGACCTGGAGTCTGCGATGTGGCAACGTAGCCGTTATATTATATTATTATATAATACATACATATTAGCACGGTTCGCTTTAACAAAATTGTCGAATTTCAAATCGCTTGGGGTCTAAAAAGTTGCTAAATTTAATGAGGAGAAAAACGTCGTAAAAATTTTCAAAATCGGTCAACGTTTTCCGTTCGCGCATTGCATTTGAAGTTTTTGAAAAATTGAAAAAATGCGATATTTTCAAAAATTTTTTAAGTTAATTAAAACAATTATATTACATTAAATAATACATTTTATGGCTATTTCATGCCTTAAATAATCTAAATAAATTTTATTCTAATCAATTACCTATTTTTTTCTACTCAAACGACGCCTTAGAAAAAGTCTAAATTTACCCATTTTCACTATACAACTCGCCGTTCCATTTAAATTAATATTATTATGTAATTTGTTATAAAAGCACCATTTATGTACATTTTCATAATGTTTATAGTATAAGTAGTAAAAATATATTTTTTTATATTTTCGTGAAAGGCCTAAGCGGCCGCCATATAGGATTTTCCGAAGAGACAGACTCAAAGTCGATTTATTTACAACTTCGCTCCCAATAGAGAAAAAAATATGATTTTGATGCCGTGAAATACATTTTCGGGGTTAAAAAATACAATGGCATTAAACTAAAAGTGAATGGTCAATGAAGTATCACTCATAGGAGCCTGAAAGATGTAGATATTTCGGTTACAACTTGTATGATGAGATATTTCGGAATTTTCCGAACATCTAATATCAATGTTCGGGCGAAAAAAAATATTTATGTAAATAATTATCACATTGGATGATTACACACGTGAAAATGTTAGTTACTGTAATCTCTTTTATTTCTAGCAAAGACTACTATTACGTTCAAACTGTGTAATATGTTGCGTTCTGTGAGGTACGGATTTTGAATTTTCCTGGCCTGATAGTACACTTCAACGAATTTTAACTCACTGATTCAAATTAAAAACCATAAAACTATATGAAAGATTTCAGTTTTGTTTTCTATTAAGCTACAAAGAATGCTAAAAGATGCGTTCTTGCAAACATATTCTTGTGATTGCGTAGAACCCATTATCGTCTTACGGGAAAGCATCTCATAGCATTCTAGTAGCTTAATGGAAAACAAAACTGAAATCTTTCATATAGTTTTATGGTTTTTAATTTGAATCAGTGAGTTAAAATTCGTTGAAGTGTACTATCAGGCCAGGAAAATTCAAAATCCGTACCTCACAGAACGCAACATATTACACAGTTTGAACGTAATAGTAGTCTTTGCTAGAAATAAAAGAGATTACAGTAACTAACATTTTCACGTGTGTAATCATCCAATGTGATAATTATTTACATAAATATTTTTTTTCGCCCGAACATTGATATTAGATGTTCGGAAAATTCCGAAATATCTCATCATACAAGTTGTAACCGAAATATCTACATCTTTCAGGCTCCTATGAGTGATACTTCATTGACCATTCACTTTTAGTTTAATGCCATTGTATTTTTTAACCCCGAAAATGTATTTCACGGCATCAAAATCATATTTTTTTCTCTATTGGGAGCGAAGTTGTAAATAAATCGACTTTGAGTCTGTCTCTTCGGAAAATCCTATATGGCGGCCGCTTAGGCCTTTCACGAAAATATAAAAAAATATATTTTTACTACTTATACTATAAACATTATGAAAATGTACATAAATGGTGCTTTTATAACAAATTACATAATAATATTAATTTAAATGGAACGGCGAGTTGTATAGTGAAAATGGGTAAATTTAGACTTTTTCTAAGGCGTCGTTTGAGTAGAAAAAAATAGGTAATTGATTAGAATAAAATTTATTTAGATTATTTAAGGCATGAAATAGCCATAAAATGTATTATTTAATGTAATATAATTGTTTTAATTAACTTAAAAAATTTTTGAAAATATCGCATTTTTTCAATTTTTCAAAAACTTCAAATGCAATGCGCGAACGGAAAACGTTGACCGATTTTGAAAATTTTTACGACGTTTTTCTCCTCATTAAATTTAGCAACTTTTTAGACCCCAAGCGATTTGAAATTCGACAATTTTGTTAAAACGAACCGGGCTAATACATATGTATATCTATGCGAATGTCTCCCCATTTTTATACACGACAACCTCGCTTCGTCTACACGTTAAAATTGAAAAATCTCGTAACATAAATATTTAATTACGTAATCGTAAGACCGACGTTGTGTGAGAATTTTACTAAATAAAATTTGAAACTTTTTAAAAAGTCATGACATTTTTTGCGTTTAACAATTCTATTATAATTCGTTTGGAGCGAAACTTTACATTCTCTTGATAGCGTGTCCTGCATGCAGATCCTGGAAAAGTTTTTAATCCTGGCTTTTCGGTTTATATTCGAAAATGCATTTCCTTCTTGAGAACTGTGGACCTTGCTAATGCTAATGGCAAATAAGAAAACTTTCATCCAATGACATTCATTAACACGTTCAAGTCTGAAATCTACTTTATTCGGATTGAAAGTATTTTTCCAACTAAATATCATTTGAAAGTATAATTAATATAAATTAATATGTAAATGCGTGACACATGTAAACATATTATATTATAAAATATATAAACAAATCTAATATAATAATACTCTGTCTGTTTTTGAGTCTGCCTGTTTCTTGCTCTAATATCGATTTTCAGTCATTCTGAAAATATAAATACATAGGTATTCTGAAATTATATTCTTTTGAAAAATATGTTCGATCGTGTAAATCAAATACGAGTAGATACTCGTATATACATCTGTATTTGGAAGAAACTGTTATTTTTAATAACATGTAAAACTCTTATTGACAATATTACAATCAGTTTACTCTGGCACGTGATATTATTTTTTTTTTTGATATATTAAGATATCATTTAAATATGTGTACATACATATGTACATACATATAAAAATAGTTTTCGAAATCGATAATTCAAACATAGTTTCAATACTTCAAAAGGTTTAATAAACAGATAGAAGATCTTTCTGTGAGTCGAACAATTCTTATCTGTGACAGTATTATTTTTAACAAACTACATACATACGTATAATTTATTTACTTCAAACTTATTCAGTTTCACGAAAAGTCCCACATGAATAATAAACGAAAAATGTAGGAAGGGAGCCTTATTAGGCGAGAAAATTCGCACGATTTTCTTTCTAGACTCGAGATATTTCTTGTAGAGTTTTCATTTTCCTCTCTTATATTTTCTTGTGTTATAATACATATACGTATCTATACAATATTTTTTAAGTCTCTGCAGTGATAAATTATAATTTATTTTGTCTCAATTTAATATTTGAGTAGGTACGTATACCTACATATGCATGTACTCGTATTTTTAATATTTATTGATATTGTTTGCTAGTTTCTCAGTTTGGAAAATAGTTATTTGGATAATAAAAATACATTTTTGTTGATGCTTTTTTGAGAAAATGCATAATAGGTAAGTCTAACAATCAAGCTAAATTTCTCAACAATAAATTAATTCAATTATTTTTCAGTGGAAAATTATATTTTGTCTAAGTGTTCTGTTTTTTGAAAATTAACATATAAATAGGACTTATGAAACATTAAGCCTCGTCTTTTATTGGGTTATTGGGATTTACACACTGAATTTGTAGGGATATGAAATTTTTCGTGAAATATGCACTAGTTTCACAACATAACCCAGTGCATTTATTATTTTCAGTGCAAGCCACATACACACATACATATGTACATACACGTACATGCATTTTTCCACCTGTACAGTACGAAGTGCTTTATGCCTTTCTAATAGCAAAGTGCAACGCTTGCACTCGAAACACAATCGTTTGAAACTTTCTAGTGCACCATTTTATTGCGGAACGAACGTTATAAATGGGCCACAGATTTACTACTACTGAAAGTGCAGTTCCGCTCTCAATAATTCCTTCGTCCAGTGCACGCCTCCATTATTTTCCTAGATATCCAGGAAAATCCCAAATAATCCTTACGAGTAATTTAAATACTAAGCCATCCATAGCTAAACTGACTTTACTTATTGGAATATGTTCTATACTAATAAAATATGTCTAAATATCTAAACATCGAATGTATTTTTATTTTGAAAATACTGAAAAAAAAAAACTTAAAAATTTAATTGAAAACATTATCGAGCCAGAATACAGTAAAGAAATTTACATATGTATGTATTGAATTTATTACAGTTGAGAATTCAAAATGGAATTCGTTTGCAGAAAAGTTTCTTTTTGCTTATTTCACTCATGTGAATTGATGCTCAAATGCACTTTTGAACTATCTCGATTTTTCTTGTGCACCATATGATATAAATACATATAGTGATAGCACGAAAATATTATACAATGAATAGAAAATTCAAACTGCTTTAAATTGCATTCAAATCTATATGCCGATCGAAATTGAATTATTTGATTTATGCTTGAGTAAATATTTAATACCCTTTGTATTGTACAATATTAAAAATGCTGAATTCGAGTAGTGTGCCGAAACAGAAATTCAGTACATGTATCTATGTATTTCAGAATGCATCGGTGACGATGAACAAAGGTTCGGATTAAGGTTTTCTAGGGGACAGAATATAATATAGCTTTTGTGTTAATGCTTTTGCGACCCTTAACCCGTAATTTCCCTCACGCCTCGTAAACTGCATCTGCGTAAGGGAAGCTTGTTGTTAACACTCCGAGGATAACTACTGTATAATTGTTGTTGCTTTCTTTGTGATGCGAATTATATTATATCTACATATGTACATGTATAGGAGGATAAATGTATGTAAATACGTAATTTTCAAAGTATATCTACAGTACGTAGGTAGATATTTATTTTTTGCAATTTAAAACAGACAACTGAAAATATGTAATTCAGTCTGAAATTCAATTGGGAAAGGTATATTTTGCATCTAACAATAAGACAAAGGGACGATCGTCGAGGAAATTGGACTCTTTATAGATGGAAAGCGTTCTAGCAAATTCTGTTCTGAATCGTCTCGAGCCGTGTTCACACTTGAATCAAATAATAATCATGTCCAGGATCGCTAAATCGTTATTTTATTGTCATTAAGAACGATAAATATGTAAATAAAATTTCATGTTCGTTCGAATTCTGTATAATTTCACTTTACACTTCATTTAACATTTTGAACACATTTTTGTTTCATATTCGTTATATTACATGATTATATTTGACTAAAGCCGAATTTAGAGAATTTGTTTTGTGAAATAAGGTGGTTTTTATGAATATTGAATATTCACACGATTCGCCAACTCAAATAATATATTTAATTGTCCGGCTCAAGTGTGAATAGAGATTGTTTTTGGACACTGTTTTTACTTCGTCTGTGATTTCCTGCAGCCGAGGATTCTCGGAATATCCACATTATCATACAAATCGAGCTGAACTGCTTTCGTTGGGCTGTAAAAAGTAAGAAGCGGTGTTTTAGTTATGAGGCCGAGGTTCACAGAAATGGAAGTTATGGTGTTTGAAGACGATAAATTGCAATATCGCCAGATTGCACGCTCTCCTTGTAAAAATGTATTGTCTAACTTATATTTTGCACCCAACGTTATACGTAGGTACATATTTATATAAAATTGTTTTAATAATTCTATAACTATCACATGCACAGATAATGCAGAAATTTCTTAGATGGATATGAGTGTATTATGCAAAAATATGAGATTTCCTTTTCATTTTGGACGTACTTCCATGATGATCGCAAAAAAATATTTTGGGTTTTTTCATAGAACGCTATCAAAAGATTGTGTGTATGTGTTACACGATGATCATTTATGTTTAAAAAAATCAATACTGTTGTTGAATTGCGCAGTTGACTTATCAAAAGTCAACCAATATACATAAGCTTTTATAGAAAGCAAACGTATGCAACTCACTGAAGTGGTGCGCACTTTTCAGCTGAAAAGAAGCCAGGAATTTTTCACACAAAGTAAAAAAAAAACTTCAAAACAGGAAGAAAAAATAATGAAACGAGCACAAACATCCATTGAAACCTTTAAAACGAACCGGCATGAAAAAAAGAGACGAAACAGTCTTCAATGAGCAACGAAGCTTGTTGCATTCGTTTTTCCTTTTTTTTCCTCTTTCATGCCTTTTTAGAAAAATATGGCTTTGGAAAGTGGTAAGCCATTGCCGACGGGAAATTGCAAGTTGGCGCGATATTTTTCGCAAACAATAAGTGGTTCGTCCTTATTGATAAAATGTGGAAAAAATATTTTATTCTACATATGTATGTCAAAAATAATCTGAAAAATTAAACGAAAAAAATCAAAGAAAACTAAATCATAAATAGTTAATTTTAATTTACTAACGAAACGTTAGAGGAAAAAATATGAGATTTGAAATTAATTTATCCCAAATGATCTTTTAATGATGCGGGTTCTCATAGTATAAATTTGGGTAGATATGATAATATATTGTAAAACAGGGATTATTATGAAAGTCAATTTTTATAATTTTGTAGGTATCTGTAACAAAATAGAGCATGGAAAGCGCTTTCAGCGAATATCTAATCTCCGGTCCAAAAAGTTTTCGTAACTTCTGTGAAAAATCGATCAAAATCTCATTAATATTTCATGTATGATATATTTATAATTTCACATATTTAAAGTAAAATTATTTAATATATCTATATATAAAGTGTAAATATGTACCTATATTATTTTTGTAATTTCAATAACTCAACTACATTCATACATATGTACATATATACATATACATATGTACATACATACATATACATATGTACATACATACATATACATATGTACATACAAACATATACATATGTACATACAAACATATACACATAAGTTGTAGGTATGCACCTACATACATATACATATGTAATAAAATATGTTATGAACAAATAAAACTAACAGTATTCGCAAACGTGGTTTGGAATTCAAATTTGAAAAGTACGAGTAGCAATATCCTTCATAAATAATTTTGAATAATGAAAATGCCAATATTGCGTCATTCAAAATGAAAATTGAGAGACAGCAGAACGTATTCATATTTCATTTTGTACGATTCTATTTTCTTCTGTGTTTATTTGTGAGCTTGTGTAACATACATAGGTACTGTACAATAATGTACACGTGTATGTATGTGCAAGTTATAAATTTTGTATGGTTAATACATATCTACATACTAAAAACTATAATATATGTATAGTAAAATAAACATTCGTTATTAACAGTTTATTTCAAGATTTCTTGATAGGAGCAGTTGAGAGATGAAGAACGGTGATGTTTTCAAATCGAATTTTTCACACACTATCTTACGTATAAGTTACAAAAGATTATTGTAGTAGAATGAAATGATTTATAATATTATGAAAATATTGTTATAATGCTGAAAAAAATTATGTAAGCAGCATACCAATAATTTTAAAATAAAATCCTCAAATTAATACATATTTGAAAACAAATAGGTATGTACATACAGAACAGAAACAGTGAAAAGCAAACGGTTATAACTAAAATAAAACCAACGAAGTCAATATAATGCTGTCTTCGAAACGATAAATTGAATCGAATAAAATGAAATCCTGCAGAATAAACGAAAATAGTATGTAGGTATTGCATTATATGTATGTGGATATAATCAATAGAGGCTACCGCATTTTAAATCGAAACGTCCCGCTGGAATAAACAGTTGAAATCCTCCGGAAAGAAATCCGGCTTAAGAGCTCACCGCTTTTGTTTCATAGCAAAAAGACAACAGAACGAGACAAAAGCGAAAATAAAATAACAACTGTCCAAAGAAAGACGCGTCCGGATGAAGTATTCAAATTTCATGTATCAACCAGTCTCCAAAGTCCGAATAATCCTCGTGAATTTCACACTTTTCAACCGACAATGTGTTAGTATGAAAGTTAGAGTGAAAAAATGAATGAGCATACACAGGTATATTATTAGATATACATATATTAATATGTTTATGTATTTTACGGTTCCAACGAATATTATTATTGAGCAACTTAAAATACATACGTATGTATATTATTCGAAATTCAATATACATACATATAATACTTGTATTATAGATACATTCGTTTGTAGTAACGTAAGTATATTCGTTTCTCAGAAAAAATACAAAACATTTCAATAAACGCGTATATCTGAATACCACTTTATTGAAGATATGAATAATTCACGGGTTGGGTCGAAACTACCTCCAACCTGTCGTCTGAGGGTTGCGCTTCTATTGACAACTTTCCAGCCGTACTGCGGCGCGCCGTTCAACTTTCGCACACCACCTTCTATTGTATTTATTCATCTAACTATAATATAATACATACGAGTATGTATGTATAAACCGAACATAATACCTAACTAATTATTAGAACTACGGTAATATCGTAAATGAAAAACTATTTTTATACATTTTCTGAAAAATCCCATACGACGCTCTGATCGTACTATTTCCGCAATCCTTACAATTAAACACAATAAGTATTACGTACAACATAAAATTTGAAAAAAGTATAGATAGAACATGTGAAATTAATATTAAAAGTCAATATTTTTGACATTTGACTCTTTTAGAGCCGTTATTAATTAATGTGTTACTCGATATTTCTAATTCATCAATTAATTCAACCTCAATCATATTGAGATCGGAAGATAAGTCATTTTAGGATAAAACAAATCTTTTCATACAAAAAAAGCAAATAGATTTTAAAATGATTGAATCTTCAAATTAAATATTTATTTTAAATAATATCTCGAAAATCGCTAAGTCACGGAAAAATGTTTGAAAGTCAGTGGTTTTCCACGTCCCTTTGTTAGTGGATCGGTTATCAGTCTTATCACTCTACAGAGCATTTCGATTTATTAACCATTTACATACGTATATGTATGTAATATATATGAGTGTTATACATAGCAATAAATGTAAAGTAACATAATAAATTATAAAGCATTATTATACGCTAACGGGCAAAGGGTTCTTCGATACTGAATGAAGAGTGACTCATAAATCATGTTTTATTCTCCTCTTGGGATTTATCGACATAGCTACAGTAATTTTGAAAAATTTAATCATTTTCATACAAATTTAAAAAATTTGGAAAGTACCACTTTCGAAAATATACATTTATTTGATATAATGATATGTATATATGTATATACTTCAAATAATTATTTTTATTTATTATACATACATATGCATTGTACTATAAATACATACATACACATGAATGTATGTATTATAATAATAGATTCCTATCTGTAATACATATGTATATTATGATATGTATGTATGTAGGTATGTATCCTTTACGGATATTCAAAATTTTAAATTCATATCATAAATTAATTATTCATCAGAGAACGGAACATTCAAAAGCTTAAATCTTCTCTTTTCAGAATAAAATATGTTAATTTGTGTTGTGTTCTTGGGAACAAATACATATTATCTTATATGTGTACTTGAATGAGCATATATCTACTTGAAAAATTTAATTACAAGTATGTATACACTGTGCATTGTGAAAGCATTTAATCATTTAGATATGGTCTTTTAACTGCTTTAGTTAATTAACCAGAGAGTTACAGTTAGCCTTTCCACTATGAACAGTTAAAAATCTGTGGAGCAGAGACAGATTTTTACGGTTTATAGAGGAACGACTGACTGTAGCCTTCTGGTGATAGTCAACTAAAGTAATGAAAAGACCGGCCCTTATCTATTATAAAGATTATACGATATACGTGTGTGAACGTGAAATTCATGAAATGTGATTTTCCACAGTTTAATAACAAATTCCATCCAGAACTTTGTCTGAATAATATACATAGAAACACATTTTGATACAGACATTCATGTTCCAGTAATGCCACGGTTAAAATAAAAACATAAACTCAACTCGATTGTGGAATTTAATGGAATGCAAAAGATTCCGCTTGCCGCAGCGAAATCCAATTTGAATAATTCTTTGAGAAAACATTCATTGGATGAATATTCATAATCGCTTCGGTTAGAGGCATCGGAATAGATGTGTTCCTGAAAACTCGAAGATTAAAGAGAACGCAATGAAAAAGAAAATGTGGGTACTTGTACGATAAAATAGGAAAACTATTTAAATGAAGAAATGAGGTTTTACGGTGATGAATATATACATTTATGAGAACATAAGAACTTTCTTCAGATGGATACTCATTTTGTAGGTAAAACGCATATTGCTCGTAATATGTGTACCTACCGCAGGAGGATGATACGAGCTTAACAACAATCGCCGTAAGCTTGGTGTTGAATAAATGAAAGCACGCTTCACATGAGAGATCTCATCAAAAAGTTTTCATATCTCATGTCAAATATTTTATAATACATATGTATATGTATGTATGTATGCACATACTCGTACAATACCAACCTACTCAATCTTCTCAGGAGTTATCCTTTAATGTCGACGAATCTCAAAATTTATATCAAATTTATTTTTCATGTCAATTTTCAATTTTCATTTATTACAATTTTCACAGGATGTGTTTAGTTTTGATGCTTTTTTTTCAAATAATCAAATATAAAAAAAAATCCTATATCTACATATATTGTATAAATGGTTTTAGAAAATTCTGACCGATTATGATAAAATATTTTACCAAAAAAAAAAAACACATAAATATAATAACAATACAAAATTTGTTCTTTCATTCTGAAAGAAAACTTTTTGAAAATTAATGCAAACGACGATTTGATAAAGCGAGCTATCCGAGTCAATAACTTTTCATACTTTTTGTGGGAAAGGGTTAACCGTGACGACTTTTGATCTCGGCCTTTTAAAATGGATATCTTTTCCCTTTTCCATCGTTATAATAGGAAAATTATCAGATTTCCCTTGCTCCGAAGATCCCTTATAAACAATGAGTCTCTCGCAAGAAAGCCAGGATTACAAAGTATCAAACGTTTCTTTGGATATCAACTTGAATATTTTTAGAAGCATCTATCGAAATTATAAGTATGTGCCTACGAGAATTTCTTGTTCGTGTGATGAAAAAGAATAAATCTTATTAGTACTATATGAAAAAAAAACTTTTAGGAGGATACCATTTTTTCCACGTAGGTACATAAATGAGTGAGAATTTTGCCGGTGGTCCCATCTAATTTGTCTGCAAAAACTAACAGGTACCAAAGTCGGGTTGAGCAATATCAAGGTATGCGGACCAGGTATCAAATGGTTTATAAAGAAAAAAAAGGTCGAGAAAAAAATCATGAACCTTTTGAGTATTTGTCACGGACGACCCTAATTATTGATGATAAGTAGACGTTCTTCCGAAAAATTAATCTTCTCTTTAAAAACAAAATATGAACATGACAACGAGCTCTGCAGTGTTTTACAGTGGATTCAAACTTTTTCACAGCCGACAAATATCTTCTATTTTTAATTATTTGATTTATCTTAAATTATTTCATGAATATTTTATTTTTGTTAGTGAAAATAAATATCAATTTAATAACTTACTAATAACTGTAAATAGAAGTATTATATATATGTGATAATATGAAAATATAATATACAACACGTGCGACCAGAATGAAGCAATTAAACGAAACACAATTAATTATCACGCTTGTAAGTTAATTGGAAGTCCACGCACAAAGGAAACAATTTCGCATCGGGCGAATGCCCAAAAATTCACAAAGCATCTAGAAAGCTTCTGCGTAATTGCCTCAATAAAAAAATCAACCGAAAATAAATAGAATCGTGTAATTACAAAAAATCAATATCAACATTTCTACATAAATAAGGATATCCAGTATCTGTATCATATGCACACGCATACCTATGCCATGATATAATATAATATGTATAATACATATATTACATACAAAAATATTGTATCGAAAAAGGTACATATATGTACCTTTGAAAATGAAAATGAAAATGAAAATATGAAAATGTACATAAATGGTGCTTTTATAACAAATTACATAATAATATTAATTTAAATGGAACGGCGAGTTGTATAGTAAAAATGGGTAAATTTCGACTTTTTCTAAGGCGTCGTTTGAGTAGAAAAAAATAGGTAATTGATTAGAATAAAATTTATTTAAATTATTTAAGGCATGAAATAGTCATAAAATGTATTATTTAATGTAATATAATTGTTTTAATTAACTTAAAAAATTTTTGAAAATATCGCATTTTTTCAATTTTTCAAAAACTTCAAATGCAATGCGCGAACGGAAAACGTTGACCGATTTTGAAAATTTTTACGACGTTTTTCTCCTCATTAAATTTAGCAACTTTTTAGACCCCAAGCGATTTGAAATTCGACAATTTTGTTAAAACGAACCGGGCTAATGTATATCTACAATATAGAAGCTTTCGCTTCAAATAATTTGACAAAAGTGATATGTACTACGTTTATTTTCACAATATTATTTCCGGAACAAGTGATATTTAAAAATGCGTAATGTTTGAATTCGGACATTTCGAACTACGAAAATAACCACCAAGAAAATCTCTGGTAGATGTTTTTTTTATAGTGAGTACCTACGTAATAGGTACATAATATGTATTATGTTTTTATTATATTTTTTGCGGTTCACTTGGCGTGTTACTCTTTTCCGGACAAAAGTGGACTTTGGAAACGTGTCTATTTTACGAGTAGGTACCTATACAAAGTGACAGGACGATTTCAATCCCATCATGCTCTTTTGTTTTCTGTTCAGAACGAATCTTGCTGGCTTTTTTCTCATTTACTTATTTCCTTCGCTATACTTTCGAAATACTTACCTGCATACGTTTTTTCTTCTCTACCTTAAGATTTCTATTTGTCAAAAAAAAATATAGATAGGTAACTACGTACCCACATTTTTCTTCATAACCTTACAATTATCATCAACGAAAAATATTTATTTTGCTTCTTACAAAATGTAAGTAATTTAACATTGCAAACTGTGGCCCTATAGGAAAAATTCACACATTTCGCAAACGTGAAACTTTGAAAGTCGACAGTTATAGTGCTAAACTCAGCGGCTACGAAAAGTTTTGCTTGCAAAGTAAACTTTACGATTCTCACTCAGTATTTTTTTTTTGCTAGGAAAACAACAAAATTTGAATGAAATAAGCTTATTAACTTTACAACAGTTTCAATAATAATGAAAGTTGATAAAAATTAGAAGATAAATAAACATGATTTGGTTATAGATACTCATATATTTATAGAGATATCTACAATTGTACTATTTATCGCATAGAATCGGATTTCGAAGGAGGTTTTTTAATTAAAACGTTGAAAAGTGTTTTCGAAGAATAAGAACTAGATTTTTTCGCCTTTTGTTATTTCCGTGTCTGCCTATACCTACTTAGAATGATTAAAAACATTTCAAGAGAAAAAAAAGAAACGCGAAGCTCTCAAAAATACTCATAGAATCTGACGAGTCAGCAAATAGCGTCTAGATCGAATGACGTAAATGACGATAAGAGGCATATTTGGCTCGTTCCCAGGCTTTCGGTGTCAACAAAAGGTATTGTTCTATCTAAACCACATATTCTTAAACTGAAGCTCAACTACCTATATACATTCAAATCACTAATATTTTTAATAGGTCATCATCAATTTACATGTCTAATATACGCCTACATATGTATGAATCATGACTGTTGAAAAAAGCTCGTATTCTTCAAACAAGATGTGCCATTTTCACAACTGATGATTCATACATACATCTACTTCTACGTGTATGTATGAAATTAATGTTGAATTTTCGCCTAATTCACTATGTACCTATCTCACTAGATTTCGACAATAATGCATACTTATGATTATCGAATTGAGAAGTAGAGATATGCCTACTTGTGAATATTGAGAACAATAATCTTCTTTGAAAAAATACTTAGGAGATATCAATATCTCGAGGACAACGTAAAATCTGAACCCTCAGGGTGCGAACAAAACTCATTTGCTACTACATAAGTATAGTGAAAGAAAGAAGCAGAGGCTAGTTTTAGTTCTAAAGTTTTTCTTTTAAGATAAGAAGCTCACAATCTACATACATATCTTGAAAATACGTATTCGAAAGTATGTACATGCTATAAACATATTTTCATATTTTCATCCTGAAAATATCCAACTTATTTAACACATGTTTACTCATTAAAACAGTTAAGAGATCTTCAAATACAAATATGTAATTATTATACATACATATGTTAAATGTATGTAGGTATATACATACAAGAGAAAAGAATGTGTTTAAACGTCCTAAGAACTGGGGATAACAATGACATATACGTAGCAACAATGGCGACATTCCAACGCCAAAAGATAACGACCAAATAATATATGAAAAACATTTTCCAGCGAAAAAATAAGGGTTGTGCAATTGTTGGGGAGAAGCCATTTTCGAAAGATTTAACGTGCGCGACGATTATGCTTGGAAATTTATGTTTGCGGCGAATTTCTCTAATTCTCGTTATTTTATTTTGGTCCTAAGGGAAAAGTCAGGGCTCAGTGCTGCCCATCTCTTGGGATTTATGGCTACTAAATCAAGCCTACATAATAAGGAGGCCTCTTAAATACTTTCAAATCATTTTTGCAACAATCTCATGCTAAAACGCAACTCTGTATAATTAATTACAATTCAATACAGTTCGTACATATACATGGATATATATTTCGATATTTTTAATTTTAATTCTGTGCCTTTTAGTGTTTTTCATTTTCTAATACTTTCTATTTCCCAAGAAACGAAAATTCTTGCATAAATGAAAAAAAAGAGAATTTTCGAAAAAGTTTATATAAATTTAAAGAGCGGAAATTAAGGCAGATTTAAAAGTTAAATATATTAAATAAAATATTTATTGATTTTGAAAGTGTTTCAAATAATTTAACGTATTGAATAATGAATTTCCCAACTGACAATGAGTTCCATTTTTAGTAATAAATCACTCGCGATTAAATCAATCGGTGATTGTCGATCATTGCTATCTACATTTTTCTTTTCATATGATTATATGTGAAATTATAATGATTTTAGTATCAATTATTATTTTTAATATTCCCGAGAAATCATAAAATATGTCGAGAAACGAGATATATATTAATAATATAATAAGAAACACTAAAACTAAAAACTCAAACTAAACCTATATCAATTAAAAATCGTCAAAAATACGTACCTATACATATATTTTAGGTACTTACATAATTAGTCCTTTTTGTAATTCTTTGTGCGTATTTTCATATCTAAATCATGATTTGTGATGCTCTGCTATCTTTTAAAAGGGCACCAGTAGATAAATATACATATACACATAATATGCAATATGAACATTTCTAAATTATTTTTAGCGAAAATAATTTCAATAGAATTTTTCCGCGAGTACCTATACTTATTTGATTATGATTAAATTAATATTTTCATTAAAAATATGTATTGATTCTGTGCAATAATAAAAAAATAAAATTATAGAGTTATTCAATATAGGCGGGTTTCCTATTTTTTTTCGTGACCTCATATTTTTCTTTTGCGACTCCACACTTCAGAAAAAATTCAATAAATATAAGGATTTATCAATATTTTCGAATGAAAATCCAATGTTAATTTACTATATATGTATATACTAACTTCCTGAGTTATGAGGTCGGCCTTTTTCACGCAGAAGCTATTAAAGACTAACTACGCATCTCGGAGAAAGTGTAGTTAACTAACACAAGGATTAAAACGGTGAAAAGATATGCTGATTCAAGTGTACGAAAATACCGTGGTCAGCATGAGAAGGGTTGAAAATTCAATTTTCCCAGTAATAAAACAATCACCGAAAGCAGTGGTGTTCGAAACTTCATCCAAATACCGTGAAATATCTTGACACAATGCTCATGGAACTCCTTTCATATTCAAATGAAGTTCTCGATTGTCGATAAGCACGATAGAGAGTTTCCATCGAATTCGCCATAACTATATTACTACATACACCATTGCGAATATTATTGTGCGCACACGAAATTTGTGCAAATGTGTAAGTGTTTAATAATAGGTGTACATATTATTTCGATTGTATGCGAGTGAGTGTACGTGTTTTGTCGAATATTGCGGTTCGTGTCAAGTTCATCATACATATTACATATATACTGTTGTATGATACGACGCTTTGAGCGCGAAATGAGTTTAATTGGATTTTCAAATGCGTTGTTTGCGGATGTGAATGCTGTTTCTGTATACACAAGGAAAGTTAATGAATTTTTGAAAATTAAATCGAACGTATTCAGTCAAATTTCAATGTTTTTGTTCAAGATTCAGCATAGGTATACACATACATACATATGTATGTATCATTCAATTCATTAGATATAATTTGAGTCTCTTTTAAACAATGATTAAATAATGAAATTCTCAGTTAGTAAGACATTTTATTTAGATTGTCATTTTCTGTATACACACTGTATAACGACTTTCGTCATACGAATAAGTGAAAAAGTCAAAACAAAGTACATTGACGAAATATTATGATTCACTCATGTGATATTCACTCATATTCATATATCTGTGAGTTATTTCGCATTTTTCATATCCCTCTTTTGTGTCCATTTCCAACATATTGTTTTATATGTATGCTTAATATAAATATAAAATATTCATAAATGAAAGAATCTATCCAATAGGATTTTTTGTTAGATCTCTAGCAGGAATTGAATAGAGCTATTTGTTAACGAGAACGATTGAATGTACTCTTTCATGAGACGAAACAAGATAAAGTGAGCGATATAAAAACAAGAGACATAGACGGCTCTAGGGGAAAGAAAATTCGCGATTAAATTAACTCCAAGATAAACAAAAACAGCGAAACGCCTCAGACACTCTATATTTTCACGTAAGAATGGAAACAAATACAAGTAATTGCTTAGCTATACCATTAGATACATACATATGGAAATAAATATACATATGTATATTACTATAAGTACCTACGTATGCATAGGTACATACGAATATTGGAATCATCTGACATGTAGGGATTCTGAAGTCTCGAAACTTAAGATTTACATACATACATTTGTACCTATACCTAATATACTCGTGTGTATACCTTTCGAGTGAATCTTTTTCAATAAATATTTTTGAATGCATGTAAAAGACAATATATTAGTTTATTGAAAAAAAATGGAGGATGATGATTGGGTTCGATTCAACCGGAAAAATACAATTAATGTTTTCTCACATTTCAAACATGGAAACTTCAAATCAACGTTGATTATACATTTGCATGTTGATTTCTTTAATCGAGGGTCAGGTTTTTTTTGTGACTGTAGTAATAATAAACATTTGTATGATGAAAAGTAAATGATCTAGTAGAAATCTTGATCACAAAAAGCACATCGCATACAAAATACAAGTCAATCTGCGAAATTGTAACTGTGGTTTGTTCAAATTTACGCAGTTATATTATACGACTGGGTGTTAGAACAAATATTATATATCGTTTCGTTTGAAGTTGATGTTTGTTTTAGGTGAAACCGCATTAGCCCAAATCGTCAAAGAAAACCCAAACTCGGTCCTGCGCAAATACATATTATATGTACATATGTAGTATAATACATACATATCTAGATATAATTGAATTTATGAAATGTGTTGACAAAGAAGCGTCTATAAACGTACACTGCAAGTACATACATACATACATATAATATGTATGTGTAACATCTATATAATATGAAATATATGTACATATAAATATAATATAATATCGTATTTTGGGTAGATGTTTTCTCCTAGGTTGCAGAACTCGACTACTAAACGGAGATAAGTGATTGATAATGTTCAATGCACGGAAATTGAATTATCCTCTATCGATCACGAAGGAAAGTATAATCGATATATGTATCTACACTATAAATACATACGACTATATTATAGATACAGTTAATTCTTGATATTATTAAATGAAAAAATGATCTACTCTATAAATATTCGAGCTTCTTTTTATATGCATTTCGATGATACTAAGATATTTGTTTTTATTTCATCAGTAAGCTGAAGCTCATAATTGTTTATTTTTGATTTCACAGTATTTTTTTGGAACAAAAAAATTAACTAAAATTTTGAAACAAATTTTATATTAAATCAAATGGAAAAAAATAAAATCATAGTTAAATTTGGAATAAGCGATAAGAAAAATAATCAGGTAAGTTGAACGTTGTGTATTAAGTGTAGCTACGAATGATACTGTAAGTTATTTTTACAGATCAACGTATAAATCGAGGGAAAAGTGTAAAAGAGAGAAAGGAATAGAGCGTATTTACGCGATACAATTTCAAACGGTTCCTCACGTTTCGTATAAATACTTTTGGCTAACGCAAAATCCGACCGATCCGTCTTCCTTTACTTTGCTTTCTCAGCCACCGGAACTTTCTTTTTCTTCACACGCTTTTCTTTTTCAGCTCTCGTTTTATTATTCTATCCCGAGAGAAAGATGGTAAAGAAAGGTGCGAAAATACGAACGACTCTAGGTACTCTACTATGCATACGAACGAAATTAGTGGATATAATATTTTCATATATCTACATACCTTTTATACCCAACTTCTATTTTTATATACATATGTATTTTAAAATTTTGAGAGATTCATATTAAAGTATCCTGCAATAGAAATGAGACCTTTATCTATATTTAATATTTATTACATACTACTATTTTATTTGAAGTAGGATGCGAGTTAATACTGGAAAAAAAAATGAACAAAATAGGTTTCGAACCTCTGTATAATACATATATTATGTATCTATGGACATATTATATAAGTATAATATGTTACGGAAAAGAGGTCTCGTTTAAAAAAATCACGTTTCGCAAACAGGAGATCCCTTCATTCACAGGTGATAAAACATTCAGAAAACACTTAAGACGATCGTGACTTACTTCTGCTCCGTCGAAACGCAATAAACATTCGAAAGATCGCACCGCGCATAATATCTATGCATTCATATAAATATTTATATGTATACATATATGTTGCAATAATATGTACATATTATGATCCTTTTAGATATACTTATGTTAGTGCCTAGCCTGCGCAAAATCTTATAGACGGTACACCTTCATGTGTGCTTTTCGATTCTCTATGGTTTCTCGAAGCGCGCAGATCTCGAACCGAAAAACCCATAAAATACTATACTATATCTACTTACAAATAGACCCCATTATGGACAAATCTTGCGTTTAGGGGTGAAGCTGACATTTTAAAAGAGAATGTCGTTTTGCGATTTTGCAAAATACTATTATATACCATAATTCACAATCAGCTTAAAGTCTTAGTATCAAGAAATGCAGGGTGGCCGAAACTAGTTTTTAATTGTGCTAATTAAATAAGCTAATTGTGCCTTTAGTGAAGATTCTTACATGGTTAGAGTTTTTGTGCAGCATACATACTTACATACATACATATATGAGTACATACATAGACCGTTTGTTTTATACAAAATAATACATAAGTATCTATAGATTTTTTTAATTAATTTATTTATCATAACCTTAATCCCTTTCCAATCTATCATAAAAAATCTAATTGTCTTTTATTTCAAAAAAAAAAAAAAATGTTACTGTGATTATTATATGTACATAAATATAATATTTACATACATAGTTATTTATGTACATTAGATTGAACACTCTTTTGGACTTATGGACTTTTAATGGGATGAAAGCAGAAAACTTTTCAATCTGATAGCTCGTGATAAGGAAAGTCATTCGAACCTTTTCGCGAATTACTTACCAAACCCTTCCATTTTTAGACAACAATGGATTTTATTCTCCATCGTACAGCATTCATGCTACATTATCATATGTAATATCTATGATACATTATATGTATGTACCTACATGTGTAGGTATGATACGAATAGTTATACATATGTAGGTATATAAACAATTTTTACACTAAGGTCGAATAATAAACCAAATATTGGAGTTGAAAAGAAATAGTTGTCACACATACATATTAATGATATTATTAATTTAGAAAATAATTCGTCAACAAGAGCTTTGCTTCTGTGGTGAATATTAAACAACGGTCTGTTTTCTTAATCGACTTTGATTGGATTACAAGAAGGTCTTGTTTATTTGACGAACGACCCTCTGCTATGAAAAATATGTACAAACTCGAAGAATAAACATCAGAACGAGCTTAACGGACACTAATGATAAGCAATCATGTTTTCGAGGAAAGCTTGAACGCATAAATACTCAAAATAATACAATTTTGAATAGGATTTCAAAATATTCGCATCCAATCAAATTACAAATATTTATGTTCAGAATTGATTCGAATTAATTACGAAAAACGAAGTTAAGGCATTATTTGCATCAGTCCCTATGTATAGGTATATTTACATTTAATAATATTGAATCGCTTATATTCATGTATACCTACACATACATTAAGACGTACAGGATGTTTTAGTGCCATTTATGTACATATATGTATCTAAATATAATATTACTATTGATCAGCCCGTCGAATATATTAACGCTCGCTTGGTTAGAAAAATGTTATTTTACGTGGAAGTATAGGAAGAATCGAAATAATTTATTTTTTTATTAAAATACCAACAATGGAAACAAAATACGAGCACAAATAAATAAATGGGCATCACAGGTAAAATGATCTAACAGGTATAACGCAACATAACATATTTTAATATTATATTATACGTATAATATGACATAGAGAAAAACGGCGCCACGACACCTGCTTCAGGTAATTGAAAGCCTTTCGTTCCGCAAAAACACATACATACATACATATTTCATGTACAATATGACGTGCGTAGAAACCAACTGCGGTATGCGCAGTGGTGCGATTTCGAGAAAAACATTAATAAACTAATATTTTTTGGAAAAAAATGCTTAACTATACATAAAAAAAAAAAATCGTTTATACTTAGGGTTGCCATCCGTTCCATTTAAACGGGACTGTCACCAGTTATAAGCTCCGTGTCCCGGAATCCCAAACGAACCTCTCGGGGACGCCCAAATGCCCCGTTTTTCAACATCATCTACTACGGATACTTTTTAGAATTTTCGCTTATTGTACATTCAGATTTTTATTGAGATACGCGTAAAATTGCTTGATTGATCTAGTTTTGCCAGTTCACATATTTTTTGATGTTTTTAGACTGATTCTTTCACCGAAATTGTAGCGGGAACAGATATCGAATCGGGAACGGGAACGCGAAATAATATACTACAATTTACAACCGACTTAAAGTCTTAATAGTCTCGAGCAACGCCGGGTAACAGAAGCTAATATGTTCATAAATTTGTCTCGTGTAAAATGCTTGAACATCGAAAGAAAGCCCAAGGGCCATCGCAATAATCGTAAAAAGCCCAAATTTAGCATACCTATCTATGTATGTATTATACAATACATAGATATAATAGGGACACACTTTTATAGATGCAGCGGTGAAATAAATTACGAACCTCGCTTACGTTGCGGATTAAAAAAATATGAGAAAGGGTCGTTTTGTGCATACGTGCCCACAGATCTTCAACATGTGTAGTAAATGCTTTTCGGAACTTTCTACGTACCATCGAAAGGCGCCAATAAGGAGAGAGAGAATGAAACTTTCGAAAAAAATTCGTCGCAATATTTTGGTAATCGGAAGATTATTCATTATACGTACCTACTCTAAATTCCGTGAAATAAAAAAGTTTTTATGGTTTAAGTACATGAAGTTTGAGTTGGATTAATTCCTGTGAAAATCATTTTTGATTTTGTACCGATTTTCGTAATTTGCGAAACTTCGATTGAAAATATGATTTTCGATTATTGATCGGCAAGCAAGGCCATTCATAATAATAATTAATCGAGTTTCGATATTGGTTTCGAGTTAACTAAATCAAAGCTTAAGGTTTAGACACTAATAACGTCAGTAATTATCGTTACACGGAAATGTGCTTAAACTGTGCGATTCCGCACATACTGCGCTGTAGAATATGTACATATGTGTGTAGGTCTAACTATATAATATACGATACATGCAACTTGAATAAAACTATTATGTACTAGCATAATTATATCATACGATAGGTATGACATGTTTGATAGAACTTCGGAATATGTATTCCTAAAAGCGACATCGTGCGTACGTATAGGGGAAGATGGGGACATTTATCGGTAAATAAATTTTGTAAATTCATAAATTTTAACATGATGGGTTAAATGACCCTTAGATTAGGACACAGACCTCTAAATCGGGACATGTCCTGGTGTATCGGGACGTATGGAAACCCTAGTGTAATCGCATGTGATGCAATTCATGTATTTACCTATGTGTTAAATGTGTGTGTGTGTGTATTCGTGGGTCTTGATTTTAGTGACCATAACCCACATGTGTACTTCTAGAAACATACGATTCGTCAACGTCAAACCCTCAGGGAATTGACTTTTCCCTTGTACATGTGTATGCACTTATTTATGGAAAAGTCTGAAAGCTATTGAATTATTTGAGAGTTTCCGACTCTGGAAGTTTAACTCAATATTTTTATATTTATCTACATACATATTTATTGAATGAGATTTAGTGACTTAAATAATAAATTCTGTATACATTGTATTAATAATACATACACGAAATATACGTATCGTATGTACGAAAATATTTTCACCTATTCCTCTTTTAGTACGATTCTTCTATAATTTGGAACGTATCTGCGCACTAAAGGAGGGTCAACTATAGTATGCACTTATAATTTTACAGTAAGTTTGATTTATTCTAAGAGAATTCCCTAATATTGCGCTTATCGAATAGTGAAAATACATACATATGTCAATAATTAATGTAAACTCATAATCTCATGGCAATACAATTCAGGTACATAGCTGAAAGTATGTAAGTCTATTTGAAATATAATTCCTTCTGGGGAGCTTTTTTTTGCTATTTTATGCATTGATGCATTTTTTAAGTATTTTCATCTCCTATTGTTTTATATTTAACGTAAAAAATAATTAATTACCATATGAATTTTTTTGAAAATGAATATAAATATGTATGTGTGTTTGTGGGGAGGAGAGGCAATAATAAATTTACTGGGTCGCGAAAAAAAAAATTAAGAACCCCGTTCTACACTATTCGAAATGTTGTTCTTAGAGCTTTTTTTAAATTGCATTTACGAGTGCTTCTAATAAATTATTTTCGAATACTTCTTTTCCTACTGTCTATTCGGTATCCGAACTTCATTTTATTTCCCACTTTTGCGATGTTTATTATTTCATTTATATAATCCCATGTATATATAATATATACGTATTTCAGGCACGTTTTATGTGTTTTTTCTATGTACGAGAAAACTATCTGAAATAACTCTCGCTTAGAAACGATTTCGGATCACTTGATTATTCATCGAAAGGTTCGCCTAAATTAAATTGAGGTCGGATGCTAAAACTGAATAAATATAGTATTTATCTACTTGTAGTATGTACACGTATATACATATGTATATGTATGCTTCATTAATATAAATTATTTTTGACAAAAATTAACGAATTTAACGAAAAGAAATAAATGTATGTATGTATGTATCACGTAACCATAAGTGATTACCTCCTACGCATCTGTAAACATTAATAAAGCTTTCGTTTTAGCAATATGAAAAAATAAAAACAAATAAATCAGCTACCTTCATACAAGGTGTGTAAAAAGTTGCTGAAACGAAAATATATGGGCTTCGTAGTTCACCTTTAATAAGATGAAGAAAATGCGGGAAAACTTTCGATCGTAAAAAGTCGTTTTCGTACGTTTCATTAGAATAATATTATATTACCAACACTTATTAACGTAATGGTACACTTGAAACTTTCGTTAATACTATAGCTTTTATGATGTCACTTGAACGAACGAATATTGCGTATAATTACGGTGACCATATTTTTTGGGAAAATAAAAGACATTTTAGAATTTAAAAAAATAGGGGGGTTAGTTTTTAAACCCAAAAAATGCCGTAGGTAATTTTTTATACAGTTTATAAAAATCTTTAAAATGTTTCTTCAGGAAACATAATTACCATAAAATATCGCTTTTTAATTATTCGTTCAGTCATTATTTTCAGAAAATCTCCGCCGCAGGTAAAAACTATAACGACAGTTTCAATTTATCAAACAAACAATTCATATTTTTCGAACTCAAAATTTTTAATAGATATGCTTTTCAAGCACTTATGTACAATTAGTTAATAATTTTAATTAAAAATGTGAAATGAGCACCGCAGATGAAAAATTTTCACATTTTATTTGAATATTCTTGATACTTAATTTTCATAAAATATATTTTTTCAGAATATTTACTTTTATAAATAATAATCAAACATATTATCAATTCCAAAAATGCGCCACAGGCAATTTTTTTTTCGATTTTCTGAATCTTTTTCCTATTTCACATTTTGAAAAAAAAATAAAAGTATGAGAACCAGCAAAACATAAAAAAATAGATATTTATTAAATACACGCACGAGGAATATTTAAAATAACTTTGTATAAATAGGTAGGTCACAATTAATTCTGAAAAAAAGACGTTTTTCACATTCGCTCGAATGAACGCGACATCTAATCGCGAAGAATCGTTCCGTTCTTTTCCATTTTCTCAAATATTGTTTTTTATCGCATTATACATTCAGCATAACATTTCTTAGTGGTCCCAAGACGCGAACGGTGGAAAACAGAACGCAATTTAAAATAGATATATTATATTATAGTAGGTACGTTTTCGATAAATAAATTCAGGAAAAGCTGACAACTTTCGGTGCGTCGCCGGAATACCCATAAAATAAAATTTCGAGGAATTTTTTCCCTCTTGCAGCTGAATTTTAATTTTTTCCTTGTGTTTCGCAAAAAATATATCAGCTGAAATACATACACGTTTATTTACATATGTATTGAGTTATACTTGTTTATACACACAAACGTAGCTATAAAAAAAGGATCTATGTACATACATACACATGTATACATACATACATATGTATGTATATACCCAACTTTCATTTGTATTAATTTGGTCTATAAAGTCTAAATATTCATTAAGAAATTTGGTTCGCGATAGCAGGGCTTACAGTTTTAGAAATCGACTGATTTTAAGAAGTTGCAACTTATTCAAACACGGCGCTGACAATTTGATTGAGTTAGATTATTGAATATAATACTTCAAACGTATGTAACTTCAGTAGTTGCTGAGATAAAAAATCAATGAAATTTTTTATGTGCTCGAACCGTGTATAAACAAATGAAATTAGAAAATTTAATGACTGTATATAATTATGTACACAGAGGGCACATACATATTTATGGTAAAAAGTCGATTAAGCTTCGAGTGAAGTAAGAACGATGCTATGATCCTCCTTTTCTACGATTGACGAAGACAGATGACGTGAGAGAATTTCGGCATATTAGGTATAGATTACCAAAGCCTTGTAAAGTCTCTTCTCGTATACTAAATTATATCTGACGAGAAGTATTTTTGTACGAGGAATGCTCGAAAAGTTCAATATAACTATTATATCATATCAACACATTATTATTTATCGTACGAAATGAAAAGAGTAACGCTTCATCATCTGGTTCGGCAAGAATTTGGTTTAGAGAAAAATGCGACTTATTTCGAATGAAAGTAATGTTAAACATCTACGGATTGCATCTTCGTCTTCCTTGAAGAGTGATATATTTTTTTAATAGTTACATAGGGAGGCTATTTTACTTGCAGCTCTAGAAAAAGAATGGATAATATCTTAAATGGAAAATTTTGTTGTTTCACTGATTTTTCTTAGTAATGTGTACATATGTATGTATACTTTTCGTACATATGGAGATATAACACTTATTACCTATATTTATATGTACATTCAATAAATTCGTATGAAATATTATTTAGTTGACTGTGGCGAATGCATAAAAAAACTTTGAAATATATAAGAAAATTATGTATATTTTTTTTCGGTAAAAAATAATTCATACGTATCATAAATACAGGTGGATTTAAGAGTCGAAAGTCGAAAAATATGATACATAAGTAAAGATTAATATATACCTACATATTCTATAAATGAAAAAAACAAACCTTTGAGTGGTTCAATACTGCGAACAGTTTCACGGACAGAAGGTTTCTCCTTAGTGTACCTGTCGTACAATTCCTGCATATGTTTTGGCAATTTTTTCATAATTAAATTTTTCCCATTCTTCGGTGGATCGATTTTCAACATAATTTTCATCGTATTTGTTAGAGCCTCGATTTGACTCTTATTATAAGCGGGCTTGTTTTCCGGTTGGTTTAATTCCGCGCAGGACACGGCCGCGAACAGCGCAAGGATGCACCACGAAAACGTCGAAATATCCTTCATTTCATACGATTTCTCCTATTTTCGGTGAAAAGAACAGCCGTCGTGTCTTCACGATTGCTTTATAATTATTATCGATCGAAATCACAATGTTTTAATGGAAGTTTTTTGATAAATTCGAAGCGCGCACGTTACGAGCCGTGAACACGTAGTTCACGGACCGTGTCTGGTGCGCCACTGACACACCACAGGACTTTTGCGTACATACCTATAGCTTACTGCTGTGTACATGTATATCCTACTCTTATGTGTATATCTAGGTATTATACATCGAATGTATATACATATGTATACATTTAGTAAAGCATCTAGTGGGCGAAATGAGCGAACTATATAGGCAACCCTACAGTCAGACACTGAAACGTTGAGGGGTGTGAATGTACGTATTACGTTTTACATTTGCGAATAGTTATCGATATTATACATATACACATATCTAATATAAGTATCTATAAAAATTTTAATGTGATTTAAACACTGATAATACATTGAAAGAATGAAAACCGAAACGATGACAGTCGAGTTAGCGCTACGTTCGAGCGTACTTGGGAAATCGACGAGTTAAATTTTCCCGCCGATTAATGGCCGACGAACTCAAAGCCGCCTTAATTAATCATTCGAATTTATTTTCGATGATTTCACCTGGGTGGAAGCGTTAAATGAACTTGCTAATTAGAAGACCGATTATTTTTTTTTCGTTTCAGTACAATCGAACACAATGATTTAAAACCAAAAAAATCTAATCGTAATTTATTTTTGAATTCATTTCTTTTGAATTATAAAATTCTTTAACGTAAATTATTAAGTGCCATTGCTGTCGGAAAACATCACTACAAAAGATTATTTTCTATACATATGTCATTTAATATTCTTGTGGCGACATGAGCATATCCTTCAGCAACCACACGACCAACCGGCGTGGATTCTGCGTCCAATGTGACCTCGAACGCAGAATCAGGTATGAGGAAAACTCGGTCCGCGCAGAGGAACCGCGCACCCAGGTACTCGCGCCGACGAACGGGTCGCCTATACAAATATAGGCTCCCGACCCGAACTCGGCACTCGCCTCCTGGACCGCACAGCAACCACGTCGACACCCGAGAAGAAACCGATCTTCCACGACTGACTCCACCGCAGCAACAGCAGCAGCAGCGACCAGTTCTACAACATCGCAGTAACAGCAGCAGCAGCGACCAGCTCTACAACATCGCAGTAACAGCAGCAGCAGCGATCAGCTCTACCACATCGCAGCAACCGTAGCAGCAGCGATCAGCTCTACCACATCGCAGCAACCGCAGCAGCAGCGACCAGCTCTACCACATCGCCGCCATCGTAGTAACCAGCTCAACCACACCAGCTACATCGACTGTTGCCACAGCCAGCTCGACAGCTTCATCTGCAGCAGCGGCCAGTTCATCAACGACGACCACGTCCCTACGCTGACTCCTCACGTGTCTCCCCTAAACTGGTGACCCCGCATTCAAGAAATATGGGAGAAACGGACGAGCCAGGCAACAACGCACCTTCGAACAACGCACCGCAGCATAAATCGGAAGTCGCACGTATTTCAGTGCGAGTCCCTCCATTCTGGCCAGAGAACGTCAAGCTGTGGTTCGCTCAACTAGAAGCACAGTTTTACACCGCAGGCATCTCGGAAGAAAAAACCAAATATTATATCGTGATCGGTAATATCGACGCAAATACTCTGCAAGCGATATGCGACCTAGTGACAGACCCTCCAGCTAAGGATCAATATACTACACTGAAGAAAAGGCTAATCGAACAGTTCAGCGAAACAGAACAAACCAGAATTAAAAAATTGATCGAACGCATGGAACTCGGAGACGGAAGACCCAGCGACATGTTGCGAAAAATGAAGGCGCTGGCGGGAGACTCAACCGATTCAAAATTTATCAAAGCCCTGTGGTTTCAACGCCTCCCTCAAAATATACAAATAGTACTGGCGGCCAACGACACAGAAGACGTCGAAAAATTAGCAATCCTCGCAGACAGAATAAATGAAACGTTTTGTCGTTCAGAAAACTTCGCTATTTCGAAAAAAACTCCCGCAGCCGAAGAACGACCATCGCGGTTGACGCAGATGGAGGAGAAAATGGAAGAGTTAACAAGACTAGTAAAAAAACTAGCAGAAAACCAGCGTGATAGATCGAAATCTAGAAATAAATTTTATCAAAAAACAAGAGACCAGTCACGGGAGAGAACTCGCGACCCGGACGCATGCTTTTACCACAACCGGTTTGGCGAAAGGGCAACAAGATGCCAGGAACCGTGCAAATTCGCAAAATCGGGAAACGAATAATGCTGTCGGCCCAGACGACAACCGACAGCGCATTCAATTGTCGTCTCTTTGTGTTCGATCGCAGAACCGGAAACAAGTTTCTAATCGACACCGGAGCCGACGTATCAGTAATCCCCGCCAGTAACAATGCCAAACAACAACCGGGATCACTTGAACTCTACGCTGCAAATACAACAAAAATTGCTACATTCGGTACAAAAACACTGAATCTGAACATCGGACTACGTAGAGAATTCACATGGTCATTCATTGTAGCTGCAGTCCCTCGAGCAATTCTCGGAGCAGACTTTCTCGCAAAATACGGATTGATCGTCGACCTGCGAAGACGCCGCCTCATCGACCCACTGACGTCACTCCAAACAACAGCTGGTATCGAAAAGAGCCCGCCAACGACCCTCCAAATAGTGTCTCAAGCAGAGCCCAAATACGACGCTTTACTAAGAAAATTTCCGGAGTTAACCAGACCCGCACAAGGCGAGCCGACCCCGAAACATAACGTCACGCACCATATCCAAACAAAAGGACCCCCGATAGCTGCAAAATCTCGAAGACTGCCGCCCGACAAACTAAAAATCGCAAAACAAGAATTTGAAAAAATGTTGAAACTCGGAATTTGCCGTCCATCGAAAAGCAGCTGGGCCAGCCCACTTCATCTGACAAGAAAGAAAACAGGCGAATGGCGACCTTGTGGCGATTACAGACGATTAAACTCAGTATCCACACCCGACAAATATCCGATTCCGAACTTGGCCGACTTCACAAACGGATTACAAGGCACTAAAATATATTCTACAATCGACTTAGTAAAAGCCTATCATCAAATCCCGGTCGAACCAGCAGACATCGAAAAAACAGCAATTATAACACCATTCGGACTGTACGAATTCCCGTTCATGGCATTCGGTTTATGCAACGCCGCACAAACATTCCAAAGGTTCATGAACGAAGTCGTAAGGGAATTGGATTTTTGCTTTGTTTATATAGATGACATATTAATAGCCTCGAAGGACGAAGTTGATCACCTACGCCATTTAGAAGAAATTTTCCGCCGACTCAGCGAGAACGGGATAGCTATTAATTCAACCAAATGTCAATTTGGCAAAAGCGAAGTCAAATTTCTCGGACATATAGTCTCTGAAAAAGGAATCAAGCCGCTAACTGAAAAAGTTGAGGCTATAAAGAAATATGAAAAACCAAAGACCGTGCAAGATCTACGAAGATTTCTCGCCATGATAAATTTCTATAGGAAATTCATTCCAAAGGCCGCAGCAAACCAACAAAAATTGAGTTTGTATCTGAAAAAAAGCAAAAAAAATGACAAGACACCGATAGTGTGGTCAACGGAAGCCGAAGAAGCCTTCAAAAACTGCAAGGAAGAATTAGCAAACGCCACAATACTGGCACACCCGAACTCCGAAGCACCATTTTCACTGGCAGTCGACGCGTCAGATAACACCGTAGGAGCAGTATTGCAACAGTTAGAAGAGGGTGAGTGGAAACCGTTAGGTTTTTACTCAAGGAAGCTAACCGACGCACAGAAGAAATATAGCACATACGACAGAGAGCTGACTGCCATGTACCAAGGAGTGAAATACTTCAGACACATGATTGAAGGACGACAGTGCACAATTTTGACGGATCACAAGCCAATCATCTTTATATTTAAGAAAAAACAGGACCAACATACACCACGACAGATGCGCCAAGCTTATTACATTGGACAATTCACTACAGATATCCAACACATTTCCGGAGAGGAAAATATAGTAGCCGACGCTCTGTCAAGAGTCGACGAAATATCGAGCAAAAACCTAGACTACGACCAATTAGCCCAAGACCAAGAAAACGACGCCGAACTAGAAGACATCATAAACGAAAAAACTGCCACGTCGCTGCAACTAAAAAAAATACAACCGGCAGATACCACAGCGCAAATTTACTGTGACATCGCTACGGGCACAGCCCGTCCATATATAACACCGGAACTCAGAAAAAATGTCTTCAACATGTTGCACAATCTAGCGCACCCGGGCATACGCACAACACTCGACATGGTGAAGAAACGATTCGTTTGGCCCTCAATGAACAAGGACGTAAGGATTTGGGCGAAAACATGCATCTCCTGCCAAAAAGCAAAAGTGCACAGACACACGGTAGCACCTATGGAAGAGTATGACTTACCAAGTGATCGTTTTAAATTTATCCACATTGACCTAATCGGACCGCTACCACCTTCGCATGAATATAAATACTGCCTCACCATGATCGACAGATTCACACGGTGGCCAGAAGCAGTACCGTTAAAAAACATTACAGCAGAAACGGTCGCAAGAGCACTATATGCAGGATGGATCTCACGATTCGGCGTTCCACAAACAATAAAAACGGACCAAGGACGTCAATTTGAATCAGCACTATTCACAGAACTAGCAGCACTGATCGGAGCTAAGCGTCAACGAACAAGTCCGTACAATCCCGCATCAAACGGCATGATAGAAAGATGGCACCGCACATTGAAAGCCGCAATCATGACACACGCAGATCAAGGTTGGGTCGATGCACTCCCAACAATATTACTAGGACTGAGATCCGCATTAAAAGAAGATATCAAGTCCTCATCTGCGGAAATGGTATATGGAACAACAATTACACTACCAGGCGAGCTGATTACGGAAACAAACCGTATACCAGAAAATATATTTCTGCAAAAACTGAAAAAGCAAATGAACGATTTAAAGCCTGCACCGATAGTACGACACGGCCTCACAAAAAAAACCTTTGTCGCACAAGAAATGGAAAACTGCTCGCATGTTTTTTTAAGAAATGATGCCGCACGCACGGGATTCCAGCCACCATACGACGGACCGTACGAAGTAGTAAAACGAGGACCGAAGCTGTGGACATTGAAAATTCGAAATAGAAAAGTCGTGATTGAACTAAGCCGACTAAAACCTGCGTACTTAGAAAACGAACAAAATTCAACTAGCACAACGACTGCATCGGGTAGAAAAATTCGTCGCCCCATCCGTTGGCAGTAGTATGAAATACTGGGGGGGAGTGGTATGTGGCGACATGAGCATATCCTTCAGCAACCACACGACCAACCGGCGTGGATTCTGCGTCCAATGTGACCTCGAACGCAGAATCAGGTATGAGGAAAACTCGGTCCGCGCAGAGGAACCGCGCACCCAGGTACTCGCGCCGACGAACGGGTCGCCTATACAAATATAGGCTCCCGACCCGAACTCGGCACTCGCCTCCTGGACCGCACAGCAACCACGTCGACACCCGAGAAGAAACCGATCTTCCACGACTGACTCCACCGCAGCAACAGCAGCAGCAGCGACCAGTTCTACAACATCGCAGTAACAGCAGCAGCAGCGACCAGCTCTACAACATCGCAGTAACAGCAGCAGCAGCGATCAGCTCTACAACATCGCAGTAACAGCAGCAGCAGCGATCAGCTCTACCACATCGCAGCAACCGCAGCAGCAGCGACCAGCTCTACCACATCGCCGCCATCGTAGTAACCAGCTCAACCACACCAGCTACATCGACTGTTGCCACAGCCAGCTCGACAGCTTCATCTGCAGCAGCGGCCAGTTCATCAACGACGACCACGTCCCTACGCTGACTCCTCACGTGTCTCCCCCAAATTCTAATCGTTTTAGTTAACTAGGCAGGGAGTCACACATAAAAAACTGTACCTACTTAATATTTTTAAAAATCATGTAACATAAAGAATTGCTGTATACAAGCATATTTAGGTAAAAAAACGATCATCGTTCGAACGTAAGCTCATAATAATAGGATAGATAGGTATAATGTTGTACAATATATCATCTAATGGTAAATTTCCCTGCGGAAATATTTCGAAAAGCCATTACATTAGGGAAGAAATGGCGGGCAAGATGTCTGTTTCCGGGTGAAAGGCTCGTTTCCGGCTCCGTGCAATCAGGATATCCGATTTGCCGTCGACCGGAAGTTGTCCTCTTTCCGCCGATCAAAAATTCTTCTTCTATTCTTCTATTACTATAATATACACTACACATCAATCTATGTTTTAGATGAATTCGTGGCCAGTAAGTAAATTTAAGTAATTGAAAGAAATTTTTACGCGACTTTTTATCTCTCACAAATAGTATTATTATACATTTCAATATTAGAAATAAAATCAAAATCATAGTTTCTGAAAACCTTTCAAATGTCCTCTTCAGATAATTCAATTTTCCCCCAATTTTTTTCTCATTATAAATATCAAAAAATCCTTTAAATTTCACATTCTATATGTATACGTATTCTATAACAAAATTATTTTTTTTCTATACTTACAATTAGAGGAATATAATTTTACCCCAAATTTCACATCAAGGACAAATGTTTTTTCGTCATTTCAGAAAATTCTTTGAATTTCACATTCTAAAAACATCGAAAGATATGTGAATAGTCAAAACGGACCAATCATGCAATTTCATGCGTATCTGTATAAAAATATGTATGTATGTACGAGTATGTACATACAATGGACGAAAATACTTAAAGGTGTTGGTAGTAGCAATATTGAAAAACGTACACCCAACTCTCGTTTTACACGGTTTGAAAAAATGAAAAAAAAAATTACACGATTTATTTGGTCTAACACGGTTTGTTTAAACTATTATATATCTATAATGAATATCGCGAAATAAAAAATATCACTTTTTTACACGGTTTTTGCTGGTCCCTATCCACCGTGTAAAACGAGAGTTGGGTGTATTTATGTATGTAAGTATGTACATACATATGTATATAACATAGGTACCTACGTATGAAAACTAAACATACTTAATATGTACAATAAATGATCAAAAACATGAAGATAGGAAAGGAAGCTAAACAAACAAATATAATTAATTGGTAATAAAAATAAAAATACATAAATAAGAATCGATTCAGACACGATTGTGCACTTAGCGCTTCAAATCGGCGTAGTGTGGCGATGGCAAAAACTTATCTATATTTTTGTGACCATTCTTATCCCCTGAGCTTTTTTCGTCTATTTGTTTTCTTTCGCTTGGATTGAATGCTTTATTGTATTTTATTAAAAAAAATAGAATTTTAAAAATATTATATGTATGTAGATACATACCTATATTTGAATTTTTTTTTTTATAAAAATTTGCATAAAAGTTTACATACCTATTACGAAATTTGAGGTGGAGATGTTTTTTTATAAATGAAACATATGATTGTGATCACGTTTAGGTATATCATAATATTATAAGGAAAATATAATAAAAATCTATGTCATGTATTTTCTTCTTCTTCTATATGTGTACATAAATAAAAACGAATGTATGTATGCATGTATGTTACCTATATGTAGCTCTGAAACGACTGATCTGTTCCGTGGCAAAAGCTAGTTTTAAATATTATAGACATTAAATAAAATCCAGAAAATCTACATTTGTTAGTCTTTTCACTCCTGTCACTATTACAATTATGACAGAGGCACTGTTTGTCGCCAGTTTAAGGAAATTTTGATTTTTGAAAGTGCATATTATTGATAAATATCAATTGAAGGCTGTATTAGAGTTTCCATAAAGCATTCTAAAAACTGCCACATACCTACTATATTTTATTTATAATTATCTATTCCTTAAATAAATCAATTCAAAACTGTAAATAGCATGAAACAGAGTGGTGGTGGTAAATTTTGATATTTCAAGGGGAAACCAAATCTGAAAAATCCCATTGTAGTCATTCGCCATTATATGTACGAGTATGTCATAATCGATTCAGACAATAGAAAATAATGTATTGTTTTTAGTTTTTAGACATAATTTATTATATTATTAACTATTTAATACACATAGAAAGTAATGACAATACAAATTATAAAAGAATATGATATTTTAGTTTACACATCAATATCCATTAAATTGCCATTGATCTTTATGGGCACTGATTGCAAAATTCCAGTAATGCAACCAGAACCAACAGTTACATTATTTTCTCGAAGAGTAAAGCGTTGACCGATCATTAATACCATGCCTTGTAAAAGTGTTAATCTTACTTTAGCATAATCTCCCGGTAAGAGCATATTTTTATCCGCTGTAAAAGAACACAAACATACATATATGTATATAACTCGTCAACATAAAACATTCAATTGCTATATTTTGACATTAAAACGTTTTAATTTTTGATTTCATATTGTAAATTTTTCATTTCAAAAATCATATTTACTTAGATCTACTCTACACGCGATATCCCAAGTTGCACTAAATAACTGTTGTATATATCCCTTTTCTCCAATAGGTTTAGATCTACCACCTTCACTTTTAGCTAATAAATAAAACTCAGCTTCATATCTGTTGCAAAGTTTTTGACTTTTCCTAGCACAAAGAATCATTCCTTTTTGAATATCTTTGAGACGGATGTTTCTAAGTAAAACTCCAACATTGTCACCTGCTTGAGCCTAAATTGCAACAGTCAAAATGTTTTTAAAACACTGCTATCATACGTGTATTATATTCAACAAAATTAAAATTGATACCTCTAACACATTTTTTTTGAAAATTTGAATATCAGATAAAGATGTATTGATATTTTCACCGAATCCCATTAACGAAGCTTCATTGTTTTTCTTCATAGTTCCTTTTTTAATGGTTCCCACTACTACAGATCCTCTTCCAGGAATTGTAAATGAATTATCGATAGGCATGAAAAATGGTGATGTTATATCTCTAGTAGGTGTGGTGATATACTCATCAATTTCATCTAATAATTTTCTAATTGAGGGTTCACCTAGAATTAATAGTTAATTACATATTCATAGTTTGTATATGCGACCTAAGAAGCCAGCTGCGGTAAATGACATTTTTTCGAAATTAAGTTCAGTGTAAACTGCAGAAATGTGTATAGACATGTTCATGTATTTGGTAGCAAAAGGATATAAACTATTTTAGAACATGTGGTGAAATATAAATTGTCAAATCACCGGTTCCTTTCCAAATATATGTAGATAGACGCACAACTTTGAGCACGTTTATCTTGAAATCACCCCCACTGCACATACCGTAGTTGGCTTCTGTGCACGTCATATAAAGGTATAATACATTAAAAATCGATTATATTTTTCTTGTTGTACCATATTTTGACGTATCACCGTTTAAAGCTAGAAGAGCCGATCCAATAACAATTGGTGTATTGATTCCATCATAACCAAAATCACCTAGAAGTTCTCTAATTTCAATTTCTACTAACTCTAAGACCTAATATAAATTAAATTAGGATTAGTTTTGATATTTTTCAATATGTGCATATATGTATGTATGTAGGTATGGTCTTTTCATACACACTTCTTGATCAACTAAATCAGCTTTGTTAATAAAAACTACAAGCTTGTCAACACCACATTGCTTAGTGAGCAACAGGTGTTCAATAGTTTGTGGCATCTGACCATCAGTGGCTGCAATCACAACAATTGCTCCATCCATTTGTGATGCACCTGATATCATATTTCTGATGAAATCCCTGTGCCCAGGACAATCAGTATGAGCATAATGTCTTTTTTTTGTGCTGTATCCAACATGTGTAGCATTAATTGTTATTCCTAAAAACATTAAGATGATGTTATATCATGTTACATATGAATGGAAGTAGCTATATCTAATTCTTAGGTATGTATGTACAAATATTAAAAGAAAGCTACAAATACTCATGTACATATGTATAGGTATCAATAGTGACCTCTCATTTTTTCTTCTCGCGTTTTGTCAATATTTTCATACGACATATATTTAGCAAGACCATCTTTTTCTAGCACTTTAGTTATTGCAGCTGTTAAAGTTGTTTTTCCGTGATCAATGTGACCTATCGTTCCAATGTTACAGTGGGTTACATCGTCGCGCTCCACTTTCGGTAGAGATTTTGAGGAATATTTACGAGAACTAATAACAAAATTCGCTGATAACCTCGAATTTTCGTATGGACAAATTTCACCGCCTAATACACGAAATTTACTCAAATATGAAACTTGTCGTACGAAATAAATGCTATTGTCGACTTTTCTATATTTAAAAAAATGCTTAATAAAACGCACAGGCAACATTTTGTATTATATTTGATTCACTACCAGACACAAATGTATTCATGTATTGCAACTGTCACATTGACATTAGAAAACGTACATAACCTCAACGTGAAGAGTAAACAGCTTCTTATACGTCCATTACATTAGAAAAAATAAAAACCCCACACAAGCTTGATGAATGACGTTAATCAAGGCACGACAGTTCACAACGGCTACCTATTAGTTGTGGTAGTCTGGAGATTTGATCCATCTGGGAGACTGATCCCTGTCCCTATTCTAGAAAAATCAAGAGCGATATACCTATTTCCTTTTGTCAGTAATAGTAGACTATGACGTAATGCCGAATTTGTATGCTCACAAAAAAATTAATAGATCGTTTCTCTTTTTTTTATGACGATTCACAATCAGAAATTCCCAGATCAGTGTGTTCCTTAGCTTATAAGACTCTATATCACGAGCTATATATCATAAAATTTTCCTCTGGATCAAGTCATCCGTAAATGTATGTTGACAATTTACCTTTTTGCCTCTCCTCCGTTTTTTCAACTTTATCATAAAACAAATAAATTATTACAAATGGTGCTTATACTAAGCAAAATCAATTAAACCTCCCGAGTGTTTTGACGCCTTTTTTCCAAATTCCTGTTTTTCAAAATACAATTAGAGGCCATTAGAGGCCAAAAAAACAAAGGGGAAACCATGTCGCCCTATATTTCACTATTTAAATGAAACATCAAATTGAACATAAAACATATATTTTAAAAAATGTCATCATAAAAAGTTATTAAAGCTTCCAAAAATGAATTTTACAAACTACAATAGAAGAATAGATCCATGTATGTAGTTGAAGTCTAAACAAATACAACACTTTTCATTTTTTACTATTTTCCATTCAAAATAAATGCCTCATTAAATCTAAAGAGATCATACATATTACTGTATTAAATACTACCTATATTATATTTACAGTACATATATTAAAATAATATTTGTTTGGCACATACAATATTAAAAAAAATGTAATACATAGGTATATAAAAACATAACTATATTTATGTGTGGTTACTTAAAAGTAACCACAATAGTTATGTGGTGAGCGTATTTTTTGTGATACTGCATTCTGTTGCTAAGATGGTATGAATTTGAAGGCATGAAAGTTTTCACTAAAAAATTCACGTAAACCAATCAAAATCTATTTTAGCAATAAAATTATCTTGAATGACACAGAAAGGATCAATCTATACAACTATAACAGTAAAGCACGGTGTAACAAAAAATATGCCTGCCACAACACGATTCTCATCAATTTTGGGTACCCCATACAAATATAAATGCGAAACTTATGTTCAGTCTTATAATATAATACTACCAAAAATAATTTTATATTTTAAATATTAATCTCTGTAATATCAATGGCAAATTTAGTAGACAATTCCTAACATATTTAGTTGACAACGGTAACTAGCATATATTAAAATTTACAAAAATATTTACATGTATCAAAAAATAAACAAGGGACAGTGATTTCCATTACAGAATTATGATTTCACTTTTGTTTATTGGACGGAAGTAAAAGTTGTTTTAAAATTTTCGATTCGGACATGTTAGAGAGATCATTACGCTTTTTCACTATGATAGGTTTTTCAATATTCTTTTCTCCAAGCAAAGGTTCACTGGATTCATCTTGATGAGATTTCAAATTGCTATTTTTACTTAGAGTATTCATACTAGATTCACATTGTTTGTGTTTATCGAGAGAGTCAATTTCGTTTTT
The DNA here is from genome assembly GCA_024721215.1 of Cheumatopsyche charites. Classification (NCBI taxonomy): domain Eukaryota; kingdom Metazoa; phylum Arthropoda; class Insecta; order Trichoptera; family Hydropsychidae; genus Cheumatopsyche; species Cheumatopsyche charites. Next base: position 15,614,094 of record CM045575.1, read on the forward strand.
ATAAAATACTGCAAAATCATTGTGTGCATTAGATTTCTTTTGCACCTTATTGACGTTTTTTATCAATACAGCTGATTTTGCTGACATATTACTAAAGGGAACTGTAGTATTTTGTGATCGCAATGTATTCCGTTTGATTTTTTTCGATAGATCACTTTCATGTGAAGAAAGTGTTTGTGTTGCTATTTCGTGTGAATTTGCTTGGATACCAACGTCACAACTAGTTTTGCTATTACGAGAATTATTTTTACTAACAGAAATTCCAGAAAAAGAACTTTGAATTGCTAAACGTCCAAGTTCAGCTGAAGAATCGAAAGAAGATCCAAAAGAACTTTTAGATAGTGTGTTATTCATAGGAGAGAATGAGTTCTTTTTCAATCTCTTATCATCTCTGGATTTTGACAATGTTCTGGATTTTAAATTGTTCTTCATTGGTCGCTTATTTTTCAACCTTCCACTCTGACGTGATGATCTGCGACTAGATTTACTCTTAGAGCTACTTTTACTTCCACATACATCTAAAAAGTATTCTTGTCCACAAATGGCTTTATTTTTTTCAGTATCATTATACTTTAAATTATTATTTTTGTATTTGACACATTTACGATCGTTATTTTCAGTTGCAAAATCAGAATCACTATTATACTTTGCAACAGCCAAGTCATTGGTTGAACTATTGACACCATCATCGCTGCTTAGATTCAAGTTTTTCTGATGAAGGATTATATTAAATTGACTGTCTCTAATTTTTAATGAAGTTGTTGAACAATTTTCATCATCTGAAGTTGCAGATAGACCCCGTGTTTCAAAAAATTGTCTCATTTTACAAAACTTATCATCTGCTAAAAGCATATCTAATTGTTTTTTGTTTAATCCAGGAATAACAGAGTTGTCACCCAAAGAATCTGATAAGTATTTTCGTTCTTTGGCTGTATACATTGTTTTTGTGATTCGACTTTCAATTGATGTTGTACTTTCTTTCCTAGCACAAATGGTATTATTTCTAGGCAATCGTCTGCGGGAAGATTTGTGTGATTTTACTCGACGTCTACTGGCCACTTTTGTCTTCACCTCAGCCACTTTGATAGATACTTGGCTGTCTAAAGAATTTCTTCGTGATTCAACAGATACATGTCGAAGACTGAAACTGATTTGAGAATCCTAAAAGATAAGTTCAGCATGAAAATTTAATACATGCATTAGATAAAATATCAACAATTAACCATTTATGAAAAATTAAATAATGAACCTGAGAATTTCTTCGTGGTGCATTTGATGATTGGCTGTGAGATTGTTGCATAGCAGTGACGGCACCTCTCCTTTTCACAAATCTGGGCAAATTGTTGGCCCACGTGGAACTAAAGTCATGACTAGCCACAGAATTCAAATCAAACTTGAATCCAAGGGGATCTGTATGAGTATTGTTGAAAGATATTGACATTCTTCCTTGATTGTGAAACTCTTTACGTCTTGCAAAAGCTTGTGCAATTATTTTATGTTTTTGTAGCTTGACAGGCTCTTCAACTTCATATCCACATTTTCTATAATATTTCAAATATTGTTTGATACATGTACATGTATTTATATTAGGTGAAATTGCAAAATTAACGTATATCATCGTTGTAATAGGATACTGACTTAATTGCGAAAAATCATTTTTTGAGTGATTGATATTGAAAAAAATCTATATTTCACAATCTATTTGTATGTCACACAAACAAAAATTGTCAGATCTCGACAAATAAAAAAAAAAATCGAACAAAGTAGTCTATTTATAACCTCAAGCAAGATTCATTATAACTTCATCGTATGCCAGCTGTTCATATAGCTGTGTCCCTAGTACGTTCTGTTCCGCTTGCCAGTCTACGGCTGGCATTATAAACGGTAGATTTGAGATAAAATAAACAGTGATAAGCAATTGAAAATAACACATGTGAATTACAAAGCGCTTTGGTGAAAAATGACTGTTTTGCAGATACGTCATTCTACTTATACAACAATATGCACATATGTTATATTATACATACCTTTTTATGTATCTCTTCCAGGTATGACAAGTTGCACCTGTCCATACCCAACTTGCCATCAACAACATGCTAAAGAAAAGACACAGCAATTGCAATTGCAACATTGCAACACTTGGTCGAGAAGTTTGCAAACACTCGTTTGGCTCATTTCCAGTATACAATGCAGTCAAACGACATCTATTGAAAGACATAGTTAATTGAAAAAGCTAAATATATACTATGCATAAAAATAAACACTTACACGAGAAAAGATCGAAAACTGTCATACCAACTGGATGAATTGGAAAACTCATAAAAATGACAAATAAATGTAGCACCAACAAACACCAATTTCAGGACAGCATTAATAGAACATCTTGTAATTGTTGCACGAATCTTTTCAGATGCTCGTACAGAAATTATATCTTTGCTAGCCATGCGAATCGACACCAGTGTCAGAATACCTAAAAATCATCTTTGATTATGTATATATTTAATATATATATATATGTATGTACATAAGGTAAACGGCTATAATTTCACCAGTTTAATTTTGTAGACATACGTAACTTTGTAAGTTTTTTCTTTAAATCGAGCTTAATTTCCTTAATTTTAAGAAGATATGACAAAGTTACATGCAGTGATGAGATTATAGCCATTTACTTTACGTGAAAAATTTTGAGAAAACAATGAAAGAAAATATTTATGTAATAAGTATTCAAAAACTCACAAAAAGTATCCATGGGATGCAATAAATAAGAAAAATAATTATACTCGTATGATATGTGGGGTTTACATTATGCATGAACATTGGAGTTTCATGAAAATTCGACAATGTACAAACATGACACATACCTACTTACAATGATGGCTGCATATTGTATATGCAACTGCAATATTCATGCATTATGTAAACTCTGAAATAGAATGTACCTATACTATTATTTTATTACTATTAACAATAAGCAATTGTATGACTACCCTATCACGAAGGTATGTAAAGCATCCAGGCCCACACTCACAAAGGGTCAATTTAATCGGACATACATAAATATTATATTTTTTTTTATTATCATGAAATCGTGTTGATCAGAATAAATACTATCCATAACATTTGAAAAATCAAATAAAATAAGATCACTAATTCCTTCTAATGGCTCCAGATATGAAAAAGGTTACCCAAAAGTAACAAGAATGATGTGGTGCGCATAATTTTTGTAATACCGAGTTCAGCTCCTTCTGTAGAATTTCAAGTGGATAAGTGTGTACTTACAATGAGCTAGAAAATATTCTCCAATGAGCAAAAAAACTAGAAGTGGTCCAAGCAATAGACCTGCTCTCATCGCATGATTCAAATAACCCACAAAGCAAATTCCAGTGATGCTACTGCCGTCAATCTCTCCAAGAGCCATTGTAGTAATAGTAAGCACTAATGGTAGCGACCACGCAACTAAATGGAAATATGCCCCCCTTTTATCAATTCTTTCTTCCATTTTTCCTGTGAAAAAAAAAATGATTGAATCAATTATTTTCAGTCAAATATATATGTATATGTTACAGTATGAGTGTCCACTTTGCGAGTGTATCAATGTATTCCATGTCAGCCTGTTTAAGTGTTCATGAATGGAATTTTGTTTTGAGTGATCAATGAGTCTTTCGGAGCTAATTGTGCTAACTACACTTTTTGACGAAAATGAGATTTAGGGCCATTTTTCTCACTGCTCAAGTTAACTAAGTAAGCGTTAAAGTCAATTCTTCAACAATAAAATGTCAAAAATCCTCTGAACATAGACGGATTTAAACAATTTGTATTTTAAGAACTGATTGTAACTCTATAATTAGTTAATTAGGTACAGTCACACATTTCTATATGTGAACTATCTCTATTGAATAATAAAGATAAACAATGAAATGACCAAATTTATTAGGTCACCAGATAGTAAATCATTTATTTCAGAAGCCATTTTAATAGATTCTGTACTCTAATGTGAATTGACCACATCTATGGCTTATTGTAAACAAAATTTGCATGTTAATCCCTTGCTTGCACTAATCAAGACATTGCGCGCTATCTAGCCAATGCACTAAGCGACACGTTGCGCAATGCTTATTTTTCAAAGTTAAGTTTGAAATTAATTTTGATTTAAATTCAGAGATATCTGAAAACAAAATCAAAATAGTATTCAACAGAAACATTTTGATATTTTTCTAAAGATATATTAATATGTTTGACAAATTGAATCCGGGGCTGTCAACAATAATGAAAATAATAATAATAATAAGTGAAAATAATGTTTGGCGAGTAAGTGATTATTTTTGGAAAAATACATTCAGTCGATTTTTTCCGCTTATTGCCTAGTGTAGTTAGTTACATTTAACATTGAAATGCTCATATGTTAATGAAAAATTGTACAATATCAAATAATCGTACCGAGTCTTCTGAAACTGAGGTCCCAGGCATATGTGAAAATAACAAACCAAACGCATTGCGCCATTTGAAAATAATACACAAGAATGAAAATTACAACACAAGAAAGATTTTCTCCAGCAGACGGTTCAGCCAAACGTCGAGTTCCATCTTTAGAACAAACTATATCACTTGGAGAATCAAAAAAGAATTGAAACAGCCACCTGTAATACCAAATTTGATGAATTATAGGACATATGTATTTAAGAAAATGAAACGATTCAACTTTAACTGATATTGATTACCCAATGGATGATATTACACAACAACTGTTGATATAGAAAATAACTAGCGCAGGATATTTACTAGCACTTTTCCAGTCTATAATATAAGTGAAAACTGCTAATAGGGAAAAGCACAAATTTATACTAGCACTAATCATTATCAATCTACGAATTTGATGATGCTCATCTTCGGTATAAAGTGGATCACGGCACGGAAGTCCACAGCCAGATATACCTGAAATTTTATAATACACATATCATAATTGCATCAATACAATGACTTATTATTCATAATATGAATTTGATATAACCATCGTAAAAATGAAAAGACACGTCTGTATGCACAAGAGGAGGAAAACAACTTCCAGATGTATTAAACTTCATTTCTCTAACATCGTTATCACATTTAGTAGGCAAAAAGGAACTATTGCATTTCAGAAAATCCGGAAAAAAACTAGTATTGTACACAAGTTTGCAAGGCTCCATCACATTGCGACACATCTCTGAAGATGGTAAATAAACCATTTCCATATTTTGAATTTTTTCACATTTGGGAACAAACATTGCACACAAATAGGGCTGAATGACCGCCCAACATTTAGGTATGTGTTTCAGGACACTGTAACGCTCAAGTGTTTCATATACCTGAAAAAAAAAAAAAAGATAAAATTGAACATTTAAAAATAAGAAAAATTTAGAGTGAAAAAAAAATACCTTTTCTTGACTGGAACTATAAGTCAAATGTAAACTAGTGTAAGTATAAGGTAATTTTGATCCTAAGCATGTTTTGTATTTGAGAGGTTCACATTTTGCTTCTCTCACACAATGTGTCAGAGTCATTTCATGACCATCGTACCAAGCTTTAATCTCTTTGCTCGTTCGAGTGAATTTGAAATTTTTCGTTCCAATTATAGGATCCAAAGTTACATTCATCAAATTCGCAGCGTGAGTATTTTCATTTTTAACAGTATTACTTGAATTAGTAGAAACGAACAAAAAATTCAAGATGAACAACCATAGTAAACAGTCTACCACTGCCATCCTGTAACAAAAAAAAAGAAGAACGAATGTGAATTTTTAATATCAATAGAACAAACTTAAGGAGATTTTAATGTTTTCCATTAAGAGGAGCTAAAATAAAGAAAACTTTAAATTGTGTACGAATTTATTCAAATAATACCAATACAAAAAGTTACAAATTTTAACATTAAAAGCAAATATCTCACTATAGGATAGGGATATGGAAAAAATTAAAGTCCTTTATCGAAATATTTATTTCAGAAAGATCATAGTATGTATATTGTACGTATAATATGATGAAACAGAAGAATATATCTGTTTACAAAATATGGATATGCTTTTGTACTTTATTGATATAATAACTCGATTGCATTTATAATGATTTAACTACTTTATAATAAAACTAACATCTTACGAAGGATAACAGGTCAGCCAGAACATGAAGATATAATTTCTTATCATCAAATGTCATCAGATTTGGAATCCAAAAGCTTCCAGGCACTCCAAATAGTGTTTTCCAATTGAAGAGCAGAAACTCCCACAAATGAAAATAAATTACATTAACATTAAAGTACATATATTTGACTTCATATGTTATGATTTAATAGAAATGAAAAAGAAACTCACCTTTCATAAGCAAAAATCTGTTGAAATGAAAATACGAAATTTTCATATGCATTAGGATATCTTATGTTAATGAATTTTTGAATAAACGTTAAGGTAGTACTCTAATCATAGGATAGAAGAAACTTTTAAGTTTCAAATACCAATAGATATTTTTTTTCATAAAAATAAACATCTGACCGATACATGTTTAAATGAATCACATGTAATTGAATATAACTCAAATATTACATAATAATGTATCAGTCAATACATATCCTCAATGTAAAAGACCAGAACATCTGCGAAAAATGGGTTCTTGAGCTAATCAAAAAATATTTGTGTCATTTTAACATATTATTTTGTACAATAAAAATCGTTCAAATGGGGTTTGCCAATTTGAATTTAAATGAAAATTTTTATGTGTATATCTAAACAAATAAAGTTTATTGAACAAAGGATAAGTTCCATTTACAACCTAAAGTAGGATTCATCATAATGGTAGCTTTGTGATAAAATAATGCGTGCAAAATTTGAAGCACTCTGGTGAAAAACAACCGTTTTGCAGTTGTACTGGATTTCTTTTACAGCGACGATATCAAGGTAGATATAAGAGTGTATGTAAAATTTAAAACTAATGTAGATTTATATGTGTTTGAAAAACATACAACTATACATCTAATTTTTAAAAGAATGATAAAGAAGCATGTCATAAAAGATTTTATTTTTTCATGATGATCAAACAAATAACAAAATGTATCCGAAATGTATAAAACACGAAATCACATATGAAAAATGATTTGCTAAGATGACAAATTGCTTGAAACCTTCTTCTTGAAAAATGAAGGTTAATCACATATTCAAAATGTACGTGAAAATAAATCTTAAAGTAAGGCTCCTATGCAACAGATTGCAAACTGTCATCCACTTCTGAATGTTTGGATAGATATTGTCCACTTTAATATTCATGTTTGGCATATTTACACACACTAAAAATACAATTAGTTAATATTGACTGTTCCTAGCTGGCCTTCGAAAACTTCGGGTGTTGCCCGGTCTACCTCGCCCGCGACTTCTCCACATACCGGGACCACCTCGGCCACGATCCACACCTCGGCCTCGATCGTAGCCACCGGATCTCATATGTCCGTTCATCATCCCTCCTCTCATATTGTCATGCTGCAATTCCATATCATGATTGCGTTGCTGGAAGCCCCAATTACCATTGCCTCTACTATCATCATTTCTGTATCGATGCGAAGAATCATCGCGCTGATCAACATCTGCAGAATTTTCGTCGTTTCCACCATGTCTATCCATTCGATCATTATTAAACTGTCTATTGTTGAAATGGTTTTGATCCATGGAAACGTAATTTCCTCTATTTTGATCATGGTAAATTCTATTTCCGCCGCCTCTTTGGAATCCGTTGTCATTGCTATTGAAATTTCTGTGAGGATTCGGTATATGATTACTGTTGTTTTCCATTTGATTCATTCCAGATGCATCCGCATAGTTCATATTAGGATTATTGTTGTAACTCATAACGTTATTACTGTTCATCATATTATTTGAATTCATCGTGTTAATATCGTAAGATGATTCATTTTGAAAGTTGAAGTAATTTTCTTGTTGGTTAGAATGCATAGCACCGGGAGACTCGTACATTTCTTCTCGGTCTTCGTCTTGTTGCTCCGAAGGGAACGGAGATCCTTTCGAATCTTGGTCGTCTGCTGTTGAGGTCGGATACAAAAACTGGGCGGCGCTAGAATCATCTTCGTCGTCTTCTATGTGAGGCATCACATCATGCAATTCCTCTATTTCACCAGAAGCTATGTATTTCTTCAGAGCTTTGGGTCCTTCGGCGATGACGGCTTCTAATTTGGATCCCGGTTCGACGGGGACCAGTTTTCCGTAAATGATTATGGCGGACGGGGCGATCTGCTGCAAAGGCACTATACCGGGTACGGCTTCCACTAAAGCTTGAGCTAACGCCTCTTGAGAATCTTCACCGGGCGCGTGGTTCCAGTGAGCTTGGAAATTGCGAGGTATAGGCTTACTGTATGGGACTTTCTTGCCTTTCTTGTCGCCGTCTAAAGGTATCACGCTCGTGTCCAAATCGAGACCGGGAATGGCTTTGTCGGCAGCGGTGAACATTTCAACCCTGTCTTCGGGTCCCATTCCGGGAATGACAGAAGGATCTTCGAGATCCTGTTCGTCCTGGACTCCGGGCGGGAGCGTGTTCAAGTTGTACTTGTCTCGCATAAGATCGCCGGGTCTGTTTCTCGTCCAAAACTTTGAAGTGTGGTCGTTGGAGCCCGAGCAGAGGATGTGGCCGAGCGGATGCCACGCGAGCGTCCAGACGATCGACTCGTGCGCATCCTCTATGGAGCCGACTTCCTTGTCGGTGCCGACGTTCCAGAAGAGGATCGCTCCGTCGGAGCCTCCGGAGCAGAAGAGTCCCTCGTGGGTCGGATGCCAAGCGACGCTCGACGCCTCCTTCTTGTGGCCGCGGAACACCTGCAGCTCGGCACCCATCTTGCGGATGTCGAAAAGCTTGAGGAGGTGATCGCGCGATGCGGTTATTAGCCAGTTGCCATTGTCGTTCCACTTGAGATCCATGACGGTGGACTTGTGCGCGTGCAGCGTCGCGAGCGCCTGTCCCGACTTGGGGTCCCACAGTTTGATCGGTTGCTGGTTGTCTTTGCTGCCGGAGACGATGAGCGCTTTCGTCGGATGCCACTGCACGCACTTGACGTCCGAGCCGTGCCCCCTCAGAATTCTCTCCTCTTGGCAGCGGTAAAAGTCGAAGATGCGCAGCGTGCCGTCGTCCGAGCAGGTGACGATCTTCGCGTCCGACGGGCTGAAGCCGACGCCGCGCACCGCCTCCTTGTGCGCCTGGAACATCTTGACGTTGTTCATGTTGCTCTGCCAGTACTTGACGTAGCCCGAGTGGTCGCCGGTGACCATCCAGCCTTCGCCCCTCGACCAGACCATAGAGCGCACGGGGCTGTCGTGCGCCTGCAGGATCGTCTCGAAGTTGAACGTGAGCCCGTTCCAGAGCGTGAACTCGCCGGAGGAGGCGCCGGTCACGAGCCGCCGGCCCTCGGGCGTCCACGCCACCGAGAAGATCGGACACCGCATCTTGTTCGTGGCCGTCTTCACGAAACGCGTGGTCACCGCGTTCGTCGGGTTGTCAGGGTACGAGGGCGGAGGCAGCAGCAGCGGCGCGTACATCGACTCGGGCTGCAGCGCCGCTCTGTCGCGCCAGTCCCGCTGCCACACTCTGCCCTCCAGGCTCCTCACGATCGCGCAATTGTAGTCCACCGTCTTGCGCATCACCGACTTTCTCAGCCGCTTGCCGTCGAAGTCGTCCTGTGACGCGGGCCCTCCCTGCGGAGGCGCTCGCATCGGGTACAGGAAAGGCCTGAACGCCTGTCTGTTACCCATGCCCATGCCCATGCCCATTCCCATTCCCGTTCCCATTCCCATTCCCATTCCCATTCCCATGCCCATCGGCATTCCGCGACCCATTCCCTGCTGCTCCATCGCACTCACCTCCACTCACTTCTCCTTCCTCCCGCGACAACTTCGCGTCCGAGAGACGCGCGCACCGAGCTCCGCAGCGGAACGCAGCACGTCGACCACTGACGCCGCGACTCCGACGCGGACCAAAATCGAACCCAAAAGGCAACTCTTTCGCACGGGTGACAATCAATGCACCTATCTCGGGGAACATGGGGCTACTCGATTCCCACCAAATACTTGATATATGTATTATTTTCAATTGTCAGCATCGATAGACTATGATATATAATTGCGAATGACTAGAGTGGGATTTTTCAAATTTGGAAGATTATCGATCAGCAGACAATTTATTTTTGACGCCGTTTAACCAAAAATACACGAGTTTTCATTTTGATTTAGCGATCTTATCTTAAAGTAATAAAATCATTTCAGGGTTTTGTTAGAAGCCAAATTTAATATAGATTAATAATTCACAAAAAGAAAAATGCCAAGCGAAAAGGCTTATTAAACGGTTTTACTTAGCTCAGCCCGTTTGTTTTTTTCTTTATTCTTTTTTCTTTCTTGGATCAAATTTAGTAATTCAAATTTCACCCACTTCCTGTCAACCGATTAATCTGAAATTTTGTATACACTTTGGATTTTGGTGACAATACAATTATGTTTATTCACTATCATTATAAATTCAAGATGGACGCCGCTACAAAATGGCGGATGATATATGTTTTATTAATCCTATCAATATGGGTACCAAATGAAAGGGCTCAACAAGCAGAATACAATATAGTATAAAAAATTGAAATCCAAGATGGCGGCCGCTACAAAATGGCGGATAACGTAGGTTTTATCAATCCAATCAACATGCGTATCAAATGAAAGGACTCAATAAGCAGAATACAATATACTATAAAAAACTAAAAACTAGAAAATAAAAAAAAATAGGTAAAAAAACTTTTTAAGTTAAACGGTTTTATGTTAAACATACATTGCAATGTTTAAGATAAATGTACTAAAAACCGAAAAATAATAAAATAGATACAGTCGTAGGAATTATAAACATATGCATAGACTAGACTAAAATTAAACCGTGGGGCACGTCGAATTTAACGACGAATTAAACGATTCTTCTATCGCACATTAAGTCGATAATTTGTAGACAATTGACTTGCCCCACGGTTTAATTTTAGTCTAGTCTATGCATATGTTTATAATTCCTACGACTGTATCTATTTTTTTTACTAATGCTTTTGTCGGAATGCGTCTTATTGTTAGCAGCTATTCGATTTTTCTTTGATATCCGCGAAGTAGAAAAATTGAATGCGTTCTATAAAGCTAAAAACCTTCAGACAATTTCAGACGTGTTGAAAATTCTTTATCAAAATGACATGGGCGCCGATTCCATGGAGCTTGAAGAGGCCTAAGCTCCCTCAAAAATTCGTTATTCGTAGTTATTTTTAAACACTTAAATATTTTTAGAGTTTAAGACCTCGAGTTTATGAGATTCTAATTTTGATCATATGACTCTAAATAAATACTTAAAAAAACGTTAAAACTCACAATTACTCATCTAAAATTCAGAAAATTTCCTGAGACTCCCGGTACGGCCTCCCCCCCAATGATTTTTATAAGCCGGTGTCCCTGCAAAATACATGTTTACCTAATATCTATCATCCAGCCCAGGTGTGAATCCATTATGGAAAATTGCTGGAGCATATATGTATGTACATATGTATACATATAAAAGTGTAAAAGTAAACCGAATTTAATTCAAAATGCTGTATCTACCTTATCGTGTTTTAATTTTAAAATTGATTTTCCAAAATAGAAACCGATGGGCAGAGCCGCCGAGAAAAAATCTAGGCCCGGGTACTATTTTGTAGCATTGCCCTTCCCGTCCCCCCAAAAATAATTTTTTTTTTTTGAAAAACGATAAAATATCAAAAAGCAATGATCAGCGCCGCAGGCAAATTTTTTTTTCATAATTTCTGAAAATATTTAAAATATCCTGTTAAATTAATATAATTTTTCTTGTTTATATTGAATTTTCAAATCACAAAATTTAAATTTTATTAAACACGATCCGGGCTCCCCTCGGAGTACGGGCCCGGGTACTTTGACGGGCCGGGTAACTTTAGTACTCCCCCTTTCGTCACGACGGTATAAAAACAAAACGGTGGATCGAGTCTTCCAGACTGGTCTAATCACCCCACATTTCCATACCGAAGTAGGTAGAATCGATGGGTGAAAAATACGTGACGAATGGTCACCCTATGCCTTGCCATGTGTATGTCACACACACAAACCTAGATACGTACGTACGCGTAGGTATATTTTCCATTCGATTGTCGAGTGTCGACGAGTAGTATGTTCTGAAAAGTAGCAGCTGTCATCTTGAGTGTTCACCGTTTCATGTGCAGGTAATTAATATTCACCGAGGTGTGAGTTGAGGACTAATGGGAAAGCATCGTTGTTTTATGTGTATCGATTAGAAAGAGCATGATTACTCGCATATTATTACCCAAGTAAAGTGAACGTGAGGGTACCAGCATTCGTACTCGTATTCTTATCGTACGTATATTACAATCGCCTACAGCATACATATGTATCTATGTACATTACTACCCTTGTGCACTTGCCGTTCATTCTGTTTTTGAACTTGGCAGTGATCGCATTGCTTCTGGATTCGATTTTTTTCCTGGAAATTTCAGTTTGTTTTTATTTAACCGGGATACTGAAACATGTCCCAGAGTACCGGGACGTATGACAATCTTATCCTTAATATATGTACATATATATATCACTGATAACTCGATTTTTTTTGTCTTTTTTTCTATAGAACTGTCCGAAAAAATATGTTTTCAAATCACAGAAATATTGGTTTACTGTGCATCATCAATATTCTGGTTTCGTTTGTGAAGTTGTCTTTCTCTCAAAATATCTATGATGATAGATGGACTGATAATTACAACAGCCGCTGTCCTCGACTTTACCCAAAAAATTTTATTGGATACACTCCAAGGGGTATTTATATTTTACTATTCTTTAAGATTTATAAATTGTTCCGTATATATTAGTGAGTTTTGATTATAGTATTAGATATATGTGTTTATATCCAATGGTTTCATATCAAAGTGAAACCAATTAAAAGTCTTGATAAGGATTTTCAACTACAGTTTCCACTGATTATTCTGAAATACATAAATAAAAATTGACTTCCTGATTTCACATATGTACTGTGTAATTCTCCTTATCAATGTTGTTTTGATTACTTATTGTAAAAACTGTTCTCAAATATTTTTTTTGTGTGCATTTAATATCAAATACTAATTTATGTATGTACCATTCACATTTTGCAGGAAATTTAACAGCTGGGAACTATACAGAGAAACCTAAATTAAAAGGTCTTATACAATGTGTGATTGGTTGTTGTTCTATTGATACTTGTAATGTGATATTTATGCATGATTCGATGTGCTATCATATCGAATGTGTGAGTAACGAATTATGTTTGCCACTTCTTCGACCACGTGTTGAGTCTCGAATCACTATGGTTTTAGTAAACCCTGTTATGGAAGATGGTGAATTTTTCAATGTTTTCTTTCATATGCGACACATGTGTGAAAACAATAATGATTTAAATAAAAATACTTATTTTTTTTAGATAATTGGCAAGAACTTTTAGAGCAAGCTAATTATGAAAATGATCAAATACTATCTAGCACTTCACTGGAAGATGAAATAATCAATAATTTAGCAAGTGCCAATCAGCGTGAGACGATGATGGCTGATAGAAATCCATTAGAAATGATAAAATTCAAACAACCATTTTCTTCAGATTTGCAAGAACCAGAAATAATATCACATTTCAGTGAAAATATGAATTCTAAAGATAATTTTATAAATCGTCCCTCTGGATTAAGTCAATTTTTAGAAAAAACAGATCAACAGATGATTATGGATGCTTCAGAGTATTTCAGCGAAAAAATGGCCTCTTGCGAAGTTGGGATTATCACCAGCTGTCCCATAAATGAAGAATGTGTTAGTACATTGAGCAAATCAAGATCCGGTGTTTGTCAATGTATTAATGGATTTTCCAGAAATATTACTGGCTTTTGCGAAAGATCTGTAACTCCTTATTCCAGCAACATTGATATAAATAAAGTTGGGGAAAAAGAAAGTGTATTTGTAACTAAAGAAGATAATAGTAATAAACTCAAAAAAGATGATATGAGTGTTAAAACTGAGACATCTTCTGAATCCAATGTCAAAAAGCTTACTGTATCTGCCATTTCAAAAGAGGTATTGTGTTATATACAAATTATTTAACTTTTTGTTTCAATACACTTTTTATATGTTTTTTATTGTATTAGGTCAGGTTGCCTGAAAATGAAGTAACTTTATTTTCATACACTATACCAGACGAAAAAACCCATAATGACCATTATAATTACATGTGGACATTAGTCGAACAGCCTAAGGGTGGATTTACTGGTAAACATCATATATGTACATACGTGGAGCGTTTAATATACATAGTTTATGAACAGTATTTTTTTCTTCAAAAAGCCTTTAATTATTAACCAAAATAGATTTTTTTTCCTTTGAATTAAATCCTCTTATATAAGCACACTTTTGCTTAAGCCTTTTCTAGTTTTGGAAGTACTATGAAAACTCATTTTTTGAAACGATCTTCTGATCCTTTGGTGATTTAGTTTTAATTTCATCAATGGTAGCTAAATGTTATGTTATTTGTTTATATTTTTAGCCTCGTAAAAAAAAGGAATTATAGGTAACCATTTTCTGCAATTTTAGTGACTAAAGAAATATAACAATACAGCTATTTGCTGAAAACTTATGAAAAACCATACATAGTGCAGCGTTTTCGGAGTGAATTTCACTTTACACCCAATATATCAAAAAAAAAAGTTGAAAATTATTCAAACGTTATACTAATCTCATCAATAACTCTTTTACTAGTGTATTGATAAACCTTCAATATATTCTTTTTCCATTTTTTGATGTTATTGATATTCTAAGATATTTCGGGTTATTGCCATTTTCATGATCCTTTTTAGTCTGCTTCTTCTTCTTTTCTTTGGTGTTCTCCCGCCTAAGCAGGGTCCGCTTATCTACTTATTTTGCGCCACTCCCTTCTATTGTGGACGCCCTCTTCTTTAAGACTCGCAGTGGCCATATCTTGTGCTTTTGAGAACCAACTTAAAAATTAAATGCAAAATTTTCAATTCAAGAAATCGCAAATAGCAAGCCCTCTAAACCAGTGAAATCTTTTCAACTATAACATATACATTCATAAAAATCAAATCATCAACAGATTGGATCAACAAATCATAACATTTTGAAATTTGTAGTTAAATTGAACATGCCATGTATATGTAATACATATGCACCGATATGATTATTCTGGTTATTTTTTTAAATTCATAATATTTTTTCATCTCAGGAAATATGAAAGGACAAAATGGTGCTGCGGTTACTTTATCTCAGTTAACTGAGGGAAACTATCGGTTTAAAGTCACTGTAACTAGTAGCCTGACTAATGCTATAGGAGAAGCATTTGCAAATGTTACAGTTTTACCAGCTAACAGAATGAATAAAGCGCCTATTGTAGTTATAACTCCTTCTTCTCAAAATGTGAAATTGCCAAATAATGTTGCTGTATTGGATGGTAGTGATAGTAAGGTGAATGTTTGTTCTTCTGCTTGTACGTATGACATATTTTTCTATATTAAATTTGTCATTTTGTTCTTTTATGATTAATTGCAGGATGATGATGCTATTATATCTTGGAGGTGGGAACTGACTTCAGGGCCTTTAGGTTATCAGCCACCTGCATTTGACGGTCCTACGTTACAATTGAAAGACTTAAAATTACCCGGAAACTATACGTTTCGTTTGACTGTAGAAGATTCTGATCATGTTAAAAATTCCACAACAGCCAATATTACAGTTTTAAATCATACAGATTATCCACCAGAAGCTAATGCCGGTATCAATCTTATAATATATTTTATAGTTAGTCATAATACACCTAAAGACTATATTTTGATTGACCTATACATTGACAAAAAATATAAATGTTATATGCATATTTTACCTCACTTAATTAGAATAAGAAAATATTAAAATTTCCTAACACAGGTTACCTAATTTTACAGGTCAGCTCTGACTACATATTCTGACTAAACATAATTGTCTCATAATTTATAGGTCAAGATATAATCATATATTTGCCTACAAACAACTTAACTTTGAATGGTAGTTTGTCGACTGATGATCATGAAATAACTACGTGGGAGTGGACAAAGTCATCCGAAGATCAGAACAAAGCAGTTGATATGCAAAACACACATTCTCCTTACTTACAAGTAAATTTTGTTTTAAAATTAAATTTACATATTTATTATTAACTTAAAAAAAATAATCATATTTCAGCTATCAAATCTATCTGAAGGAGTGTATACTTTTGTATTAAAAGTGACTGATTCATCAGGACAAAACTCGACTGCAGATGTTCATGTGTTTGTAAAGCCTCCCACTAACAATCCTCCAATTGCCAAAGCAGGAAAACATCAAGTTGGTTTGATTTTGTTTTTTTTTTTATTATTATTTTCTATTTCATATTTGGTATTAACTGATTATTTATTTTCAACTAAAGTACATATCATTACCGTTGACATGGGTTACGTTAAACGGTTCAGAGTCTGCTGATGATCACCGCATTGTTGCATATGCATGGAAATTGTTGAAAGGTCCCAACAATGCTTCTTTTACACATTCTAATGAAACAATCACTAATTTAACCAGCTTAACTAAAGGAGACTATGAGATTCAATTGACTGTACTAGATGATAGTGGAAATTCAGCTTCAGATACAGTTGGTGTTACTGTTACACAAAGTAAAAATTATTTCCAAATGTTAATTTTTTGTGTGTAGGTACATACAATATTTAAATAAAAATCTTTAAATATAGATAAGAATGCGCCTCCGATAGCGAATGCAGGTGGAGACCAAACTGTAATTTTACCAACAAGTGTTGTGGTAATTAATGGATCTCAATCTTCAGATGATTTAAGAATTGTAAAATGGCTTTGGGCACGACAACCTACTGGTTTGGCTGCTGGAAAAATCATTGGAAATACAGATGAACAGCCAGTTCTGATGGTATGCATACATGTCCATTTATTTTTTTCTTAATGCCAGTCTTATCTTCTCTGGTTAAAAAACAAATTGAATTTAAGCTACATGCAGTTCTCAAACTACGAGCTGTCAAAATCTGGAGGACACACTGATGTAGATATATATGTATTTTAGTATGTCTGTCTCTGTTCACGGCTGTTTGACAGCTATTCGTTGAAGGACTGTACGTAGTTAAAATCAACTTTGTTTTTTAACCAGACATTAAAAAACCGGCCTTCAATTTGTAAGTAAATTAGTAGATTCAAATAAAGAATTGAAACACAAAATTTAATGATATATCCTTATCTCATTATATTTGCTGATTTTCACAATGATTCCATTATTAGGAACTTTCCTGGAAGGTTTTTTCTAGAAGGTATTTTAACTCTGTGCATCTGGCGTGTCAATGCATTGAATGAAGAAACTCATTCGCTTATTTTCTAATAATTTTCTTTGTAAATCATTTTACAAATATTTTAAATAGCTTCAATAATGTTCAAAATTTATAATAATACCCTTAGAGTGAGCAATAATTACACAGAGAATTTATCTATTTTCTATCTATCTATTCTATATAAATAAAAATGAATGTATGTACATATATATGTTACCTATAGACTCCGAAACGGCTGATCTGTTCGCCATGAAACTTTCAGGGATCATTATATATATATATATATATAGAGGAAGGTTTACGGTTCATAAAATTTTCATTTTGAAAAAAAAAATTTCGTAAATTTTGACATTGCAAGGAGGACCCTCAGACATAATGCTCAAATCTGTATCAAGAAATTTGTGTTGCACAACAGACAAGGCAAACATGGTATTAGTTTTTATGTTCTAGAAAACTACAGGCAAGTCATAACATGTTCCAACTTAGCATTAATCATCTCAATGGATTAGACTAGTAAACGTAATATTTTGTAAATATGTATGTTGGTATCCTCAGCAGTTGCTGAGATAAATAATCATTTACCTTATATTTTGATCAAATCTTGTATATGTGACCTGTTTTCATATAATTTTATTTAGTTCACAGATATTGTTCCTGGTCGATATGTATTTAGCTTAACAGTTTGGGATGACCAAGGTCTCACTAGCTCCGACACTGTCAGCATAAATGTGAAACCTGATCCTAATCGCCGAAATTTAGTTCAATTAACATTAAATATTCCTGCCAGTATATTGACATTTGGAAAAATAACTTCTATGGAGCAAAAACTTGGATTTTTACTGGGTGAAATGTACAAAATCAATATTAGTGATATCAGGGCTGATCAGTTGACAACAAAAGCTCAAATTATATTTTATGTAACTGATAAGGTTTGAATTATTTTATCAAAGATGTATTTGTACATATGTAAGTACTATTTATACAAACATTATCATTTGGTATTTTATGACTGTGACTTTAGAAAAATCCTATGTCATTCATGCCTGGTCCAGAAGTTGTATCGCAATTGAAAAGTAAATTGCGAAGAGACGCAAGTTTATTAGATCTTAGTGTGGCTTTGATTGACACGGTCGTGTGTCAAAATAATTGTTCTGGACATGGTGTTTGTAATGAACCTACTCGTCAATGTCACTGTGAAGCATTCTGGATGGAAAATATTTTCACTCCTTTCATTGAAGATATGGAATCGAACTGCGGTAGTTTCCATTTTTTTTTATTGAATTTTTGGCATTTAGCAATTACTTATTTATCATATGTGTTGCAGACTGGTCAATATTGTATGTGGTGATAGGCGGTTTGTCAATTGCTATCTGTATAATCGGGCCTATATGGGGATTGTGTTGTTTGATACAAAAAATATGCTCGCGTAAAAGCACTGTTCACCGAAGAATTGCCCGTTATACTTTACTTGGTGGTGGAGATGAAGAAGAAACTACGAGATGTATGTGAAATATTTAATAATCAATACAATTTTTAGTTCTTTTAATTATCTGAAAATATTCATATTTTTACAGTTACTCCTAGCAAGATGTCTGTTTCTGATACTGATACTGACTCTGATGTCCTCTTCGAATCCCGAAATAAAAATTCATCTTCGCTTGCTACTCGTTTCTCAAACGGTGATACTCTTAGATCAAATGGCCATTCAAATAAAAATGGAAACCGCAATGGTTTCTTGAAGTCAGGTCGACGTATAAAAACATAAGTTATGTACTACAACCAAGGATTTCAATATTTATTACTGGTTGGTCCACAAAGTAATATTGGTTAATTTAAGAGTAATGAAAACAAATTTTACTTTGATGTGGTCCTCAAAATATTTTATCAAATTGTAAAAAATGATAAGAGTCGCTCATGTGGGTATGGAGCATTAACTTAAATGTTTTTAAAACAATTATTATTAATGGCCTTATATACATATGTACATTCTTATTGGTGTGCAAATACATCACATCTAAGTATTTAGGCGATCATCCACTGTAAAAAGTAAATCTTGATCCTGTTGTAAATTTGAATGGTCTTAAAAATCGAATTTAGTCAAAATTAAACTGCTTAAAAATTATGTGAAAAAGTTTAATCTGTATTTAGAATTTAAGTCATTTAATTTAATTTTTAATATTTTTAAGCAATTTGATTTTGACATAATTTCATTTTTAAGACTGTTCGAATTTACGATGGGATTCAGATTTTCTTTTTACAGTGTCGTTATGTGAATTTCTGGTGTTTGATAATGTGTCTGCCGTTCTTTTGTTTTACGTCACTTTTAATATATGTATTTTAATCAATAGGTAGGCACTTTTGTGTTTATACAAGTCATTGGTTAAGCGATATTTACATTATGAAGGTTGCAACTAATATTGCACTCGCATATGCAGTTGCAGTAACTCCTCGGGATACGACAGTGGGTTTTTTTCACGCAAAAGTTATTTACAATTAGAGTGAGATATTGTATTCCAAAGAGTTACTGTAACTACATATGCAACTATAATATGACATGCGACCTTCATAATGTAAAGGTCTCCTTGGAAAAATACTTAATTTGTGTTGATTTCAATTCTAATACAAACTTATGTAGGTATATATGATATTTATTCATCAATACCATTAAGCAATGGTAGGTTCGTTAAGTCCAAACTTATCCTATTTTGTGTTAAATGAGATATAACTCTGAGACCTACTGTTGCTCAACAGTATTCATATGCACATACATGTATGTACTCTTTACAATGTCTAGTCAATTTTGTTTGTTTAATGTATACTTGCATATACCTACTATAGTTTCAAATCATTCATATAACTGAAAGTTTAATCAAAATTTTATCATAGTCATGTTTTGAATAATATATTATATAAATATATTAATTATATAATTATTTTACCAATTATGTAATAATTTTATAATGATGATTTTTCATTTCAAAATAAGCAAATAAATTGAAGCGGGACAGTAATATTATATTGAAGCAACTAACGGTAACTAACAAAAACAGTTTACAATTGATTTAAAGTACTTTGTCTCGAGCGATGCCGGGTCTCAGATGCTACGGAAATATCATAAATTACATCTGATTTGCATACAATGTGATACGAGTGACGCTATTTGCCAAATAAGCAAGAAAAAATGTTACTTGTACCCCTTGGCCTTTTTAAGGCGTAGAAGAAGAGGTGAAAAGGCTAAGGGGTACAATGCAAGGGACGTTCACAAAAATCGATGTATTGCGCTTGTTGACTATTTTGATTCCATGATAAAACCTTTACAGGATTCACCATAAATTGGTCGACACTTCCTTATTTTCAGAATTTCGGCAAGTCGTGTTGATCAATTATGATTCGCGTTCAATTTTAAACTTGTTTTTCTTGAAATCACTGACTTGCGGGTTGTACTCCTTGATCTTTTCAAGCATCATACATATAAGATAGGTACCTACTTATTTATTTCACATTCCAATATAAATATTGCATAATATATGTTGTTTGATACTATTATAAATTCATAGTTTTTTAATGTGATGTGCCAATATGTAATGAAAAATTAAAAGCTAATTTTAATTTCCTTTTAATTTCCTTTTAATTTTCAAGTTTAATACCCTTGTAAAAACTTACATATCATTTATCAAGTTCACTAGTCACAATTTATTCTTTGTTTTAATCTAAGTTATTCATCTCTAAGATTATCTTGTCAGTTTATGATATACCTACATATGTATAGGTATTGAAAATTATTTTATTATATTGTTTTTAAAATTAAGAAATTCAAAATTCTACAGTGTCAACAATATGCTTCTTTATTTATTTTTCATATGAATGTTCAATGATTTAAAAAATGTTCATGTTTCAAATATATATTTATTTAAATACTTTTAGATTATGCCTATATATGTAATATACATGTATTCAGTATTGAAAATTCTAGTTAATTTGAATAAAATTATTTACACCTGTATACTAATTGTACTAAGAATAATTTTGTTATACCTACGTTTATGGATAAGCTATCAATGATCTAGTCATTCAGTATTTTGATATAGTTTGAAATATTAAGAACTCATTCCATATTATTAAAAGTGAGATACTTGATTTAGAAATTAATAGTGAAAACTCAAAAAAATGTACATATGTAACTGGTCAGTTGAGGTAACAGTAAGTGAGTAGGTGTATCGGTGCCAACTACACTTCTAAGAGATGGCCCTTTCCTAACTGACCTATCAAACATGCATATTGTTTATGAATATGAAAAAATAAGATACAAAATTTTTAATTTTTTCAGTACATTGGAAATTTAATACGGATTAATCACTAAAATTTCACGTGCAATGTATTTTTATTATGTGTTAATTTTAATGTTATGACAATTTGATTAAATGACAAATCAATTGTTTCACGAGCTTTTGTAAAGTTGTTTGTTTTCAAATAAATATGTTTTAAATACATAATAAAAGTTTTTTTATTTTAAATAAACGAAATAATTGAAGAATGATGATAAAAATGTATGATGACCATCTCCATCTGTGATACTAGTGAAAATATTGTAACGTACGCGAATTGACCGACAGATGATACTGTGGCGACATGAGCATATCCTTCAGCAACCACACGACCAACCGGCGTGGATTCTGCGTCCAATGTGACCTCGAACGCAGAATCAGGTATGAGGAAAACTCGGTCCGCGCAGAGGAACCGCGCACCCAGGTACTCGCGCCGACGAACGGGTCGCCTATACAAATATAGGCTCCCGACCCGAACTCGGCACTCGCCTCCTGGACCGCACAGCAACCACGTCGACACCCGAGAAGAAACCGATCTTCCACGACTGACTCCACCGCAGTAACAGCAGCAGCAGCGACCAGCTCTACAACATCGCAGTAACAGCAGCAGCAGCGATCAGCTCTACCACATCGCAGCAACCGTAGCAGCAGCGATCAGCTCTACCACATCGCAGCAGCGATCAGCTCTACCACATCGCAGCAACCGCAGCAGCAGCGACCAGCTCTACCACATCGCCGCCATCGTAGTAACCAGCTCAACCACACCAGCTACATCGACTGCAGCCACAGCCAGCTCGACAGCTTCATCTGCAGCAGCGGCCAGCTCATCAACGACGACCACGTCTCTACGCTGACTCCTCACGTGTCTCCCCTAAAATACTATAGAGTCTGAATCTATCCGACCAGTTTGGGTCATAGAGCTAGAATGACGAGGCACAGTGCTCTACCTCTGAAGTTCACTCTGGTAATTGAACTCATTGAGGTGTTTAATTTCGTCTCCTCTCGGTCCTTACACTCTCGCCTATCGATCTGACTCAGGGCTTCGAGCCTCGTCGTGATGATATTGCATCTCAAATACAATAACAATGTTATTTTTCAAATATCTTATGATCAGAAGAAAACCATTAATGCAGGTTTATAGAGTAAAGCAAAACCCTTAATTAAGATAAGTTTCAATTTTATGTTTTATAAAACATGCTAGTTTATTTAAAAAGATATATCACAAATATTTTTTTTTTATTGTTATCATGCCACAACTATGTTGCTTGCAAATAACACGACTTTTATAGTGAAAAAATATCCACAAAGGATACAAAAAAAAAAAAAAAACTATAATTCCACGGCATGTTAAATTCTTATTGCGATTGTGTTATTCTGAAAAGATCGCATAAATTTTTGGTACATTTAAAGTGGTTAAAACATCAGTTTTATGTGAAAAAACGTGCCATACGACACAAATATTATTTTAATGTCGAAAAATTAACTTTCTCAAGCAGATAGTTCAAATGTTGTGGACAATGAGAAGCTTTTATGACGATATTATTAAAAGTCACTTGTTCAGTTTTTAAATATTCACAATAATTAAATAAATCATTTTGCTGTCGAAAAGGCCCAAATGAATTCAGTATGAAACGGATAACGGGCCATGCATTCGTTCATGACGCGCTGGATTCTGGCAGCGGTTTTTAAGATAAATTTAAAGTGTCTCGCAGACACTCTAGTCTG